>LPNX010055621.1:575336-644304 GCA_001517045.1 Pseudotsuga menziesii
TATTTTTTTCGTGGGTCGACTCCTTCTTGAGCCTTCAAGTTCATCATCTTCTTCATTCATAACCACATCATTTCTTATCCACATGCTAAGATGGATAAAAGGTTGTTCAAGAATTGAGTCCTTCGTATTCCTCATCGCTTGAGGGGTCTTCTTTGAATTGTGAGCGCTTGATATTCAGTTGCTCCCATATTCTCTTCTCTTATTATGGGTAGAGCTTCATCTTGTGTGTGCTCTTCCTAGAGTCTGCTAAAAGTAATCACTTCCTTCTGGAACACATTCCTCGAATGAATGAATCCTCATGATCCTGGGAGGCCATTCAAGGTGGTTATCACAACTTTTGCATTCTCCATTTCTTCTTCTACTCTTTCAAGTTGTTCTTTGATTTGAGAGAGCCTTGTAAAGTATGAATGTATGGTCTCCGCATTCTGGATCTTCACATTCTTCAACTAGTTTCTTGAAGTCATATTCTGATTTATGTTCTTCCCTTCAAATAGCTTGGTCAAGGAATCAAACATTTCTTTAGGTGTCTTTATGGAAGACACTTATGGTATAAGATGATCCTTTATTGAATCAACAATGATCTTCTTGGCATTGACCAAGTTCTTCTTGTGTAAGGATTTTAGCCTCATCTCCCTCTGGAACTGGAACCTCTCTACTTATGTAGCTGTCCAATTCATTTCCTTCAAGAACTAGTGAGATCCTATACTTCCATGCTTAGAAGTTGTTAGCCTCACCAAGCTTGTCATCAAGCTGGTGTGATTAGTCATTTAGAAATGAGAACCTCAACTGTAAATAGAAAAATATTAGATCTTACCGATTTGAGGTGTCCATCCTGGTTTCGGAGCTGGCTAATCTAGGGTTTGTCAGAGAAACCCTAATTTTCAAAACTTGGAATCTTTCAGATCTGATTGGATAGAAAGATAGACCTCTTCAAGGTGAGCTGTCCTATGTACTCCTTTTCTGAAAACAGTGGAGGGAAGCTCTCGGAACAGGAAGCCCTAGTTTACCAATTTCTTCTACATAAATGCCTGATACTGTTTTTGTGGTATCTCCAAAAGTACTACTACTCTGTGTCTAAAATTTCATATTGAGGTAGCCTCATCTATCCTCGTTCCAACACCACAGGTTTCACCCATTGTGACTTATGGGAGTTTTCCCAAGGTGGCCTGTTTTAGGACTGTTCAGCATAGCGAAGTTGTACGGACTTCCATGTGTCACTGTTTTATCTTCGGGGTCTGAAACTTTGACCACAGAACTTATAGCCCGTTCCCTTTCTGGAACATCTTGATAAATTTCATTTGGACCTTCGTAGCCTGAAGTATAGAAATTCTCCCCAGGTGTCCTATTTGGGGAGGAATCCTGGGAGAGGCTGGAACCCTAACTTGGAGGAATCATATCTCCTAGAATATAGTGAATAGGAGGCTGAAACTTGGACAAAGTGTACATCAGGCACTTATCTACGACCTGTGAAACTTTCGGAACCCGAGCCTTCTCCAATCTAGAGATATAGCGAATCTACCAAAACTATGAGTTTCAGTATTTTAGGGTTTTTAAGGCCTCGGGTCAAACTAGGGTTTGACTTTCCTGGAGTTTCAACGAACCAAAAATATCGACCCAGGTCTCTAAACTTCGATTTTTATGAGGAGAGAAATCCTATGCCGGGCTCACTCAAAAATTCCTCTTCTGTAAAAAGCCCTAATTTCCCGCACCAAAGACTGAAAATGCGCGAAATCAAATTCTACTTCGACAGAAAGATGCACCCTTCAATGGAGAGTCAGCCTAGCATCCTTTTGTTGATGGATTGTGGAGAGAGACCCAAAAAGTAGGAAGCCCTAGCTTCTGCAGCTGCACAGTGTCTTCTTCTCAGGTTAGCTCTGATACCAAGTTAGATTTTTATCATTTAAGCAGTATGATCTAGGATCTTATCTGAGAGAATAACATGCACAACAAAAATCACAAGAGACAAGAGACACAAAGAATTTTCCTCGGGGAAACCATAAAGGAGAAAACCCCACAACTTCCTTAGAGATAGAATGAGCACCAATGGCAGTAGTAAAACCCAAAGACAGTAAATATGATCTCCACAGTTGTTCTCTCTCTCTCTCACTTGAGAGAGCTTCTCCTCTCTCACTCATGCGCCCCAGTGAGTGAGTGTGTGTATGATAAATAGAGAGGCTCACTCTCTATTTATATTCTTTCGCTCACTTAAAGTCCACTCCAACAAGTCGACCCCACTTAACAATTACTTATCAGGGTCAACATCTCTATGAGAGTCTAATAACCCTAGTGCCCCACAACTGTGGGGACTTTGCCCTCCGATCAACAAGGAGGGTTAACCTTAACTCAATTGTAGGGACTATTTCCCCGACTTACAATGGAGGGTTAACCTCAATGACTTTACATGACTTGTTTACATTATTGAATCTCCCGATCGGAACATCGGGGCATGACATGACTCAATTACATTACAGATACTTCCCAGAATAAACATCGGGGTACAATACATAAGATATACAAGTGAATACATTCTGAAGTTACAAATACATCAACAGTCATGTTGCTAATTATTTCGAAGTATGTGGAAAATAACTTATTAAGTGGAAACGCTCGAGTGGTTGTGGAATTCTTATTATAGTCCCACTTTCTTTCATAATTGGCTACTATGATTTCTGTCACTATTAACCTTGTAGTTGAACCACTATTTTAAACTTTTAAAGATTGATCAAATGCGATTATTAACATTTAATTGTTAATACAAAAGGCGAAATTCAATTAAAATAGTTAATGATCATATTATAATTTTTTAAAGATCTAGCTATTCATTAATTATTAATATAATAGTGATATTTATTAATATAAGAATGGAAGTATATCCAAATCATAATTCTAGTCTCATATTATTTGTAATTTTGAAAGACAAAATAAAAACTAGTGACACAAAAACTCATTAATAATTTCAAACAAGTTTGTAATTATTATTTTACTTAATATTTTAAATGAAAGTTGAAGCCACACACATTATCTATTCAATAAGCAAATACATATATCTAATCAATAAGCAAATACATACATCAAAATCTTAAGCCCATGCTTATAGATTAATTTATATTTTCATATTTTCATATTATATATTTGGTCTAAAATTTGATATTTATTTAGATATAGTTCTAATTAAGAATAAATGTTACCTTATAACAAAGAATTAATGTTATTTTAAAATTTTGAAGATGCTTGTTGAACTTTTATTTTTTTAAAATTTAAATATTTCATATATTTTTTTCAAAAATGTATTTGTATTCATATTCACATTCATAATTGTTGATATTAGATTTCCTGTAATAGTTACTACAATGCTTACAAGTGATAAAGTTGTTGGTACGACAATGTGATAAGCCATGTGTACATTACAATCTGTTTGAATATACAAGCTGCACCTACTGCAAGATGGAAGTGTGTTTCCTTTTGTATTAAGTGGAAACTTATATTTACCCGTTTTGCTTCCAGTGGAGGTTGTAAATAATATGTGGAATTGGGACCCTGTTAAGAGGTTTGTCTAGTTTCTCAAGATAGTTCCTAATTTTTAATGACAATGTGTATTGTAAAAGTTCCATATATTTATGAATGATGCCTTCAACTGTATACGAGAACATTATTGGAAATATTAATTACAAGCATATATGCATCGCATCTCAGCTAACTCAATCAGAGTTCGTAGAAGTACTTTTTGTCAGTCAGTGTGTCAAGTTATGGAGTTCACATCTCACCATATTTAAGTTGCTGAATAGTATCTCTGAAGTCAAGTTATCAGGTATAAATTAATTACAATATTTAATGGTAGTTGTTAGCTTCCAATAGAAGCATAATTCTAGTCTTTGTATAAATAATTGAAGAGGAATGAAAAATAGAGTCTTTGGGAGAGGAATAGAGTAAGAGAGATAGGAGGAGAAGAAAAAAATTGAGAAATGTTTGAGAGATCAAGCTGGTCGTTTTGAAATGTGTTGAGAGCCCAAGCTCTATAAAAGTGAAACATCCAAGTAAATTTCCAAGCATGTAAATGCAGTCATAGTTATCTTTTTATGTCGTGATAATATATAAACCTATAGTTTTATGGTTGAATGTATGTTTGATTTATGCCATGCATCTTATCCATAATACTTGTTTGAAAGAAATTAACATTTACGACTTGTAAATTAAATTAAGAATCTCCCAAAATTTCGACACAAGTCTCACTTAATGTTTTGGCTATTTAATATTTTTGAGTCTGTAAAGTTGTGTCGAGTTTCACATCAAGTTAATTAGTTGTAAAAGTGTTTTTCATGCCATAGTTAATAAACCTATCGAAGTGGATTCATGTCCTAGTTAACTTGACTTACTGGGTGTTAAAAAGGTGTCTTTCGCGTCGAAGTGAATGATATACTTTATATGAAAAAGCTGGCCTTCTAGTATTATAATCATGTCGAAGTGGGAGTTGGTCGCACTTAAAAGTGTGTTATGATAAAATCCCGTAGCTGTAAAAGTCAAGTGGGTGTCTGTCGAAATAAAAGCATTTCGAGGTAAAATTATGTAAAAAGGTTGTGTTGAGGTTAAAGTGAAAGTTGATTCTTGTTGAAGTGAAGTCTATCCCAGTCAAGTGTGAATACTTGTCGAAGTTAATCCAATCATAGTAAAATCTTGTGGAATTTATTTGGGTCGAAGTAAACTTGTCGAAGAAAAGGTGTGGTTTCCCAAAAGGTAGCGTGTCGTAGTCCAAAAGAAAATAAAATTAATTTTTTTACTGTGCAGTAACTGAAGTTAACTGCCACAGTTTTTCCTTGGAGTTACTATTTTGTCTGATGGTAGTTCATAAAATATCTTCCAAGACAGATATAAGAGGCCCTCGTTGATATCGAGATAGTTCATAAGTTTAATCAATAGGATAATATATTTTGTAACATGGTCTTTATTGTTCTATCAATTGTTGTAAATATTAATTAATCATAGATCCACGTGACATCTAAGTTGAATTTGTCTCAGTTTGTAACAGTTCAGCTTTCGTCAGACTATCTGACAGAATGAAGAGTTCACGTCTCTCCATATATAAAGCAATCGATTTAAATTTATGTAGTTAAGTTTCTAGATAGAAAGTTATTACATTCTTTAATGTAAGTTGGTAGAAGAGTTTAGTCTGTCTATATGTAAAAGAACAAGATGGTAAATCAACATGATAGAGAAGAGAAGAAAGCGAGAGTGCGAGAGAGAGAGAGACATAGAAGAATAGATTAAGAAGAAAAGGAGAAGAAGAAAAACAAACGAAAAACACTTAGAATAGTTCGAGAGCTCAAGCTCGTGTGTTTGGAAAGTGTTGAGAGCCGAAGCTCTGTAAAAGGTGAAACATCCTTGTAAATTTCCAAGTTTGTAATTGCGGCTATAGTTCTTTTTTATGTTGTGACAATATATATAATTCCATAGTTATGGTTGAATGCATGTCTTATTTATGCCGCACATCTTCTCCATAATTACTTGAGTAAATTTTGTTTACATTTACTGTTTAGTGAAAGACACAAATAATCCACAAATATTTCACTGTGTAAAAGTTTGAGTTTTTATCCGTAGAGTGTTAGACACAAGTCTTACTTAATATTTGGTTTTATGATATTGTGAGTCTTTCGCAATATAGAAGAAATAGAGGTTTAGTCTTTCACAATATAGGTTTAGTCTTTTCACCGACCAATAACTGGAGATAAACCAATATTTCTTATAATATAGAAGTTATAGTTTTAGTCTTTCGCAATATAGAAGAAATCCTAAGTTACTTGTTGGTGAAAAATGTTTTTCATATTATAAGTCTTTAGACTAAGGAATATCTTTTTTGTAAAGTTTGACTAAAAGAAGTCCGATTGAAGTGGGAGTTGGTCGCAACCAAAAGTGTGTAGCGGGTAAATCTTGTCGTGGTAAAATCCCGTCGAAGTCAAGTGAGTGTCTGTTGCGGTAAAAGTGTGTTGAGTCAAAATTCTGTAAAACGTGTCTAGACCAAAAGTGAAGTCTGTCGCACATAATTCTGTCGTAGACTTGTTCGTCGCAGTAAATCTCTGTTGCAGTAAAATCCTTTTGAAAGATTTTGGTCGAAGTAAAAGGTGGGGTTTCGAAGTTAGTTTGTTGCAACCCCAAAAGTAAAAAGAAAAGAAAATTTATAAATGTGGGATAACTCAAGTTAACCATCACAACAACATTTCCCAAGACCAATAAACTCCAACACTTTGTAAATAACAATTCACAACTTATATATTGTACTCCCAATCAACTACCAACACTTTGTAAATAACAATTCACAACTTATATATTATTGAAAAGTGTAGCCACTGATCATATGTGACTTGAAATCCTGAAAAGTACAACAGTAAGCCACACAGGCTAACCTACACTAAGAAACAACTTAATGCAAATCCAATATATTGATATGTGGTTACAAAGGCACGTGTTCATTTTAATCACCAAATTCAATTAGAACGGTTTTCTAAATGACAAATAATAACTTATGTAGTCATATCAAATATGTGAACTAGTAGCTTGAAAAGTACAACATTAAACCACATAGGATAACCTAAACAAGTACCAGCTTAATGTAAATTTGATATGTTGATATGTTTTTAGAGAGGCATAGGTTCAAGGACGGTTTTCATCACCAAATCCGTTGTCTCAATGTTGGAAACAATGAAGCCATCTCGGTATTTGTAGAAGTGATGGAAACCTTTCTTAATCTCAAAAGCATGTTTCTTACAAGAGATGGGAACATTGGTGTCCTTCCTAAGAAGCTCCCAATTTAATTCTTTGATTTTGTCTTCGATCATGCCATTGAGATGATTGAGAGCATATTCCTCCGTTGATCCAGGATTGTCATGCATATAACACAATATGTAGGAAGCTTCTTCTCCACGGGCCATGTATGTCTGTAATGGCCATGATAGTGTCATAATCCTCATTCAATTTAAAACTAAACATGGATTGAAAATCAATGGAAAAATACAATACAAACATATTTCATTTCCATTTAACACATTGCAGCTTAAGTAGTACCTGGTAACACAGCGTGTCGCCTCGCAATCGAAGGATGGAATTTGCAGAGTCATTAAACTTGGATGGAAAGTCAATTTCTTATAGGATGTGAAGAGGAAAAGGAATGTCCAACGTGAGTATGGGTTGCAATATCTCTATGCGATGACTAGAACTAACTTTCCCATTCTCCAAGTACTCCTCAAATGTTGGCAGATAACCAATAGAGATCCACTCTGCTTCTTTAAGATACTAATCAATATAATCCTCCAACAACACACGCAAAACAAATTAAATAGTCACCACCCAATGATATAATAATAAAAAAGGCCGCTGCAATATTTGTTTCTTCAAATATATGTATTATTATTTTCCTCACAGCCTGTCGAGCGTAGTTGAGTGTGTCCCAGCCTTGTGACTTTAAATCCTCGTGCGCCATTTCATTTACAATATCATAAATTACCATATACACTCCTTTCATATATTGTGGAAGACGCTTTGTTGCCGACCAATCCCATATGATGATACAAATATGGCTAGTTTTGTTCATGCAAATACATTACCAAATATTTGTATGAAATTCATGGAATCGATCGTTAAGTTTACCACCTCTTAATTGCGACAGTGAAGAGTCGAAGCTCGTCTTTTGTTCCAAAGGTGTCATACATATCATCCATAATGGTGATAAGATGACACATTTTGATATAGGTGAGTCTGAAAGCAGAATTTTGAGGCTCCATGTCAATGCCTGAGACCAAAGTGTAGAATTCCACGTAACGATGCCGAACAACCTTAGTGCAGGGGTACTCGATTCCTTCCACTATCTACACATACAAATGAAATAATCGGATTTTACTTTATTGATCACTCAAATCTATTTAGACCATGGAAAATATATAGAATAAGAGAGCTCATTAATCACCTCCATATACATTGCAACTCTTTCTGTTGTAAAGAGTGGAAGATATTGAACTCCAATTTCGCAAGTTCGAGAAGTTTCTTGGCCTTTGCATATGACATTCTAAAAACACAATTACAAATGAAACAAGAGTCGATCGAAAAATTTAACGGAAGAGTAGATTTCCTTCTAGATAAAAAGTCTCATTGGTTAACAACATTGTTAAATGTTAATTGTTTTAATTAATTAATAAAAGGAGAAGAAACTAAGTTAATCGAAGAGGATGATTTTTTAAGAGAGGATACAAAAAATTATGATAATTTTGAAAGATAAATGAATGAAGCACTTCAATATATTTAGGAATGGACCACCATTTAAGTGATTGTGCTAGTTTAGAATTTGGGGTGGACTAGCAGCTATGCTTTTTCTAAGACAACTATACTCTCCAGATTGATTTTATGGCAGTCATTCCAAATTCTGAATAAAAAAGTATAAAAAATTAAAAAAATGGTAGGGGATTCATGGATAACTAGTAGCTATATAGATAAATCTTAATTGATGCATGGATAACAGATACTTTGTGGCACTCACAACTTATTCATGGTAGTATTGGTGTTCACTAGCCACAAATTAAGTGGTTTTGGTAGTTAGAATTTGGACTAGACTAGCACCTATGCTTTTCCTATATTACAAGAGAGGATGCAACAAAGAAAATATTTCCATATTAATTTTATAATGGTCCTTCCAAATTTAAAATAAATAATTATAAAAAGATAAAATAATTGATAGATAATACATAAAAAAACAATACTATAACTTTCTCATTCTCGTGGATTCAATATCTCTTAAATATTTTTTGACATCTAAATCATTATTCTATTTACAACTATTAAATTTCAACGCATAGCAACTAAGAATATGCTACTCGAAATAATGGGCCTACTCATTTATGGTATTCTCTCTAAGTATGTTGATATAACTCCTAGCTTCAGATCTTGACAAATTTGAGTGCCAACGATATTCTAGAACGTACTGTATCTACCAACACAAAAACACACATGATCGGATGAACACAGATATAAACAAACATGCATTGATGTAAATAAGCAAATGATATATTAGCAATGTTGCCTCACCTCTTTTGAAAGACCAGAGAGTGGAATTGTTTGTAGGACTTCTTTTAAATATGTTGCACAGAATATTGGAGCCTCTTCCATTACTTTTTCCCCGGGAAAGGCAATGAGAGAGGCCCAGAATAAATTGAGGACGCTTCTTTATTTAGATGTTCAATTGTATATTTCTATTTGCAATAATCATATGTGGTTAATGATTTATAGCTCATTTGTTTTTCCATGTTTAGTTCTTTACTTCTCTTTGCAATAATCAAATGTGTTTAATGGTTTATGACTATAAATGGTTTCTCTTATGTGCCTGTATAATAAAAGAAACTCTTATGTCTATTGCTATCTTTACTTATTTATTTGACTTTGCAATTGTAAAAAATGTATGTTGGTTCATGACTATAACAAAAAAATCTTATGTTCTTTACTGTATTTTAGAATCATGTATGCTCAATTATCGCTTCAAGTTAGACCATTGTTTACATTACAAAACTTGTACTATTCTCACATGCTTTTCCCTATTTGAAGAGATTTCAAAAGCTTGCAAATAGATATGTTTTTGTTTTATCAATGCCCCTCCATTTATATGCATTTAGCAAAAAAAACAAATTACATATAGTTGTGACAATTGATACTATGAATACTACTGGCACTTGTTACCAACATGTACTTTTGACTTTCCTTAGATGGTGATGATATAAGTTTCAATTAGTTTATTAAACACTTGTACATTTGAGAGAGAGATAAGATGGATTCTATCCCCAAATTCTTTGTGCATGCTTAATTTTGCAATGTGATAAGTGTTTATCAAACCTTCATTTATGGTGCTTAAACTTCCTCTTCTATTAACCCTTATTTGTTGGTTGTATCTGCTAATTCCCACCTTAATTGCGTAACCCTACCCTTTTGTCTTAACCCTACTGCGTCCTTTTCTTCTATGATCTACTATTCCTACCCATCCCTGTTCAAAGTTGATTCTTGTTCCTATTCTACAACGTATAACATTTAGACTGTTATTGTATTGTGAAAATAACTTACGTTCGTTGTTAACTGTTGAAAATATTCCATTTGTAAGACCAACCCTTAAACAATTAGAATAAACTTAGATTCCTTGTCACTCCATGAAATTGCATTTAGACATGTGTCTTCGTGCTTGGGAAATGGAGGTTGGACAAGTGTCTAGAGTCTTTGGACATGTGTTTTGTTAACTACAATAAATAAGCAAGCTTATTACCTTTATTTGCTGCTTCAGAATTGGTCTTTTCTATGTTTGGGTAGTTGCACCTATCGCAAGATGGAAGCCTGTTTCCTTTTGTATTAAGTGGAAACTTATATTTACCCCTCGTTTTTCTTCCAGTGGAGGTTGTAAATAATGTGTGGAATTGGGACCGTGTTAAGAGGCCTTTCTAGTTTCTCAAGATAGTTCATACTTTTTTTATGTCAATGTGTATTGTAAAAGTTCCATATCTTTACGAATGATGCCTTCAACTGTATACGAGGTCCTTGTTGGAAATATTAATTACAAGCACATCTGCATAGTATCTCAGCTAACTCAGTTAGAGTTCGTAGAAGTAAATTTTTTGTCAGTCAGTCAGTCAAGTTATGGAGTTCATGTCTCACCATATTTAAACTACCGAATAGTATCTCTGAAGTCAAGTTCTTAGGTAGAAATTAATTACAATATTTAAAGGTAGTTGTTAGCTTCCAATAGAAGCAAAATTCTAGTCTTTGTATAAATAATTGAAGAAGAATGAAAAATAGAGTCTCTGGGAGAAGAACATAGTAAGAGACATAGGAGAAGAAGAAAAATTTGAGAATTGTTTGAGAGATCAAGCTAGTGGTTTTGAAATGTGTTGAGAGACCAAGCTCTGTAAAAGTGAAACATCCAAGTAAATTTCCATGTAAATGTGGTCATACTTCTCTTGTTATATCGTGATAACATATAAACCTATAGTTTTATGGTTGAATGCATGTTTTATTTATGCTGCACATCTTATCCAGAATTATTTCTTTGAAGAGTAACTTCGACACAAATCTCACTTAATGTTTTGGTTATTTAATATTTTGAGTTTGTAAAGTTGTGTCGAGGTTCACATCAAGTTAATTAGTTGTGAAAAGTGGTTTTCATGCAATAGTTAATAAACCTATCGAAGTGGATTCATGTCTCAGTTAACTTGACTTACCAAGTGGTAAAAAGGTGTCTTTTAGGTCGAAGTGAATAATATACTTTATATGAAAAAGATATCCTTTTAGTATTATAATCATGTCGAAGTGGGAGTTGGTAGCATTTAAAAGTGTTTGTCTTGGTAAAATACCATAGATGTAAAATTCAAGTGAGAATTGATTCATAGCTGGATCTAGATGCCAAGAAACTCTCACTAATTCGCTCTAGTTTGCAAAAACAAGCACAAAAATCCTGAAAGAGTAAAAGTTACACATAGATGTGAACACAATAGTGGATATTATTGAATAGTCTAACGTTTGAATGTGTTTAGATCATAAATATATTACTTTAGGGAAAAATCATGAGGCTTAGGAAGCCATTTGGGAGTACGCATGTGTCTTTATTAGATTTGACCTCCATCCCCATTGGGTGGACCAATCAGCTCTCGAATCACCCCAAATAGTCATGAACCATGGTGTGAACATTAGTGAGGCATGTTGGGGCATAGATGAGTCCAAGACAGGCGTGGGTGAGCAAAAAGAGCTATGGGAATAGCTCAATGTGAACAATAAATGCATTAGGAGGGCCAAAATGGACTAAAGACAACACTAGCGCCCATAATCAAACCCAAATTCCCCAAAACAAAGAAGTATCACTCCAAGACATTAATGAGGGCACACATGTTCTAGGTTGACCAAGTTAGTGTTGGTGTGTGTGTGTGAATCTACCAAAATTACCAGTTCACCTCCTAGACAAATTTCCCTAAGTCTAAACCATAGCAATGAATGCATAGAAGCAAAAGAATTTGACTAAGGTATAAACTAAGGTACTAAGATGGATTATTGTTCTAACACCCACCCTTAATCTCGACTTAGTACAACTTAACCAAAAATATCATGGAGGCCTTGGAAACAAAGGCTCAAGTCACCTCATACTACATAAAATTTTATTTGTCCATGAAAACAACGAAAAGAGGAAAACCACATGGGAAAAAAACCTCTCCTAAAAAATGGACATGGGGCCAAAAATATGAAGGTGAATAGAAGACATCACCATTCATCACTCAATCCAAGAAGTGATCTCAAGTAATTGAAGGTATTCTTGGTGAAACACTTGGTGAAAATATCAACAGTTTGCTCAGTAGAAGGGTAATACTGCAAGGCAATCACCTGATCATTCACTAAGCCCCAAATGTAGTTCATATGAATATCTATGTGCTTGGTCCTCTGTCTCTGTACTGGATCTGTGAAAATATTGATTGCACTTTGATTGTCATGCCAAATGACAGTGGGTGAATCAAGTGCAACATCAAGTTCCCAAAGAATGCCTTGCAACCACACACACACTGTGTATCTGCATTCACTGCTCCTCTGTACTTGGCCTCAGCTGAAGAAAGGGAAATAGCGTGTTGTTTATTAATTTAATAGCATATGGGACCATTGGCAAGAATGAATACAAAACATGAAGTGGAATTTCTGTCATTGGAATCTCCATCCCAATCCAAATAAGAAAATCCTACTAGTTCTAGTGGAGAACTAGCAACATAGTGTACCCCAAAGTTCCTAGTGCCTTGTACAAACTAAAGTATCCTCTTGGCCACATTCAAATGGATCTCATGTGGCTGATACATATATCTATTTACAACACTAACATAATATGCTAAATCATTTCATGGATGAGTAAGATACAACAAAATCCCAACTAGTTGTCTGTACAATGAGCAATCCACCAATGAAGAGTCACCAACTTCACCTAGTTTGATACCAAAAAGGAATGGGAACTTGGATGCCTTACATTAATCCATATTAAAATTTAATAACAGGTCTGAAGCATAATTGTTTTGGCTGATCATGATTCCTCTTTCATATTTCATAATTTCCAAACCAAGAAATTGTTTCAACAACCCTAGATCAATCATTGAAAATTCACTGAGAAAAGATGCTTTAATTGACCCAATTTCTTTGGTGCATCTACCTATAATAAAAATATCATAAAAATACAGTACAATGACCTGCAACACATCACCAATATGCTGCAAATAAACATTAGGATCAAAATTTCATCTAACAAAGCCAAGTGATAGCAGAAAATTGTCCATCTTGGCATACCAAGCCCTTGGGGCTTGCTTGAGGCCATAGAGTGACTTATTTAACATACATACAAGGGAAGGATCCTCTTGGAAACCTTTATGTTTCTTCATATATATCTCTTCTTGTATCTGACCATGAAGAAATGCACTTTTGACATCCATGTGGTGAACCTCCCAATGCTTACTAGCAGCAATGGATAAAACTAGCCTAATAGAGTCCATCTTTGCAACCGGTGCAAATGTCTTTGTCTAGTCCACTCCTTGGACTTGAGAGAGGAATTTGGAAAATAATATGGCATTAAATTTTATATCACACCCATCATCAGCAAATTTGTTCCTATAGACCCACTTGCATTGCACAAGCTTCCTCTTGGGAGGCAAAGGAACCAATTCCCAAGTCTCATTTTCCTATAGAGAGTTGAACTCTTCTTGCATGGATGATTGCCATGTTGGGTCATAAGATGCTTCCTGATATGGTTGTGGATTATATCCAACCATAATATAGAAATTCTCAACAAGACTCAATTCATTTTCAAAATAAGCACCATGGAATTGTGATCTAGTCTTCCTAGGATCTAGAGCATTGCTTGCTAAATCCCCAACAGATTCTATGGTTTTCTCTGACCACTTGGGCCTTGAGGGTGTGTCACATTCATAAACATAATATTCAGCCATATCAAAATCAGAAATATCATAAATATCAGAAAGAGAGTCATCACTTACATCATCTTTGTGTTGAGGAGAAGAGCATTCCCCCCGGTGCTAGTTCAAAATATGGAATAATTTCCTCTTTGAATTGCACACTTCTTTCTATGAAATTTTTGTGTGTGGATGGATCAAAGATATTGTATCCCTTTTTGTCTTCACCATATCCCACCATTATTCACTCTTTGCTTTGTGGCTGCAATTCCTTCCTCTTTTATGAAGGAATTCGAGTCCATTCCCTTGAGCCAAAAATTCTGAAATGTGAAATATTTGTCTTGTGACCAAACAAAGCCTCATAAGGTGTTTTCCCACTCACTGTTTTGTGTAGAGCCATGTTTTGAATGTATGCAACATAGTTAATGCACGAGAGATTCACTTGTTGACAAATATCCTAGCACGTTAATTCATATTGCGGGTTTTTAATTTCTTAAAAATTGGGGCAATGTATTGCAGGTATTTAGGGGGATGAGGGATTTATGGTAGGTGGTTAGGGGGGTTTATAAGTATTAGGGTAAAAAAAAGGGTAGTGGGGAGGTTTTAGGTATTGGGAGGGGGTTTCAAGAAAAGGACTTTGGACCAATATCTATAGAAATTAAGGGTATTCTTTAATATTCCATGATTGCACGTGATGTGTGAGAGGTTCACTAAGTGAAGCCCCCATGATTTAATGGCTTCATCCCATATCTTTAGACTCAAATAATTAGCCTCAATCATACATGTAGCCATCTCCTTGAGTGCCCTATTTTTCCTCTCTGGCACACCATTTTGTTGTGGTGTGTAGGGGATTGAATGCTGCATTTGGATGCCATATTCTTCACACAAGTGCTTCAAATTTTTATTCAGATACTCTTTAAAATTATAAGTCCTAATAGTTTTGATATTGTTCCCACTTGATTCTCAACCAGGGCCTTCCAAATATTTAAAGTCTCAAAGACTTCATATTTGAGCTTGAGGAAATAGACCCATCAAAACCTTGAGAAATCATCTATGAAAGTGAGAACATACCTTGATCCTCCATAGGAGGGAGTGGGAAGAGGACCAATGAGATATGAATGCACCAACCCAATCACTTATGTATCTCTCATTCCCTTCCCCTTCTCATAGCTGTGCTTTGGAAATTTTTCCCACCACACAACCAATGCATGCACCATTGGAGACCTTGATAGGAGGAAGCCCTTCCACCATGCCATCCTTGTTCAATTCCTGGAGGTATTTGTAGTTCATATGGACAAATATCTCATGCCACAGCTTGTTTGTTTCATTGGCATGAGACATAAGCACTTTTCCACTGGAGTTAGGAAGAATTTTTGGAGAATTTGTACATCCTAGCTTGTTGATCTGCATAACCCAATGCCACAACCTTGTTGGAGGATATTTATTCTATATCAAACTCATTTGAAGTAAATGTTACTCTCTTGGATTCTCCAATATGTGTCATTTGGTATACTGATAACAGGTTCACTTCCAAGTCTAGTATATACAAGACATTGTTGAAATATCCAACTTCAATATTGATCCTTCCAACTCCCTTGGCTTGGATCTTAGAATCATCACCCATTCGAACAGCTGGGCCACTCTCTAAATACATGGATGTGAAGAAGTCTGTGAAAGAGGACATGTTCCTTGATGCTCCCGAATCAATGATGAAGGTGGAAGAGTCTGAATAACTAGCAACCAATGCATGCCACCTCTCTTTGTTGTCAGATCCTGAACTACCATCCTTATTCCTTGCGCTTTATGGGACTGAGATGTTGTTCTTATCCAATAGATGCACCATCATATGTATGGTTTTATTCATGCATGGACTCTCTGGATGCCATCCCTTGCGAAAATAGGTGCATTTGGTCTTCTCCTTGCCCTTCTTATCATTGTCCTTGCAAGGATTCGAACCCCAATCAAGAATCTTGGGTCTGTCTTGTTTCTTCTTCTCTGGTTGTTTCGAATCCCTGGCTTTCTTCCTTTATTTGGATGTATTCAAAACCCCTGCAATAAGATATTGGTCCTTTGTTGTTTTTACGGTGTCCATCTGCACTAGCTTATCTTGCTCTTGGGTTAAAGAATCCATGAAGCTTGCTAGTGTTGGCATTTTCCAGTTTTGAGTCGAGAGCTTGCTTGAGTAAAATGTGCCGACAAACACAAAGTACTCAGGAACTAGATTCGAAAGGATTGACAGTATGAGTTGCTCTTCTTTATTTTCTATTCCACACTACTTGAGTTGAAGCACCAAAGACTTCAATTTGGTGAAGAACTCTTGGATGGTCTCATAATGTGTTGGGCTCAAGGTGATGAGCTCATTTTCGAGTTGGTGACCCCTCAACTCATCAATATTCCCAAAGAGATATTTGATCCTGAGCCAAAATTCATTTGGGGTGGTTATAATGTCAACATGAAACATGATTTCTCTCGAAATGCTGAGACATAGCATTCCAAATGTTTCATCAAGTCTATTGAGATACTTCAATTTCTATACTACAGAATTTGGTTCAACCTCTGTCCCCATGGTAACCCTGTATATACCCTTGGACCTCAACTGGATGACCATCTAGGCCTTCCATTTGAATTAATTGAATGGTGTTAGAAAGACATGAATTTGATCCATCTCTTCTTGCGCTAGTGGTGAAAATTGTTGAATGTGCCTACAATGAAAACTCACAAATTTCTATAGAGAATCACTCAAATAGCAAATCAAACACACTGTATTCGATTTGCGGCTTCAATTATTTTTGATGCCATGTGAGAATTGATTCACAGCTGGATCTATATGCCAATAAAATCTCACTAATTCGCTCTAGTTTGCAGAAACAAGCACAAAAATCCTAAAAGAGTAAAAATTACACACACATGTGAACACAATAGTGGATATTATTGAACTGTCTAACGTCTAAATTTGTTTAGATAGGAAATATATTACATTAGGGAAAAATTGTGAGGCTTAGGAAGTCATTTGGGAGTGCACATGTGTCATTACTATATTTGACCTCCATCCCCCCTAGGTGGACCAATCAACTCTCAAATCACCCCTAACAGTCACAAACCATGGTGTGAACGTTGGTTAGGTGTTGGTGCATAAATGAGTCCAAGACAGGTGTGGGTGAGCAAACTGAGGTGTGGGAGTGGTTCAAGGTGAACAATAAATGCACTAGGAGGGCCAAAATGGACTAAAGACACATTAGCACCCCTAGTCAAACCCAGATTCCCTAAAACAAGGAATTAGCACTCCAATACATTAATGAGGGAACACATGTTCCAGGTTGACCAAGTTAGAGCACTAGTGTATGTGTGAATGGACCAAAATAACCAGTTCACCTCCTAGACCAATTTTCGTAAGTCTAAACCATAACAATCAATGCATAGAAGCAAAAAAATTTGACTAAGGTATAAACTAAGGTACTAAGGATGGATTAATGTTCTAACAAGTCAAGTGGGTGTCTATTGAAGTAAAAGTATGTCAAGGTAAAATTCTGTAAAATGGTTGTGTCGAGGTTAAAGTGAAAGTTGATTCTTGTCGAAGTGAAGTCTACCCCAATCAAGTGTGAAGGCTTGTCGAAGTTAATACAGTCATAGTAAAATGCTGTGGAAGTTATTTGGGTCGAAGGAAACTTATCAAAGTTAACCTGTCTAAAAAAAGGTGTGGTTTCCCAAAAGGTAGTATGTCGCAGTCCAAAAGAAAAGAAAATTAAAATATTTACTACGCAACAACTGAAGTTAACTATTAGATTTTTCCCTGGAGTTACTATTTTGTCTGATGGTAGTTCATAAAATATCTTTCAAGACAAATATAAGTGGCCCCTACTGATATCAGGATAGTTCATAAGTTTAATCAATAGGATAATCTATTTTGTAACGTGGTCTTTATTGTGCTCCCAATTGTTGAAAATATTACTTAATCCTAGATCCACGTAGCATCTAAGCTGACTCTGACAGATTGTCTAACCGAATGAAGAGTTCACGTCTCTCCATATATAAAGGAATCGATTTAAATTTATGTAGTTAAGTTTCTAGGTTGAAAGTTATTACAGTATTTAATGTAAGTCGGTAGAATAATTTTATTCTGTCTATATGTAAAAGAAGAAGATGGTAAATCAACATGATAGAGAAGAGAAGAAAAAGAGAGTGAGAGAGAGTGAGAGAGAGACAGAGAAGAATAGAGTAATAATAAAAGGAGAAGAAGAAAAACACTCAGAAGAGTTCAAGAGCTCAAGCTCGTGTGTTTGAAAAGTGTTGAGAGCCGAAGCTCTGTAAAAGGTGAAA
The DNA here is from genome assembly GCA_001517045.1 of Pseudotsuga menziesii. Classification (NCBI taxonomy): domain Eukaryota; kingdom Viridiplantae; phylum Streptophyta; class Pinopsida; order Pinales; family Pinaceae; genus Pseudotsuga; species Pseudotsuga menziesii. The sequence goes on from LPNX010055621.1 coordinate 593,594, forward strand.
CAACCTTGTAAATTTCCAAGTTTATAATTGTGGATATAGTTCTTTGTTATGTCATGGAAATATATATAATTCCATGGTTTATGGTTGAATGCATGTATTATTTATGTGGCACATCTTCTCCATAATTACTTGAGTAAATGTTGTTTACATTTTCTTTTTAGTGAAAGACACAAATAATCCACAAATATTTCACTATGTAAAAGTTTGAGTTTTTATCCACAAAGTGCTAGACACAAGTCTTACTTAATATTTGGTTTTATGATATTGTGAGTCTTTCGCAATATAGAAGAAACATAGGTTTAGTATTTCATAGTATAGGTTTAGTCTTTTCACTGACCAATAACTAGAGATAAACCTGTATTTCTTATAATATAGAAGTTATAGGTTTAGCCTTTCACAATATAGAAGAAATCCCAAGTTACTGGTCGGTGAAAAGTGTTTTTCATATTATAAGTCTTTAGACTAAGAAATCTCTTTTTATAAAGTTTGACTAAAAGTGGTCTGGTGGAAGTGGGAGTTGGTTGCAACCAAAAGTGTGTAGAGGGTAAATTTTGTTGCGGTAAAATCCCATCGAAGTCAAGTTAGTGTTTATTGTAGTAAAAGTGTGTCAGGTCAAAATTCCGTAAAAAGTATCTCAACCAAAAGTGAAGTACATCGAAATAAAATATTGTTGAAATATTTTGGTCACAAGTATTTTTGTCGAAGTAAAAGGTGGGGTTTTGAAGGTAGTTTTTCGCAACCCCAAAAGTAAAAAGAAAAGAAAAATTATAAAGGTGAGGTAACTCAAGTTAACTATCACAACAACATTTCCCAATATGAATAAACTCCAACACTTTGTAAATAACAATTCACAACTTATAGATTGTGCTCCCAATCAACTACCAACACTTTGTAAATAATAATTCACAGCTTATATATTATTGAAAAGTGTAGCCACTGAACATATGTGACTTGAAATCTTGAAAAGTACAACAGTAAATCACATAGGCTAACCTACACTAAGAAACAACTTTACGCAAATCCAATATATTGATATGTGGTTACAAAGGCATGTGTTCATTTTCATCACCAAATTCATTTATAACAGTTTTCTAAATAACAAATCATAGCTTATGTAGTCATTGCAAATATGTGAACTAGTAGCTTGAAAAGTACAACATTAAACTACATAGGATAACCTAAACTAAGTACCAACTTAATGTAAATCTGATATGTCGATATGCTGTTAGAGAGGCACAAGTTCAAGGATAGTTTTCATCACCAAATCCTTTGTTTCAATCTTGGAAACGATGTATCCATCTCGGTATTTGTAGAAGTGATGGAAACCTCTGCTAATCTCAAAAGCATTTTTCTTGCAAGAGATGGGAACATTGATGTCCTTCCTAATAAGCTCCCAATTTAATTCTTCGATTATGTCTTCGATCATGCCATTGATATGATTGAGAGCATATTCCTCTGTTGATCCAAGATTGTTATGCATATAGCACGATGTGCCGGAAGCTTCTTCTCCATGGGTCATTTCTACCTGTAATGGCCATGCCAGTGTCATAATTCTCATTCAAGTTAAAACAACAAATGGTTTGAAAATCAATGGAAATATTTAATACAAACATCTTGCATTTCTATTTAACACATAACAGGTTAAGTAGTACCTGATAACATCGTGTGTCACCTCGCAATTGAAGGATGGAACTTGCAGGGTCATTAAACTTGGATGGAAAGTCAATTTCTTGTAGGATGTGAAGATGAAAAGGAATGTCCAACGTGAGTATGGGTTGCAATGTTGCTATGAGATGACCAGCACTAACTTTCCCATTCTCCAAGTACTCCTCAAATGTTGGCAAATAACTAGTAGAGATCCGCTCTACTTCTTTAAGATATGAATCAATATAATCCTCCAACTACACACGTAAAGAAAATTAAATAGTCACCACCCAATGATATTAAAATAAAAAATGCCCATGCAATATTTGTTTCTTCAAATATATGTATTATTATGTAACAAACATAAAATAAGATAATCATTAAATAATTAGGTTAACTAAGTTAGGTTATGAAATGAGGTGTCTCCTCATTTCAAATGCCCAAGCCATATTTAAGGCAGGGCCACCATTGGAACATATCATCTCTTATCTTATCATTAATATATATTATTCCTTATGTCTTATCTCATTTACCAAGTTTTCTGGTAATATTATTTGTATAAGCGAAATAATATTCGGCTCATTTGGTATCAGAGCCTCGTTGGCTAGATCCCGTCGTGTGGCCATATTTTTGGCTTTTAGCCATCACCTAGGGTTTCCCTGAATTTCTGGGCTTCACATTATTTACACCTTGTGTAGATTTGGGTTTCCCCAAAAAATAGGACTTTGTCCTTAAAAAATTAAAAAAATTTAAAAAAGGGTAAAAGTAACTCCCCCCCCCCAAAAAAGAGAGTTTTAAAAAGAAAAGTGAAAAAAAAAGTAAAAACAAGAAAAAAAACTAAAAGAATGAGGAACAAAAAAAGGGGGAAAGAAAAAAAAAGGATTAAAAAAGAAAATTTAAGAAAAAGGAAAGTTGAGAAAAAAAAGAAGATAAAAGTAAAAGGAAAAAAAAAAGAGAGAGGGTAAAAGTGAAACCACACCTAGTTTCTTAAAGTGGGTTTGATTTTTAATATAAAAGTGCATAATAATTATTAGTAAAGAGCAAGTGAGATTTGAACTTGGGTGGGGAATATAACACTCATTCGTCCCAACCACCCAATCTACTCACATTTTACAAAACTTAAGAGAAATAAAAGATTAAAAAGGTGCATAATAATTAATACTAAAAAGCAAGTGAGATTGAACTTAGGTGGGGAAGTCAAAGGAAAACAAAATCGAAAAAAATCAAAGACCATCATCATCTAGTGTGGAAGAAATCAGAGATAATGGAATTTGGTTTGTGACTACAAATAGTGAAATTAGAAGCCAAGTTAAATCGTTATCGAAGAGACAACGAAGAATTATGATACACAAATACGAACTCAGAATTAATAATTAAAAACATAAGATGCGAAAAGAGCTCAAGGAACAAAAAAATTTCGATCAGAAAAATCATATAGAAAAAATGTCTGCCCAAATTGAGAAATTAAAAAGCGAAAACGATTTTAATTAGAGATTGAAAAATCAAGATAAAAAGAAAGAAAGAAATGATTATGAAGCGGAAACAAAACGATTGAACAAAATCGTTAGCGACAAGGATGAAGAACTAACGCAGATACGACATAAATTAGAAAATCAAGAGTCAATGATTGACCAATATCGACAATAGATAAAATTTCTTCAACAACAAAATGACGACTCTAAAAAGACTCATAAGTCGGAGATCGCAAAAATTAATAAAACACCATCCAACAATTCCGAAGAAATTTTCATATTAAAGAATCATAACAAAACACTAGTCACAAAAATTAAGAAGTTGAAAAATAGTCGGAAGACAGAACAATCTACGGAAGACATTGAAGGGAAACTTCTAGACAAGCAGGAAGAAAATGATTGCATCAGAAGCCATAACAAATATCTTAATGAACAAATTAAGAAGTCTGAAGATGACAAAAAAGCACAAGTAGAAGTGATTAAGAAGTTTCAAAATGATTACGTGCAGTTGGAAAAAAAGTTGTAAAAGATACAGAAGGAAACCTTAAAACCTCAAGGGACTAAAATACAACTTCCAACTCTAAAGACGACACTCATAAAATAAAATGACATTGTGAAAATTCCCTATCGACACCCCAACCATAAAAACCGAAACTCTAAAATGTGGGAAATGTCGAAAGATAATGATACTAATATGATCAAAGCTCCCTACGACAGATCAGTAAAAAAGCCCAACAGTCAACAACAAATCAATTTAGGATGGATTGACCCATCCACATATCGAAATTTATGCTCTACACTTAGCAGTTCGTATCGACATGTTTCTTCAGCCACGACATCACAAAGAACGACGCGACGACATTATAAGGCTTTGAGGACAAAGCCTTTCTAAGAGAGTGGCAATGTAACAAACATAAAATAGGATAATCATTAAATAATTAGGTTAACTAAGTTATGTTATGAAATGAGGCGTCTCCTCATTTCAAATTCCCAAGCCATATTTAAGGTAGGGCCACCATTGTAACATATCATCTCTTATCTTAGCATTAATATATATTTTGCCTTATGGCTTATCTCATTTACCAAGTTTTCTGGTAATATTATTTGTATGAGCGAATAAATATTCAGCTCATTTTATTGTCCTTACAACCTGTTGAGCATAGTTGAGTGTGTCCCACCCTTGTGACTTTAAATCCTCGTGCGCCATTTCATTTATAATATCGTAAAGTACCATATACACTCCTTTCATAAATTGTGGAAGACACTCTGTCACCAACCAATCCTATCTGATCATACAAATTTTGGTCAATTTTGTTCATGCAAATATATTACCAAATATCTGGATGAAATTTATGGAATTGATCGTTAAGTTTACCACCTCTTAACTGCGGCAATGAAGATTCGAAGCTCGTCTATTGTTTCGAAGGTGTCATACATATCATCCAGAATGGTGATAAGATGACACATTTTGACAAAGGCAAGTCTGAAAGCAGAATGTTGAGGCTCCATGTCAATTCCAGAGACCAAAGTGTAGAATTCCACGTAACGATGCCGGACAAACGTTAGTTCTGGGGAACCCGATTCCTTCCACCATCTACACGTACAAATGAAACAATTGGAATTTACTTTATTGATCACTCAAATCCATTTAGACCAGGGAAAATACATAAAATGAGAGAGCTCATGAATCACCTCCATATACATTGCAACTCTTTCTGTTGTAAAGAGTGGAATATATTGAACTCTAATTTTGCAAGTTCCAGAAGTTTCTCGGCCTTTGGGTATGACATTCTGAAAACAAAAATACAAATGTTACAAGAGTGAATAAGAAAATTTAACGAAAGAGTATATTTATTTCTAGATAAAAAGTATATTGGTTAACAACATTGTTAAATGTTAAATGTCTTAATTAATTATTAAAAAGAGTAGAATAAAATAAGTTAATTGAAGAGAATGATTTTTTAGAGAGAACCAAAAAAATTCCTGATATATTTTGAAAGAGAAACGAATGAAGCACTCAATAGACTTACGAATTGGATCACACTTAAGTGGTTGTGCTAGTTTAGATTTGGGGGTGGACTAGCACCTATACTTTTCCTAAAACCCATATTGATTGTATGGTAGTCATTCCAAATTCTAAATAAACAATTAAAAAAATTGGTAGGAGATTCATGGATAACTAGTGTGTGTATATATATATATATATATACACACACTAGTTATCCATGAATCTCCTACCAATATANTGTAATATAGGAAAATTATAGGTGCTAGTTCACCCCAAATTTTAACTATCACAACCACTTAACTTGTAGTTAGCGAATATCAATAGTGATACTACATGAATAAGTTATTTCAGTGCCACAAAGTGCCCATTATTCATGCATCAATTTAGAGTTATTACTTAATGGGTAATGGTCATGCAACTTATGGTGTTATGACACAACCTGAAGTAAAATGCACACCTAACAATCAATGCAAATGCACTGTGTAGAATGAAAAATAGGGTATACTACTACGTGAAGTGTAATTTTTTTCTTTCAAATGTAAGTGCAATCATTCCTATAAGCAAATTTGACTAAGATTCACCAAGCAAGCCTATGCAAGTACCGTGCCAATGCAAAATGCAAGCAATGCATAACTATGCAAAAAGCAAAGTATTTTTGTATTTTTGAATTAAATGAGATATAAAAGCAAAAAAGATGACTCTACAACCATCATAATCTGCAACCACTCACAGGAAACATCCAAGAAATGCACCAAGGTAAAGAGACCTAATGCACTAATCTCAAAACAAAAAGTAGAAAATGAATGACAAGAACATTTGTAAAAATCAAACTAAAAATAGTCTCTGGTTAGAAACAGAGGGTTTATACAGACTCTAGAAGCATCCAATAAGACTCAGCAATCATCCAAAATCACCAAGCAACACTTAATCCTCCCAATAAGGCTCAAAATCAAGGCATACGCGACTGTTCTCAGTAAATTGGCAAACATACGTGACTTTTCAAGGAAAACCCATGTGTATACGCGACTGTGAAAGCTAAATCTGCGTATAAGAAGAAAAAGGAAGAAAAATAAGGAAAACAGACAAGTTGAGACAAAATTTACTCCTTCAAGACCCTACTGGGAAAACACACCCCCAGACCCGGCACAGAAACAGAGAAATCAGAGCAATTCAAGTACATTGAATACCAAACCCCCAAAGAGAAATAACTAGGAACCTCCCCAGTATGGTCTCCAATTTTGTTATGGAGAGAAACTTCCTATGGCTTGGGATGTACCACAATAGATAGCTAGACACGAGAAATCAATCCCTTCCCAATATGCAAGAGAAACCAAACATCTAACACTAAAGGATCTCGAATCATACCTTATTTTGGACGGTTGAAGTAGATCCCTGTTGAGATTTTTCCAATCCCACTTGCGCTAGAAATTTGCTCTCAACAACAACAAACAAGACAAGTATGCTATATAATATGGTGTTAGATCTACTCTAGCATACATAATCAACAATGTATAAGTAATTAAATATATCCATGGATTCAATATTCATTCAAATGCACATTATTGGATAGGAAAAGATATTTCTATTAATCAAATCAGAAATTACACAAGTGACAACCTCTATTGGCACGTCTGCGAACCGGAGAAACTGAATCCTCCACTTGGGCCTCCACCACCTCAATCCTCCATCTCTTGATAGCAATCTCACAATCAAAGGCAAGCTTGGGAAGAACACAAAGTGATCCAAAGGGACAAAGGGATGCAGACTCAATTATATGAAAGCTACGACAACAATGGACTATAGTTTCATTGCTCTTCAATTACTCCTCTTCAATGTATCCAAGGGGTTCCTTATATAGCACTCCAAAGGGGTAATGGAGGGTCAAATACGAGCGATCTCGAGGCATATGGAAGGGCAAGAGTCAAGTGGTTCAGACACACGTGAAGGAAAACTCCAAAAATATTTGGATTTATGCACACATCCCGATGTACACGAGTTTGAGGTCAAAAGTCGCATATACATGCGAGTATGGGATTAAAAGTCGTGTACAACAATAAACATGTGTTTTTAGGGATGAAGTTGGAAACATAAAAGTATAATATTAGTCCATGGGGTCTAAAGAGTCTGCAGAGGGATAGGGAAGGCCATAAATATGTGATCAACCATGTGTGGTAAAATCAACTATAACAGTTTGACAGAATGAAGAGTTCACGTCTCTCCATATATAAAGCAATCGATTTAAATTATGCAGTTAAGTTTCTAGGTAGAAAGTTATTACAGTCTTTAATGTAAGTTGGTAGAAATTTTTTAGTCTGTCTATATGTAAAATAAGAAGATGGTAAATCAACATGATAGAGAAGAGAAGAAAAATAGAGAGAGAGTGCGAGGGATAGTCATAGAAGAATAGAGTAAGAATAAAAGGAGAAGAAGAAAAACACTCGGAAGAGTTCAACATCTCAAGCTCGTGTGTTTGGAAAGTGTTGAGAGCTGAAGCTCTGTAAAAGGTGAAACATCCTTGTAAATTTCCAAGTTTGTAATTTCTGCTTTGAATGTGTGTCTTATTTATGCCGCACATCTTCTCTAGAATTACTTGAGTAAATTTTGTTTACATTTATTGTTTAGTGAAATACACAAATAATCCACAAATATTTCACCATGTAAAAGTTTGAGTTTTTATCTGCAGAGTGCTAGACACAAGTCTTACTTAATATTTGGTTTTATGATATTGTGAGTCTTTCACAATATAGAAGAAATATAGGTTTAGTCTATCACAGTATAGGTTTAGTCTTTTCACGAACCAGTAATTGGACATAAACCTATATTTCTTATGATATAGAAGTTATAGGTTTAGTATTTTGCAATATAGAAGAAATATACAAGAAATACCAAGTTATTGGTCGGTGAAAAGTGTTTTTCATATTATAAGTCTTTAGACTAAGAAATATCTTTTTATAAAGTTTGACTAAAAGTGGTATGGAGGAAGTGGGAGTTGGTCGCAACCAAAAGTGTGTAGTGGGTAAATCCCGTCACTGTAAAATCCTGTTGAAGTCAAGTGAGTGTCTATTGTGGAAAAAGTGTGTCGGATCAAAAGTCCGCAAAAAACATCTTGACCAAAAGTGAAGTCTATCACACACAAGTATGTGGTAGAATTTTCTGTCGCAGTAAAATCCTGTTGCAATATTTTGGTTGCAAGTATTTTGGTCAAAGTAAAAGGTGGGGTTTTGAAGGTATTTTTGCTACAAGCCCAAAATTAAAAAGAAAAGAAAATTTATAAATGTGAGGTAACTCAATTTAACCACCACGACAACATTTCCCAAGACCGATCAACTCCAACACTTTGTAAATAACAGTTCACAACTTATATATTGTGCTCCCAATCAACTACCAACACTTTGTAAATAAAAATTCACAACTTATATATTATTGAAAAGTGTAGCCACTGATCATATGTGACTTGAAATCCTGAAAAGTACAATAGTAAGCCACACAGGCTAACCTACACTAAGCAACAACTTAATGCAAATCCAATATATTGATATGTGGTTACAAAGGCATGTGTTCATTTTCATCACCAAATTCAATTAGAACAATTTTCTAAATGACAAATCATAACTTATGTAGTCACTGCAAATATGTGAACTAGTAGCTTGAAAAGTACAACATTAAACAACATGGGATAACCTTTAAACTAAGTACCAACTTAATGTAAATCTGATATGTTGATATGTTGTTAGAGAGGCACAGGTTCAAGGACTGTTTTCATCACCAAATCCTTTGTTTTAATGTTGGAAATGGTGTATCCATCTCAGTATTTGAAGCTATCTGAGTTGACAGTGTTGTAGCAAGAGAAGGATAAATTTTACCAGGAACTGATGGACTTTAAGGTGAAACTTTTAAAGCTACAGAAGGATAAACAGGCTTGGGAAATTGAACAATCTGGATTTGTGTCACAGATTTCATATTTTAATGCCAATCGAAAAGAAGAAGAGGAAGTGTTGGAGGAGTTGATGAGCCAAACCTTGATTCATACTGAAGATGAAGTAAACAAATCTCTTGCTGGTGATTTATCTACTCCCATGTCACAGATAAATTTGAGAGAGGGAGAAACAAAGAGTTGAAAGAAGGTAATGTCAAGCTGAAGCATGAATTGGATAAAATTATTGAAGAAAGAAACAAACTTTCAGGTGAAAAGAAGCAACTTCAGAAGAGGATCAATGAATTGAGTGAGCAAATGGTAGGCAACTACCCCTGCAAGGAGATAAGCATATTATTTGGGATACTTTGACTATAGAAATCACCAAGTTTAGATCCTATTTAAATTTTGTGATCGATAAGAATGCAATAGTGGATTTATCTCTTCAAAGATGTAGGTTGGTAAATCAAAATCTAGATAAAAATCCACTCGAGACTGCCCAAAATGCTTTTAAATTTTTAAAAACTTTGACATATGAAGAGATGCAAGAGATGGAAATTAGGGATAGGCTATCCATCATTTTATTGGCTAGAAAGTTTATTAATAAACATAATTTGGTCAAACTTGTACAAGAGAAAGTAAATCAGATTCTTCTGGAGGTTAAGGATTTCAAGAAAATGTTTCAAGAACAGTTCGATGAAGGACTTCCTCCATTCTGGGATGATAACGCAAATTTTTTTCTCAAGAACATTATCATAAATTGCTAGTGAATGAACGCATGGACCACTCCAAATTTGAAGAATTGACAAAGGCACTAACAGGAAAAGTAATTATAGAGACATTGACTGATGGCTTTGAGATATTTGAATGATTCCCCGATCACTCAAAGAAGTCTACCACCTATTTCTTACACCCAATACATGGAGTTAGAGGTGGCGATTAAAGAAATGATGGATTGTGACATCCTGGATCATGAACAATGGAAGGCTATGGAAAAATTTGGGAAAACAAAATATAGACTACACCAATGATGAACAAGTGTCACAATGCAATGGAGAAGTTCGGATATCTCTTTGTCCTACCACATGGATTTCCTACGAAATTTGTTTTTATTAAAAAATTCTAGTTACTAGATTCCTAGGAGTTAGGGATTTAGTTAAAAGAACATTGATTTGCAAGAGGTTTGTTAAACATTTGCTCGAAGAGCCATTTTCTATATAATTTTCATTTTATGATGTTTGGGGGTTGTATCCCAAATAGAAGAAGCATATTATTCATGGACAATATTTTCGTAATACAATTTTGCAGAGAATAGAAATAAAGGAACTCTTTTTTGAGACATAAATTCTGGTGGTAATGGTTTTAAGTTTGTGATATCCTCTATGTGTATATGTAAATCTTTACCTCTATTTACATTATGTGTTTTTCTTCTTAACTATTTGGTTGAGAAAAACTGATTTGGAATTCGTCTATGATGCACCAAATGCATGCAACTGGATACTCATTATTTTCTATCTAACATTGCATTTTCCTTATGCTTTTGAAGCTTATTAGACTACTATGTGTTATTAGCTCATGGAAATTGCATAGCACAGTCCAAGTTTTGTATGATTACTAAAACAAAAGGTGTCTCTTTTTTAGTCTCATGTTGTATAGGAATTGGCAAAAATGATTTTCAGATATTTTTGGCAACAATGCTGATGGTAATAGTCACGTAATAGTTCAGTAGTTGAAAACAAAGTTGAGAAATCAGAGAAATTTTAAGGTTTAAATCTTGATAGTCCATTCAATTTTTATGGTTCAGATCTTAAAATTTTCTAGTGGAAGTGTTTTTTAATTTCGTCATGTTTATGTGGAGTGTATATTAAGTCATTAGGAAATTATGACTGTTGTTGATTCAAAAGATGGATAGGGTGTGGAAATATCTTGTTATAAAACTCATTGTTGTGGTATGGACCTTCCACAGACCTTCCTTATACGGTGATGATAAAACATACTACTGTGGTTTTGAGTGGGTTTGGAACACTTATGGACTACATAACTTGAGAGAGAATATAACAGTTTGGCACCTTTGTCTTCTGGGTAAAAGGGTTGTGTCCCCACCTTGATGGCACACCTTGGCCCTATCGGTAAACGAGTTATTATCCCACCTTTATTAACACACCTTGATTACATTTTTTTTTAACCCACAAAATAAACCCCTCAACCTTATACATGACCCCAATATAATGTTTTTTTTATAATTATTAAGCCCCTAATATGAACAAACGTGATATGGTATTGGTCCGTCAGTGACACCCCCGTGGACTAATATCTCTGCTCCACTGTTTGAGTGTTCTAAGTTGTAATAAATCCATGGGATTTGTATGCGCTACAACCTGAGCTCTGGTTTGTGTGTGGAATGTCATCATTACTTGATATTTTATGGATTGTTGTTTTTAGGTCTGTTGCTCCAGTAATTGGGGTTTCCTTACGGTTCACTTCAAGCAGACCCAAACACTCAAATAGTGCAGCAGATATCTTAGTCTACTCAAACATGGTTATGGCTTCTTTTAGCAGCCCCAAACAACTCACATCCTGCTCAAGAAATCCATGGGATTTGTATGGGCTACAAAATGAGCTCTAGTTTGTGTGTGGAATGTAATCATTACCTGATATTTTATGGACTATTTCTCCAGTAATTGGGGATTCCTTTCTTGTCGATTGGGTTACCTTAACTACTACTCACCTATTACTATAGTTGAAAAAACCTACAGTAACTGAATATATTCTCTCTCAGGTATGTCCTTTGTTCCTGTTACAACTGATTTTACCACACATGGTGGAACACACCTTTATGGCCTTCCCTGTCCCTCTGTAGACTCTTTGGACCCCATGGACCATTTTTGTACCTTTGATGTTTCCAAGATCATCCCTAAAAACATGCATTATTTTCCATACGCGACTTTTAAACCTATTCTCGTGTATATACGCGGATATGACCCTCAAACCCTCGTACATCGGGATGTGTGTAAAAGGACAAATAGCAAGAAAACTATAGTCCATTGTTGCCGGAGCTTATACTTGAGTCTGCATCCCTTTGTACCTTGGAGCACTTTGTGTTCTTCCCAATATTTCCTTTTTCTTGTGAGCTTGCTATCGAGAGATGGAGGATTCAAGTGGTGAAGGACTAGGTGGAGGACTCAGTTTCTTCGGTTCGCAAACGTGCCGACAGAGGTTGTCACTATTGTAATCTCTGATTTATATTAATAGAAATATCTTTTCCAGTCCAATAATGTGTATTTAAATGATTATTGAATTCATGGATGCTTTTAAATGCTTATATGTTATTGATTGTATATGGTAGAGTAGGTCTAACACAATTATATAGCATGCTTGTCTTGTTCGCTGAATGTTGAGAGAGCAAAATTGCTAATACAAGCGAGAGTGGAAAAGCTCAACGAGGATCTGCATCAACCATTCGGAATAAGGTATGTTTCGATATCCTTTAGTGTTAGATGTTTGGTTTCTCTTTCATATGGGAAAGGATTGATTTCTTCGGTTACTCTATCTGTTGTGGCACCCCAAGCCACATGAATTTTTCTCCGTAATAGAATTGGCGACCATACTGGGGAGTTCCTAGTCATTTCTTTTGGGGGTTTTATTGGCATTCAATGTTCTTGAATTGCTCTTATTTCTCTGTTTTTGGGTCGGGTCTGGGGGCATGTTTGCCTAGTAGTGTCTGATAGGAGTAAATTTTGTCTCAGTTGGTCTGTTTGCCTTCTTTTTTATCTCTTTTTCTTCCTGTATGCAAGTTTTGTCTTCACAGTCACATGTACACACGGTTTTTACTGGGATAACCGCGTATATATGTGGGTTTTCTGCACACAGTCGCGTATGCCCTAAGTTTTTCCTTTTGGGGGAAGATTAAGTGTTGCTAGGTGAGTTTGGATAATTGCTGAGTCTTCTTGGATGCTTCTGGAGTCTGTATACACCTCTGTTTCTAACCAAAGATGCTTTTTTAGTTTGAATTTTTTTTTTAGAATGTTCTTGTCATTGCATTTTCTATTTTTTGGTTTTGAGATTAGTGCATTTGGTGTCTTTTACCTTAGTGATTTGCTTGGGTGCTGTATGAATAGTGCTTGCAGAGTCTGGGGGTTGTAGGGTCATACTTTTGCTTTATTATCTCATTTTAATTCAAAAAACACAAAAATATTTGCTTTTTGCATCATTATGCATTGTTAAAATTGTTGCATTTTGCATGGTATTTGCTCTAGGTTTGCTTGGAAAAATATTAGTCAGATTTTCATATAGGAATGATTGCATCTTCATTTGAAGGAAAATTTTGCATTTCACATAGTAGCATACCCCGTTTTTCATTTGACAGGGTGCATTTGCATTGATTGTTAGGTGTGCATTTTACTTCTTGTTGCGTCATAACATCATTAGTTGCACGATCATTTGCCCTTTTGAGTAATAAGCCAATTAAAATCAACGCATAATAAAATGAATTACACTCTTTTCTTTTATAGGGTGCACCAACAAGATTAGGTTTTAGGGTCTTGGAATAGTTCATTGTGAGTAAATTCTCCAAGACCATGAAACGAAACATGTATATGTCTGTCCAGGTGAGAGTGTGAAATTCCTTGGTATAATTATTGTTTCTTAGGATACTCCTCTTATAAGGGAGTTAAACACGAGGCAGTGTGAGCAGTTAATGATTGGGATGACCCCTGGTCATAACTGAGTAGCATCAGAGATATTTCCAGGATTGTATTCGTATCTAGGGGCTCTTTCGGGAGTTTCAGGCTTTGCTACCCTGCCCATACAGTCAATCCCACCTGCGACTGTCCGCCTAAGCATTGATTATATTGAGATGACCTTAGTTGCCTTACCTAGGTTATCGAGGGGGTACTTCGCAGAGGTTATCTGTAGGTGTCCTAGCTAGGTAGGGGTCGGATAGCACAGTCACTATATGCGTTGAAGCTGAGGGCCACTATACCTGGTTACAAACCTCTGCTTGTTGTGTATGGGAGTATCAAGCCTCTCCTAGGCGAGACATACCTGCTTCATTTGGGAGCTCACATATTCTACCCTTGTTTGCTTGTGATATGGCTTTACATTGTATAGGTGTATACTCTGTGCACGCTAGTTTGCCTAGGGTTTGCGTAATTAGATAGAGTCTTTTTCATTTTTTGAGTCATTGTGGCTTCAGGTACGGCACTTCACCGTTCTCATTGTTTAGTAGGACTTCTGCCTTCCATATCCCCTCCTCCTTTCGGAGAGAGAAACATATAGTCCGGGTGGACTACTTCTCACATTGATTCACACACGATGGGAGATTGCGAGGATGACATTCCTGAGATGTCTTCTCCACCTCAAGAGGTTGGGGATGTAGATTCTACTCCTATATATGATCCTTCACCAGAAATACCTTCACATTCTGGTTATGATCCCTCATTCATAGGTCGTCGGTATTGGTTACCGGGTGATGAGACTCATAATGAACCCACAAGCACTATTTATATTCATTATGGCATACTTGATATCCCTGCACATGATCCAGCACATCATGCTGAGTCATAAATTGAACCTAGCACTATGCCTGGGGCACTCCTATTCCTTTACATGCGGAGATATTTGGGAGCACTAGTCACATTGCACCTTCCATCCCGGTGGTGGAAGCTACCTCACATGTCCATCCTAGACCTAGTGTTAATAGTCATATGCAGATACCAGAATCGAGAAGAGTGACCATAGGGAATACCACTTACATCCCTTCACATGTCCCTTCATCCTCAAACCCTACTCCTTCGAATGCATTTTTGACAATCCTTCTTCTCCCTCATTCACGTGGTCCTCCAGGCCAGAATATTGCTACTAGCCATTTTCGTACTGTGACTGCTTGCATAGTAGTATCTTAGAGTCAAGTACCTCCTATTCTCTCGGGAGGCCATATTCCTGTTTCTGGATCATCTCACGGTCCATCGCAAGGAGTTCCCCATATCCATAATTATGGAGCTTCTCATGGTACATTCCATGGGACACCTTATGGAACTTCTCATGGACAATATTATGGACCGCAATATGGATAGAACTATCAACCCTATGGGTACGGGTATCAACAACCCGCTTACTCCTCTAATTATGGCTTTGTAGCACCACATAGTCAAAGTACACCACATCATAATGCTTCCATGCAGCCCTACATGAGTCAAACGAGAGGAGGATATTATGGCCAAGGCCATGGTATTTATAGTAATCATCCTTATATGAACCAAAACTATCAGGGAGCATGGCATATACCAGCTCAACCTAGGCTCCCTTTCCTCGCAACGTTAAAC
Organism: Pseudotsuga menziesii; assembly: GCA_001517045.1. Classification (NCBI taxonomy): domain Eukaryota; kingdom Viridiplantae; phylum Streptophyta; class Pinopsida; order Pinales; family Pinaceae; genus Pseudotsuga; species Pseudotsuga menziesii. Next base: position 608,954 of record LPNX010055621.1, read on the forward strand.
TTACCTGACTTATCAAGAATCATGAATGATACGGTATCTCATGACCCGGCTTGGTTGACTGTCCCTAACAAGCTTCCCTCAAACATTCCCAAATTCAAGGGAAAAGCAAGAGAATATCCTAGTGAAAATGTGACTACTTTTCACCTTTGGTGCTTTTCCAATTCCTGACATGATGACTCAATCCGTTTAAGGCTATTTCAACGCACCCTCATCGGGCCTACAGCGAAATGGTATATAGAGTTACCAAGGGGGGATTCATTTTGTTCGATGACCTTGTTATGACTTTCCTCAATCACTTCCAGCTACCCATGCGTTACGATGTTGGTACAAAACTCTTGTCGACATTTCGACAAGACAAAGCCACACATATCTAGGACCATATCTAAGAGTGGCATAGATGGAAGAGGTTGATTAAATCTTTCATACCGCTAGAATTTCTCCTTGAGTGGTTCTTCAAATCGTTGGTACCTTACATCGTAAAGGATGTTTCTACATCCGTCATCCAGAACAAGGAACAAGCAATTTTTAGGGCACAGGAATTGGATTTGATTTATGCTCAATCCAAACTTTTGTTTGAGATCATACCTAACACTCCGCGTTCTAGTTTCGATCCCAAGATCAATCCTGGACCACATGCCGATGGAATTGTAGGTTGTACAAGTGCCAAACCTGCGGATTCTATTGTGAAACAAGTGAGTCAATTTTTTATTAATCAATCCGCTTCGGGACAAGCCACAGCTTCATCTCAACCCACCCAAACCATGAGTGTACTTTTCATGCAATCGTCAGACTAGAAGGGAAACCGGTAGCCCGGAAGGAATAAGAAAAAGGGTAAAAATAATCGTAAGGGTGGGAACAAGAATAAAAATGCCAATTTTAATGACAAGAACACCCACAATGCTAGGGGACAAGCAGTCTAAACGTAAGGTTAAGTTTCCTTGCAAATTTTGTAAGGAGGACCACCTCACTTATTTGTGCCCTCATATGGAAGATGCCTCAAGATTCATAGCACAGGTTCCAGCTGTGCTAGCCAATCCTTTACCCCATAATCAAAATATGAACTCGAGGACCAATGATCCTCATTGTGCGTCGGGCGGAGATAAAAATCCGTCGGAAGCCAATACTGGTCATGGTTGCATCAACATGGTACGTGCTACTAAGGTTGTGACTCCTGCGAAAGATTATGGTTTGTCACAATCGGACCTTGGAAAAGAACCCACTCCACCCGAGAGCCCTTGCGTATCGAAAACCCTATGGATAAACCTAAAATTTCACCTTGCATTCCTAAGGGAGTCCTAAAGTGTTCAGGGCACAATCCTAATGCCCGAGCTGCCCAGAACTATTCCGTTGTTGAGGATTTGGGCCAAAATCCTTGTGCGATGTTGGCACTTGAAGTACTTCAGAGTTGTCCTCCGCAAGGAAAAGCCTCACTTTCTGCTCTTGGATTTAATGATGATAACTCTTCTTCAGTCATCAAATTTGAAACCATGGGATTATAGCCTCACTTGCCTTACTACGTGTCTCTTTTGATTCATGTAGAGTGTCTTAATATGACCGTCAAACGCACTATGATTGACGAAAGCACTACTGCTTCCGTTATGTCTTTGTCATGCTGGAAGGGTTTGGGTTCTCCTGAGTTGTCTCAATCTGCTACCATGTTGACTACCTTTGATGGTATATCTTTTCGGTCGCATGAGATTCTTCCTTCTCTTAAGGTCCAACTGGGAGGGAAGACCATCGCGATCGAGGTCGAGGTGTTTGATGCACCCCTTGACTACAATCTTTTACTGGGTCGGAATTGGATGTATAGTATGCAAGACGTATCCTCTTATCTATTTCAAGTAGTATGCTTTTCATTTAATGGGAATACTGTTACAATTTATCAGACATTGTTTTGTAATCCAAGTGTCAGTGCATCATTGGGAGCTTGTATCCCGATTATTGATCATTCTCAGCTGGCAAATGGTAGTGTGGGTGTAGGTATGTATCCATCCCTTATGGGGACCTTTAGTTGTCATGCACCCATTTTTATGATCGGATCTAGTTTCAGTGGGGCTTCATATTCATTGAAGTCGGTGTCTTTTCACATTATCCATATGGAAGATCCTTGGATTCTTCCTTCACCGAGTCTTTCGAATGGACCTATCTAAATGGATGTGTTGTTTCCTACAACAATGATAGCATATCAAGCGAATCTTGATTGTGTTGCAGAGCCTAGTCCTTCCTCTTCACGGATGGAGGAGGAGGACCCATATGTGCTACCTGCATGGGCAGTTGAGTCCTCTCACGCACATGATTTCCTTGATGGTATTTTTCCATCAGATGAAGCCATTATTGAGGCCATTTCGAGGGTTGATCCACCTTGGGAAGAGTTGCATCATAGATCATATTTTCTTCTCGAGCTTAACCGTTTGGAGCGTGAGGAATATAGGGATATTCTTAGTGAGAAGATTGGTAGTCCCATGGTTCCATTGAGCTCTCCTAGTCAGATGGCTAACGGGAACTTGGTGAACCTATCACCTACCATTCCTATCAATATCTCTTGCCATCCTGGAAAAGTTGAGAACGTCTACATTGGGGCAGATTATTCCCCTGATGAGATTAAGGAGTATACCGAGCTTTTTAAAGAGTTTCATGACATCTTTGCTTGGTCATACGAGGAAATGTCGAGTATCGACCCTCGTATTGTCAAACATGAAATTAATAACTATCCGAATGTGAAGCCTGTTCGACAACATTTGCGTGCGGTGAATCCTAAAAAAGCACCCGCTATTAAGGCTGAGATAGAGAAGCTGTTAAAAGCCAGTTTATCTATCACTTTCCCTTGACGAAGTGCGTTTCAAATCCCGTTCTGGTGGATAAGAAGCAGGGATCGATCCGTATATGCACTAATTTCCGTGATTTAAATCGTGCTTGTCCTAAGGATAATTTTCCCACACCATTTATTGATCAGATTTTGGATGAGTGTGTGGGAAGCGAGGTATTCTCCTTTATGGACGGTTTTTCCGCATATAATCAGATTCACATCAAACCCAAGGATTAACATAAAACTGCATTTATTTGTCCTTGGGGTACGTTTTCATATCGAAAGATGCCTTTTGGTCTTAAAAACGCCGGAGCCACCTTTCAGCGAGCTCTGACCTTGATTTTTCATGATCTCAAAACGATTACCGAAGTGTATTTGGATGATCTTGCTACTCATTCTCGTCTGAAAGTGTGTCATCCATACCATTTGAGATTAGTATTCGAGAGATGTCGCCATTACCAGGTTAGGTTAAATCCTCATAAGTGCATCTTTTGCGTAACCGTTGGTCGCTTGCCAGGGTTCATTGTAGCCAAGGAGGGTATAAGAGTCAATCCCTTAAAGGTTGAGGCAATACTTCAATTGTCTCCCCCACGTAATATTAGACATCTTCAGTGTTTGTAAGGCATGGAAAATTTCTTGCGGAGATTTGTGGTTAACTTTGCCAATTTGACTAAAGGATTTATGCGTCTTCTAAAGAAGGACACTATTTTTTGCTGGGATGAGCAAGCCCAAGAGTCCTTTGATGCTCTTAAGCGAGCCTTAGCATCGGCCCCCGTGCTTAGTCCACCTGACTATAGCCATGATTTTTTTATTTATATGGCCGCGTCCATGGAGACAGTTGGTATGGTTTTGGCTCAAGAGGATGAGGAGCTCCATGAGCATGTCATATACTATTTGAGCCAGAACCTTATTGATGCATAAATCCGTTATTCTCATGTGGAGAAAATTGCCTTGGCCACCGTTCATGTGGTTCAGAGATTGAGACATTACATTCTCCTTCGCCAGACCTTGATGGTAGCTCATGTCAATCCATTTCAGTTTGTCCTCACTAGAAGGATGATCGGGGGAAAATATAATAAGTGGATTGTCATTTTGCAAGAGTTCGATCTCAGATTCGTTTCGTCAAAATTGAAGAAATCGTTGATCTTTATGGAGCTCATTTCAAATTTTCCAAGTGTGGAGGAGGAGGAGGTTTATGAGGATACGTTAGTCGATGAGCATATTTTCCTTATCTATACTTTGGACCCATGGTATGCAGATATCATTATATATTTTCTAACTTTGAAGGTCCCTACTCACCTGTCACAAGATGAGTGATGATGATTATGTCATGTATCTAAGAACTACCTTATAGTGGATTACAATTTGTACCGCCGTGGGCTAGATTCCATTTTATGTCATTGTTTAACCCATGATGAGGTTGAGGTTGTGCTGAATGATTGCCACAGAGGGGCGTGTGGTGGTCATTTATCTGGGCTTTCTACAGCCCAAAAAATCTTGAGAGCGGGATATTTTTGGCCCTCGATATTCAAATATTGTGTCAATACGATCAAGAAGTGTCACCCTTGCTAGGTGTCTACACGGAATATGCACTCGAATCCTGCCTCATTACATCCAATTATCATCGCCTGTCCCTTCACCAAGTGGGGGATTGAATTCATGGATTGCAACCCAACTTCGACCGGGGGGCATCATCATATTATAGTGGTTGTTGATTATTTCACAAAATGGGTTGATGCTATGCCCACGGTTAAATCCGACGGTGAGACAGTCGTGCATTTTGTATTCAACCAAATTATTACTCGGTCGGACATTCCGAAAGATCTTGTCACTGACCATGGTAGGCACTTTCAAAATAGAATGATGGAAGAGTTGGCTTCGAATTTAGGGTATAAGTAGGAGAACTCTTCTTCTTGTTACCCTCAGGCGAATGGATAGGTTGAAGCAGTGAATAAATCACTTAAGTCCATTCTCCAATGAACCATCGAACAAAGCAAGACAAATTGGCATATCATGTTATATCCTTCTTTGTGGGCCTATAGGACCGCGGTTAAGCCTGCCACCGGTTTCTCTCCATATCAGCTCGTACATGGGGTGGATTTTGTCTTGCTGGTTGAAGGAGAGATCCCTTTGTTGAAACTAGCGATAGAGATTTTACCAGACACTTCCGCATTGGAGGAACGTTTGGTCCACTTAGAGTAGCTTGATGAGCAGCGCCGAGATGCCTTAGTGGCTCTAGAGGTAAATAAGCATCGTGTTAAGGTCCAATATGATAAGTCTGTCCGTTTGAGGAGGTTTAGTGAAGGTGATTTGGTCATTTTGTGGGATCAAGCTAAAGAACCCTTAGGGGCAGGGAAGTTTAATCCCATGTGGCATGGTCCTTATGTAGTCAAACGTGTGTTAGAGAAGGGCACCTATGAGCTGGTGGACTATGAAGGGACAACCTTGGTGGACCCTAGAAATGGGCTCTATCTTAAAAAATACTATGCATGATCTTCAGCCAGGGATAATTATTGTATATTATTGTACAGTTTTTTGCATAGTTAGGTTTTCTTATGGTGATCGATTTTATTGATTAGCTTTCATTTCTTATGGCAGATGTCAATGGAGTCTTCTACTTACATAGGATTCGTTGATGGTGCTAGCCGCCACACTCAAAACTCAACTTCTACTGCTTGGGTGATTTATACTCCTACGGGTCAGGTATTGTCTTCAGGAGGCGTATGTTTACGGCCTTCTTTGAACAATGTTGCTGAGAATAGTGTCGTTATCGAGTTATTGCAGGATACCATTTCACATGGTGTTGTCTCTCTTGAGGTACGTCTTGATTCGCAGTTAGTAGTTTCATAGCTTAATGGCTTGTATCATGTTAGGGATCCAACATTATTACGAATATTCTTACGTGTAAGATTGTTAGAACGACAATTTGAGAACATAACATACATACATGTTTCAAGAATTTTTAATCAAGTTGCTGACTCATATGCTAACTATGTGTTAGATTGGCATTTGTTTCATAGACCATAAGCATATCACAAACATACATTTTTACATACATGTAAATAAATAAAATCGATCATCATAAATTTTTTTCATTAAGCATCCAAAATGTGAAATCATAATACATAAGTGTCATAATACAAAAATGGGGCTTCTGAGCCACCAAAATATAATACACAGGAGTACAAAAATGAAGCACTCTCAAGTCTCTAAGCCTGTGGAAGAGGAGGGGGGTTCTGATCGTGATAGCACACCATAGCTCTAGCTAGTCGTTGAAATAACCGAACCCATGCTCGTGTTACACCAACCACCTGATGCTGCATGGCTTCAGGTAAGTCCTTGACTTGCGCCATGGGTACCCTGTGTGTCAAGCGTACAAAGTTTGTGTGGATTCTTTGGAGCATCCGCTCTGCATCCACACCCATGATGTCATCTCCTATTCCCCTTCTTCTATGACGAGGGAAACCACCAGGCCGCTGTGGTCCAACATCTACATACACATGATAGATTGTCACTATGTTGCGTCACACCTAAACATGTCTTTTGAGTCAATATATCAAAAAACACAAAAAAAAAATTATAATTCAAAAAACTTAAAAAGAGGGTTTGGGATTCGTTACCTATGTCGCCACATTAGAGGAAATTTCAACTCAAAATGGTCCTTTTAACTTTGATTCAAATTCCATGTCATCATGTGTTAGCCAATGAAATTGATTTAAATTTGAAATACCGTATAGGTCTTAAACACTTTTTTAATATAAATTTGGGGATAGGTATCATAAAAAAAACTACTTTTTTTGCTTGTATTTTTGACATATCTCCCTGTGTTTTTACTCAAATTTCCATTGGTAGAGCTCATTGGATGCAGAATTAAATTCACCATCCAATGAGTACCCACTCGGAATACTTTTGATGGACCCCGCTACCCCAAAAACAAGAAATACCTGAAAAAATGTAATCACATTTTTTCAGGTATTTCTTGTTTTTGAGGTAGTGGGGTCCGTCAAAAGTATGCCGAGTGGGTACTCGTTGGATGCAAAATTTAATTCCACATCCAATGAGCTCTACCAATCGAAATTTGGGTAAAAACACAGGGAGATATGTTGAAAATACAAACAAAAAAATAGTTTTTTTCTTTTCTTCCTCCAAAATCAATAAATATTATTTTATTATTTTAACTATTATTTTATTAATTCTTTTTAGGATGCCCATTTTGAATTGAAATTTCCTCTAATGTATGCCACTCCTGGTGGTAGAGGCATGTCCAAATCTCCCTGGAAATCTATTCCCACATAGGGATAATCATCAATGGCAATAATCTGCCACTGCCACCATGGAAAGAAGTTTGTTGGGTAGGGGTTAACCACCCTACCTCCTCCCAGTCTGCACATAACATTTTCCCAACATCATTGGGCCAGATATTTAACTCCGTGTGGAGGAATTTCCACTCTAGGGCTTAGCCCCGGTACACGCTCAAAGAAGAATGTGCTCAGTATGCTGCTGAAACCGAAGTTTCTCACCCTGCCCATCTTGCAATCACTGAGATGTTGCTTCATGTTACTCAACAACACAGTGCTCTAGTCATATACTGTAGGTCTCATACAATCCACCACATAGAACATCAATGACCGCGAGGCCTGGTGGAGTGATGCTAGACCAGCTATCTTGCCAAGTGCCAATAGCATGGCCTTCAGTCCTAGTACCTGGATGGAGTTTGTCGGGATTTGAATCTCAACCTTTTTTATGTCCAGAAAATAGTATACTGCAATGTACTCATCAATGGTAAGGCCACCTCCGGTCCCACGAGAGCGTAGGTTCACTACCTCTCCCCGACGGGATAATCCAGTAATAAAATATATGCCTCTACTTCTATAGTGAGAGACATCACGTCAATATGAAAAGACTCTGAGTTTGGATCCCAGTAGTCTACTAGCATCTGCAGGAGTCTTGGTTTGGCCCTCAAGCTGACAAGACACCAAATCTTATATAGACAGCATGCATGTAGAGCTTGTTGAGCCATTAAGTCACCTTGAACAACCTCTTCTACACCTCCATGTTCCCTCTCTCTCCATTCTAAAACCATCCTACACATAAAAAGTAATTTTTGGTCATTAGATACCTTAAAAAACCTTGTGCACAGCCGCATACGCGACTGTTTGCAAAACAGCCGTGTATGTACGCGGTTTTGGGAGGTTTTTCTGCGTATGGCCAGCCCTATACGTATAAAAATCCCCATATCCGCGTGGGCTGAAACAACCATTTTAGACTGGTTTAAAAATTAAATTTGACCATGGAAATTCAAAAAATTTGCATGAAATAGAAAGAGGAGGACATGAGGAGTTACCTAGAAGAAATGGTGTCGAATTTCTCTAGACGAAGCTCTTGAAATTCGTGTTGGAAGTTTTGAGCTCCAATGGGTAAAAATTTAAATGATTTGGAATTTTTGAATTTTTTACTATTTATTAAAAAAAAATTGAAAATTTTGAAATTTTTTATCCACTTTCTATAGTTTTGGACAGTTTCTGACCATTTTGGACCTTTTTGGACTAATTTGATGATGTAGGAGTCCATTTTGAGCATCGTTTCGACCGTGCTTTCGACTCGTTCATGCCGATTTCAAGTATTATGTCTAAACTGGCATATGGGTTAGGTTTCACATCCATTTTCACTTTGCATGACCTTATGACCGTTTCATTATAACCTTAGGTACGAACCCATTCTATCTTGTCACGAAACCTCCTTGTTGCTTTTAGAAGTGAAATGATGTGAATGGTAGAGCTTGACCATACACGGGTGCCCTAGTTGTCTCCTATTTTGCATTTGGTGCCCATGCCGACATTTTTTCCCTTAGGGCGTGGGAGTCCTTTGTATAGTATCGCCATGACTTTGCGCGAGAGCCGCATACTCCTCTTGATCTTTTTGCTGGCCTTTTTCCCCAGGACTCCCTTATGTCAAGTTGTAATTGCATTATCATGAGTTTTTCTTTACTTATTGAGCCTTATGTCGGCTTTACTAACTTTTATTATCAGTTATATAACTCGAGCTTGTCTCATGTCTAGCCACACAGAGCCATTTTACATATCCTTTGTAGCTTGATTCCCCATTTTTTATCGGGAGGAGACTTTCCCCCGAGTGTCGCTATCCTACACATGTGTCCTTGCATTGAGCATAGGTATGTTTCACTGCTTGGAACTAGTTTGTTTGCTCGTTGACACTCGTCTCCTCCTAGTTTGTAACTATAAAGCACTTTTATTCTTTTTCAAGCTTTTCAAAATATTTGAATAAGTCCAAAAAAAAATAAAAAAACCAAAAATTCAGATAGGAAAAGATGTTATCTTTGGCAGTAGTCGAGTCATGTCACCTTCAAACAGGGCACTGTATATAACATCCGTTGGTTGGGTTAATAGTTTGACTTTAGGAGCTGTACTCGTTTCTCTAAGTTTATCTCCACTGACTAGTTAAGCTTCCAGTCTCTATGGAGCCTCTGTCGATGCCTTCTGTGTCGCAGAGATGTCCCAGTTTTGTATATTGACTCTATGCTACCTACATTCAGTCACCATTCGCCTTTATTCTCTTGTTAGAAGGAAGTTGAAACCTAAGTCGGCCATTCCTCAGTTCTCTTAACTTTGCATGTCGACCATTCCCGGTACTAATACTGGTTCGTGAACATTATGATCGAGTCCTTCCACATTATATAGATTTTCTGAGTACCTCGTGTTGGATGATGAGGGATGCATTAATGCCCTCCTTCCGGCAGATTTCATCCCATCAACTTCAGATCATTTATTCTGGGATAGGAATCTAGAGTCATTTTTTAGTGCCTTGAGACTTGCAGTCATCAGTGGCAGGTTCTCTCGCCATTAACAGTTTTGGGAATATATCAATGTCCCCTGATTGATGGATCCTTTCAAGTGATCAACCTCAACACATTTATTCACACCTTTTAGTTTGCACTCTAGTACCTTGATTCCCATTTTCATTATCGGTGGGCGATCTCGTGTCTGTTAACGGTATACATCAATGACTGGTAATCAGACGATGGATTACTATGTTCGACCTTGACACCTCTATTCACATAGTAGGACATGTACTCGTAGCAGATTGTGTAGAAGACCTTCCATATTAGTGGCATTTCATATATGCTACCTCCTTGATCATGCCAGTGTTCATGAGATTTCAACTCTTGTGACTTGATTCCAGTGTATGTCAAATATCTTCAGCCATTATGGAGATCTTGATCCATTATATATATTTAGCTTTCATGGAGATCATGATCATTTGTATATCTTCATCATGGAGATTCTAATCTATCTATATTGTATGTGGCAATGACCACACATGTCATATTTTGTATCATGCTTATTCATGGCCATTGTACTCTTATGTATCCGGGACTGCTATATCTACTTGCAGTTATGTGCAAAGTTTGATCATTGTATTATACTGTTGGATGGATGGTTCTTCCACCTGGTTCTTCATCACTCCACTTTTGGGATGGACTTATAATGTATTTTGGCCATCGTATCACCCCTCTAACCTCACACATTAGAAGGAATCTGTTACAGCTGATTTTACCACACATGGTGGATCACACCTTTATGGCCTTCCCTATCCCTCTGCAGGCTCTTTGGACCCCATGGACCATTTTTGTACCTTTGGTGTTTTCAAGATCATCCCTAAAAACATGCATATTTTCCATAAGTGACTTTTAAACCTATTCTCGCGTATATATGCGGATATGACCCTCAAACCCGTGTACATCGGGATGTGTGCAAAAGGCCAAATTGTTTTGGAGTTTTCTTTGAAGTGGATCCGAGTCACTTGTCTCTTGGCCTTCCATATGCCTTGAGATCGCTCGGATTTGACCTTCCATTACCCCATTGAAACATTATATAAGGAACCCATTGGATACATTGAAAGGGGAGGAATTGAAGAGCAAGAAAACTATAGTCCATTGTTGCCAGAGCTTATACTTGAGTTTGCATCCCTTTGTCCCTTGGAGCACTTTGTGTTCTTCCCAATCTTGTTTTTTTCTTGTGAGCTTGCTATCAAGAGATGGAGGATTGAAGTGGTGGATGCCTAGGTGGAGGACTAAGTTTCTTCGGTTCGCAGACGTGCCGACAGAGGTTGTCACTATTGTAATCTCTGATTTATATTAATAGAAATATATTTTCCTATCCAATAATGTGTATTTAAATGAGTATTAAATCCATGGATGCTTTTAAATGCTTATATGTTATTGATTGCATATGCTAGAGTAGGTCTAACATAATTATATAGCATGCTTGTCTTGTTTGCTGAATGTTGAGAGAGAAAATTGCTAATACAAGCGAGAGTGGAAAATCTCAATGGGGATCTACATCAACCATCCGGAATAAGGTATGTTTCGAGATCCTTTAGTGTTAGATGTTTGGCTTCTCTTGCACATGGGAAATGATTGATTTCTGTGGTTACTCTGTCTATTGTGGTACCCCAAGCCATAGGAAGTTTTCTTCGTAACAGTTCCCATAGTGACTTGTCTCTTAATAGACAAGATGTGATCTAAAAACGTATTGTTGAAAGGAAGGTTTCAACTTTCCTGGTGGGTTATCTTATTTTTTTTCTTTGTAATTTGAGTTAGATTTACTCCTGCTAAATTTTATTGTTTTTGTATGATTTTCAGTTGTAACTAGATAATTTAATATTGATGTTATTTATTTGTTGTCTTTGTCTTTATATGATAAGTTTAAAGCATATTTTTCATCTCTTTCAACTTTTACACTTCCGAATGTGGACCTTTAGGAGTGCTAAATTTGAAAGAGATGAAAATTATGCATTAAAATTATCTTGTCTAGTTACAGCAATACTATTTTGTTTCTAGTACTGTTTTTTCATGTTTTGTCATGGTTTTTCTATTTGAGATGGTTTTTCATGGTTTATTTATTTCTTCTTATCATCTATCTGTTGCTAAGTTTAAATATCAAAATATGGTTGGCAGTTTCCTAGTGAGTTATCTTATTCGTTTTCTTTGTACTTTGAGTTAGACACAAGTTAGACTTACTACTGATGTTATTTATTGTCTTTGTATGATTTTCGGCTGTAACTACACCAGAGTGAGACAAGACACAAACAAGATAAGTTTAAAGCATAAATTTCATCTCTTTCAACTTTTACACTCCCGAATGTGGACCTTCGGTAGTGTTAAATTGAGATACGAAAATTATGCATTAGACTTGTGTGGACAAATATCTTCGTTGAACTTTTTGGGTGTGTTAAGTTGAGTATAATGAAGGTTTCAACTCTCCTAGTGTTAGGATTATCAATCCTCCCTTGTCCAATTTGTTCATATGTCTAAATTAGGAGTCATGTCTAAATCGGGAGTCCATCCACTCTATTTTTAGACCTTAGCACCATTGGGTCCACTTGTCCTAATTGGGGCACATGTTTTAGTTACTAAAGTTTGGGGAACACTAATTGAGGCTCACTACCACTGATTGCACTTGATTGCATCAGTTTAGGATACTCCTAGACCAATCCCTACAATTTAGGAGCCACTGGGAGTGCCGAAACCAACCAAGGTCAGTTTAGTTCAGTTGATGACTAGTCAAGTTAAGTTAGGTGTCAGTTACATTCAGTTCTAGTCCTCTACATTCAGTTAGCACTAGGTTTACATGTCTGCACTCAGGAGGGGTGCATTTCTCACCTACCACAGTCAGTTATCCTTAGTCAACACTGAATGTAACACTTGATTTTTGTTTTAGAGCTTCGATGAACTCCGGTTATGGTTTAGACAAGGTCAGTTAACTATTGAGTCCTTTGATAGTGATTTAGACAAGGTCTTAGTTACCTACAGTCAAGTAGAGTCTATCAATCCGAATTTCCTCATGTGGATTCGAATTTCATGTGGCTATTAAAGCCATTGCACTTCATTGTAATTATCATCTGATTACTTTTTTTATTAATGAAAGCATTCACAGCTACAAGCCATTTTTGTACTGTTTCATTCTTTAATTGCTGAGTAAATTGTGTGATCTATTTTGTGAGTTGTGTGTTTGTCCACAGATATATGTGCTCAATTTAATATGGTATCAGAGCCTCATCAGACAAGACACCTCTCCTCCTCAGATCTCCAGCTGGATAAAAATTTTTGAGCAAATTGCTCCTCTAGTACTACAACAGAAGCGGAGAATTTACCACTTAATATCCCAAGTTAGGAAATTGTTGATCAACCTTTCTTGATCAACTATGCTGGGTGTGAAGGAAATTCCAAAAGTGCAGACTATCGACCTTACTTTGTATGTTTGATTGTGTGACAGGTTATCAGCTTTTCTTACAGCATTCGCTACAAGCAGCCCTTTCTTCTCGCTGCATTCGCCATAGCAACTTAGTGCTTCTTACTGCATTCAAAATGGCTCATCCAGTAGAGCCTGTCACTCCCTTCAACAATCACCAGTGTGGTGGTAATGCTCCGCACCAAGCAACTCTTCAGACTCATAGAAGAAATAGAGGCAGTCCCAACTTTAGATAATGACAAAGAAAAGTACTTGAACAGGCTTGATGAAACCCATGGACACTTGCTCTCCTCAGTCTCTATAGATAATCGATTCCACATATAAGGATTGAAGACTCCCAAGGAGGTTTGGGACAAGATTTCCTCCTTATTTGATAAGCAGGATGAGATGAGGATCCACCATCTAGAAAATGATCTGATCACTCTTAATCCATCCAACTTAGAATCACTAAATGAATTCTTCACAAAGTTCAAGAACCTGATATATCAGTTGAAGCAATGCAAAGTGGAGAAGGATGAAGATCATCTCATCCTTTCCGTTCTCACAAAGCTCAATGCAGACTACTTGGTCTTTGTATCCACCTTCCAAACAGTAAGGCTCACTACTCCAAATTGGACGATGCCCACTCTTAATGACTTCATCCAATCTCTTATTTCTGAGAATGATAAATTGATCCAAATGGGGATCATTCGATCTTCCAAAGATCTAGCTCTGGTTGCAAGAGGATATAAGGTAGCGAATGAAAAAGGGAAGAAAAGAGATGAGTCTCCTGTGAAGAAAGAGCAGTCAAAAGATCCTTCAGGTTCGAAGAGAAGCAAGAAGAATGGCAAAGGAAAGGTCCTTTGCTCTTACTGTGGAAGGGGCTTTCATTCAAAAAGATCCTGTATGAGAAGACAACTTAATGAAATGGATCTTCTTTTGAAGAAACATAACATTTCTGTACCTACTAGCGCAAGGAAGGATGACTCTGAAGAAGAAGAAGATGAAGAAGAATACCAAAGGAAAGGCCATGCACTGAAGGTTTGTTGCACATCAGCACATGTCTTCCTCATTGATTCTGGAGCTTCCAACCATATGGCTGCATCTAGAGAATCATTCTCTTATTTTTAGTCCTTTTATGGTCCTAGTATTCAGATGGGAAATAACAGTAAAGTCAAAACAAAAGGGAAGGGCTCTGTCAAGCTTGAACATGGAAGGTTCAAAGATGTGCTATTTGTTCCCTCCCTTGCTTCAAAACTGTTATCTGTCTATAAGATGACCCATACTGGATCTCCAAAGCGAGTGATCTTTGGTCCTGACTCAGTGGATATCATGGATATCTCTACTGGGAGCATCATAGCAAAGGGTACTGCAAATCATGCTTCAAAAGCATATGAGTTCTCACATTTCATGCCTCCTTCAGAACTAATGCACTCTCAGCAGCCACTTGCAAGGGAAGGTAAAATCATTGCATCTACTTCTTTTACAACTTCTACTAGTATTGCAAATCCATCTTTATCAGTTTATGAGATTGAGATTCAGGGTGACTCAGATCTATATTCAGTCCCTACTTCCAAACTGGAAGCTAGGAAGATGACTGGAAACTCACCTGACACTTAGAAAGGAAAGACACTTGTGCTATGCCATGCAATCTTACCTCCTTCAGAGAGATGCAATAGACTCCCTGTAAGATGCTATATGGCAAGGGCTCAGTCTCACTACATTCAGAAGAATGGATGTGATCATACACCTCTTCATTCAGCAAGAGACAAAGGTTACCTTCCTCCTTCCTTCCATCATCATTTTTGGAGAAGAAGGAGAAGTCTACATGCCAGGCCCTAGAATACCTGTGCACAGCACACCATGCATGATGCTTCGCTACATCACAAAGATGAAGATTGCAGCAAAATATTTTCAAGTTTTTCAAACTTGAGACCTAATTCTACCTGCTTAGATAGAGGGGCGAATTTTTTCCCATGTGGTTTTTGCCCCAACTCCTTGTATTAAGCAGTTACTTTATTTTACTTGATGTAATGGGTGACCTATGGTCTTAGTTACCAGGGCCCACAAATTGTCCAAGTTAGCATTCAGGGGGGGTGTTAGGATTGTTAATCCTCCCTTGTCCAATTTGGTCATATGTCTAAATCAGGAGTCATGTCTAAATCGATAGTCCATCTAGTCTATTTTTAGTCATTAGCACCATTGGGTCCACTTGGCCTAATTGGGGCACATGTTTCAATTACTAAAGTGTGGGGAACACTAATTGGGGCTTACTGCCATTGATTACACTTGATTGCATCAGTTTAGGAGCCTCCTAGACCAATCCCTACAATTTAGGAGCCACTGGGAGTGCTAAGACCAACCAAGGTTAGTTCAGTTCAATTGATGACTAGTCAAGCTAAGTTAGGAGTCAGTTACATTCAGTTCTAGTCCTCTACATTCAGTTAGCGCTAGGTTTACATGAATGCACTCAGGAGGGGCGCATTTCTCACCTACCACAATCAGTTAGCCTTAGTCAACACCGAATGTAACACTTGAGTTGTGTTTTAGAGCTTCGATGAACTCCGGTTATGGTTTAGACAAGGTTAGTTAACTATTGAGTCCTTCGATAGCGATTTAGACAAGGTCTTAGTTACCTACAGTCAAGTAGAGTCTATCAATTCGAATTTCCTCGTGTGGATTCAAATTTCATGTGGCTATTAAAGACATTGTACTTCATTGTCATTATTATTTGATTACTTTTTTATTAATGAAAGCATTCACAGCTGCAAGCCATTTTTGCACTGTTTCATTCTTCAATTGCTAAGTAAATTGTGTGATCTATTTTGTGAGTTGTGTGTTTGTCCACAGATCTATGTGCTAAATTTAATACCTAGTGGGTTATATTATTTTTTTTCTTTGTACTTTCAGTTAGATTTGCTACTGTTGTTTTATTTATTGTCTTTGTATGCTTTTCAACTTTAACACAGGGACCTTAGGGAGTGTTCAAGTTGAAAGAGATGAAAATTATGCTTTAAACTTATCTTGTCTAGTTACACCGATACTATTTTTTTTCTAGTACTCTTTTGTCATCGTTTGTCATGGTTTATGTCTATTTGAGATGGTTTGTCATGGTTTATGTCCTTTTTCTTATCATATATCTGCTGCTATGCTTAAATATCAAAATTTGGTTGGCAGTTTCCAAAAGTTGCGGTTGCATTGATGCCTATTTATGGATTTCAATTGTAGTTGCAATTTCCAAGCTAACTACTTTTTATGGATTTCATTTATATTCCTTGTATAAATTGTTTAAATGGTTCTACTTTCTATAACTATTGACTCTTATAAAATGATGACAAAAATATATAAAACAATGTACCCTAAGAGAGAGGAAATATTATTGGTCTTGTTGGTCCTATAAAGGAGTTGCTTGTCCACCTTATATAGTTCACCTTGACCTTGTGGGTTTGTGGTTTGTTTTGGTGTGCCCCCCTTGGTTGACTCATGATCCTTTATCTTAATTGGTCAATAGGTTATGTTTATTATTGTTCTGATACCCTATCTTAAGGAGTATCTAGATTATAAATTAAAGTTTTAATTTAACATGAGAGATGGATCCAGTTCATGGTCTGCTGCTCCAGTGTGACTGAGCTCTCTCCCTCTGCGTGATATTTGTTGTTTCTCCATGTGATCTCTTGCTACACCACTGGCATGGTTTAATTTTCCTGCGTTACTCATATTTCCTTGTTACACCTTCCACATGGTCACTTCGCACCAGCCTGACCGTGAATTTGTTGGATTGTGGGTCCTTCCCCAACATGACCGTGGTTTGTTTCTAGGGTGGACTGTGTGTTCTTCTATAGCGTAACCGTGAGTCTATTTCTTGGTGGACTGTGGGTCCTTCACCAGTGTGACAATGATCTATTTCTTGGCACTTTATTGGTGGACGGTGGGTCTTTCACCAGCATGATTGTGATTTGTTTTCATTAGTGGAATGTGGGTCCTCCCCGAGTGTGACCGTGATTTTTTTCTTGGTGGATTGTGGGTCCTTCTCTAGCATAACCATGATCTATTTTCTTGAGTGGACTGTGGTTCCTTACCCAGTGTAACCATGAGCCTGTTTTCTTGTGTGGACTATGGGGTCTTCCCCGACGTGACAGTGAGTTTCACTTTATGGGTGGACTATTTTTTTTCAAGAATGACTATATGATCCAGATTTATGTGTGAACGAAATGAAAGAACGAATACAGAATCATAATAACATACATTTTGCAAAGATAACAGAGATACAGTAAACAAATATTCTATTAAATGGCGGAAATAGAACTGACTGTAATACAATAGCTAGAACGGTGGTAGCTATCTCTGAGAAGATATGTGAGTGTTACGCTCATCCGTGCAAAGGTGAATGCAAAATGAGGCCAAAGGGGCCTATTTATAATAATAACGAGGGTGAGAACTCCAAAATTCCAAAACGTAACCGTAGAAGATGAATCGTCATGAAGTTTGCGGCCCCAAGGTGGTAGGTTGAATAGTCAACTTCCTAGGGTCATAACTTTTGCATACGATCTCTGATTTGGGCGTTCAATAGCTCGTTGGAAAGATATATCTAAGCTTTACAACTTTTGGTCAACCAAATGCATACTAATGGTAACCATTTGGACCCCGAATCACTAAAAAATGTCGTTTAGGGCCTCAAAACGGCTCCAAAAGTTTAGGACCTGAAAAACCATAGAAAAATAACTAGGAAACTGCGACAATGGACAATTGTTTTGAGCCAGTGAAATAGGTGGGTGGCCACCGATATCCATCTGGATCACTGTGCAAAGTATGCTTGTGTACCTCTGCACTATGTGACTGCATCCTTACCCAACATGACTTTGTGTCCTTTATTAGCATGACTGTACTAGGTATGACTATGTTTTTTGACTAAGAAGTATGGTTCAGTATGCTTCTACATTAACCCTCTCAGGCTCTCTCTCAAGGTATGCAAATTGTTTTCCTAGATTGACTTGTCCCTTCGGTGACAAGGTCAAATATGAAATATCTGAGTATATGGTTGATTCAGATATTGGTTATGATTCTTTACTATTGATATCTACTATACATTATTTTATCTTGTTGTTATTGTACATGGAATTTGATTATTCTCGAGGACCAACTTCAACGCAATGACTAATGGAGCGTTAAGTTGAAAGAGATGAAAATTATGTTTGTTTATGACAGTTCAAATTTTAGTAGAGAAGTAATGTTATGAATCAGATTGTATATGTTGATGCATTAAAGTTTACTTCTTAAATTAAAAACTCCACCCTTAAAATTCAACATGAAGTAGTTTGGAGACATGTACATGTCACATTCCATGCTTGGTTTTACGATTTTGTTATTTGGATTGCCTTTTTATCCTTGTTTGGTTTTCTTGAAAAGTATAGGAAGCTTACTTTATAATTTTCTCTTTTCCTTTAATGACACATCTAATTCTCATGCCCCTGATCTATGAATTAGTGTTATTTTTCCTTTTATGTGAGATATTACTTGTTTACCATATGGCACTTATGTAGGTTTTGAGATGGGCCTGCAATGTTGGACAAAATCTCAACACTGTTGAATATTTCTTTACCAATCCCACTGTAAAAAGATACTATAAGAACCATGTGAAAGTAACGAACGTTATATTTTTATGTTTATGTTTCATTATATGCTTAAGTTTCTTTCATTATGTACATAAACATACATCGACCAATTTGCATGTAATACATATACATGCCAAAGCTATTCAAATATGCATTGGGCAATGCATTTTCTTGCAGAATTTATTGAGTAGAGTGAACAACATCACTGGAATAACCTACAGGGATGACCCTAAAATATTTGCATGGGAACTCAAGAATGAGCCATTGTCAAAGTGATCCTTCTGGGAGGACCATCCAGGTCAGCTAACACCTTGTATCTTTGAATCAGAACTGGAAAATGGAAAACGATTGTAACCAGAGATTCAAACAAGGATGTTGTGTTTAAGGTCTTGTTTCTATTGTTGAAAAACATAGTTTTAGATCTTGTGTATTTATAGTTTGCTAGGGTTCTAGGGTTCTCTTTATAATTATGCTTTCTAGTACTTAACTATTTTGGTAATGATTGTGTGTGAGCATTATGAGTAAACATGGTAGTTCTTTGGTTGTGATGATCAAACAAGGGTGGATTGAGGAGATGACTAGCCATGTGAAATCCATTGATGGAAACTATCTTCTAGAGGTTGGTTTGGAAAGATTTTATGGAGAAAAAAAATATGGTTAGTTTCCTAATGAGTTATCTTATTCATTTTCAAAATATGTTTGGTAGTTTCCTAGTGAGTTATCTTATTTGTTTTCTTTTTACTTTGAGTTAGACACAAGTTAGACTTACTACTGATGTTATTTATTGTCTTTGTATGCTTTTCAGCTGTAACTACACAAGAGTGAGATAAGACACAAACAAGATAAGTTTAAAGCATAACTTTCATCTCTTACAACTTTTACACTCCCGAATGTGGACCTTCGGTAGTGTTAAAGTTGAGATATGAAAATTATACGTTATACTTGTGTGGACTAATATCTTCGTTGCACTGTTTGGGTGTGTTAAGTTGAGTATAAGGAAGGTTTCAACTCTCCTAGTGGGTTATATTTTTTTTTCTTTGTACTTTGAGTTAGATTTACTACTGTTGTTATTTGTTGTCTTTGTATGCTTTTCAACTTTAACACAGGGACCTTAGGGAGTGTTAAAGTTGAAAGAGATGAAAATTATGCTTTAAACTTATCTTGTCTAGTAACAACGATACTATTTTGTTTCTAGTACTCTTTTGTCATCGTTTGTCATGGTTTATTTCTGTTTGAGATGGTTTGTCGTGATTTATGTCCTTTTTCTTATCAGATATCTGCTGCTATGGTTAAATATCAAAATTTGGTTGGTAGTCTCCAAAAGTTGCAATTACATTGATGCCTATTTATGGATTTCAGTTGTAGTTGCAGTTTCCAAGCTAACTACTTTTATGGATTTCATTTATCTTCCTTGTATAAGTTGTTTAAATGGTTCTACTTTCTATAACTATTGACTCTTATACAATGATGACAAAAATATATATAAAAATGTACCCTAAGAGAGAGAAAATATTACTGGTCTTGTTGGTCCTATAAAAGAGTTGCTTTTCCACCTTATATAGTTCACCTTGACCTTGTGGGTTTGTGGTTTGTTTTGTTGTGCCCCCCTTGGTTAACTCATGATCATTTATCTTACTTGGTCAATAGGTTATGTTTATTACTGTTCTGATACCCTATCTTAAGGAGTATCTAGATTATAAATTAAAGTTTTAATTTAACATGAGAGACGGATCCAGCTCATGGTTTACTGCTCCAGTGTGACTGAGCTCTCCCCCTCTGCGTGATATTTGTTGTTTCTCCATGTGATCTCTTGCTGCACCGCCGAGGTGGTTTACTTTTCCAGCGTTACTCATCTTTCCTTGTTACACCTTCCACGTGGTCGCTTCTCACCAGCGTGACTGTGAGTCTATTGGATTGTGGCTCCTCCCCAATGTGATCGTGGTTTGTTTCTTGGGTGGACTATGTGTTCTTCAACAACATAAACGTGAGTCTGTTTCTTGGTGGACTGTGGGTCCTTCACCAGTGTGACCATGATCTATTTCTTGGCACGTTATTGGTGGACAATGGGTGTTTCACCAACATGATCGTGATTTGTTTTCATCAGTGGAATGTGGGTCCTTCCTGAGTGTGACCATGATTTTTTTTCTTGGTGGACTGTGGGTCCTTCTATAGCATAACCACGATCTATTTTCTAGAGTGGACTCTGGTTCCTTACCCAGTGTAACCATGAGCCTATTTTCTTGTGTGGACTATGGTGTCTTCCCCAACGTGACAGTGAGTTTCACTTTATGGGTGGACTGTGGTTTTTCAAGCATGACTGTGCAAAGTATGCTTGTGTGCCTATGCACTATGTAATTGCATCCTTACCTAGCATGAATCCATGTCCTTGTTAGCATGATTGTACTAGGTATGATTGTGCTTTTTGACTAAGAAGTATGGGTCAATATGCTTCTACATTAACCCTCTCAAGCTCTCTCTCAAGGTACGCAAATTGTTTTCCTAGATTGACTTGTCCCTTCGGTGACAAGGTCAAATATGAAATATCTGAGTATATGGTTGATTCAAATATTGGTTATGATTCTTTACTGTTGATATCTACTATACATTATTTTATCTTGTTGTTATTGTACATGGAATTTGATGATTCTCGAGGACAAACTTTAACGCAGTGACTAATGGATCATTAAGTTGAAAGAGATGAAAATTATGTTTGTTTATTACAGTTCAAATTTTAGTAGAGAAGTAATGTTATGAATCAGATTATATATGTTGATGCATTAAAGTTTACTTCTTAAATTAAAAAATCCACCCTTAAACTTCAACATCAAGTACTTTGGAGACATGTACATGTCATATTCCATGCTTGGTTTTTACGGTTTTTGTTATTTGGATTTCCTTTTTATCCTTGTTTGGTTTTCTTGAAAAGTATAGGAAGCTTACTTTATAATTTTCTCTTTTCCTTTAATGACACATCTAATTCTCATGTCCCTGATCTATGAATTAGTGTTATTATTCCTTTTATGCGAGATATTACTTGTTTATCATATGGCACTTATGTAGGTTTTGAGATGGGCCTGCAATGTTGGACAGAATCTCAACACTGTTGATGATTTCTTTACCAATCCCACTGTAAAAAGCTACTATAAGAACCATGTGAAAGTAACTAACTTTATAAATTTATGTTTATGTTTCATTATATGCTTAAGTTTCTTTCATTATGTATATAAACATACATAGACCAATTTGCATGCAATACATATACATACAAAAGCTATTCAAATCTGCATTGGGAAATGCATTTTCTTGCAGACTTTATTGAGTAGAGTGAACAACATCACTGGAATAACCTACAGGGATGACCCTAAAATCTTTGCATGGGAGCTCAAGAACGAGCCGTTGTCAAAGTGATCCTTCTGGGAGGACCATCCAGGTGAGCTAACACCTTGTATCTTTGAATCAGAACTAGAAAATGGAAAACAATTGTAACCAGAGATTCAAACAAGGATGTTGTGTTTAAGGTCTTGTTTATATTGTTGAAAAACATAGTTTCAGATCTTGTATATTGATAGTTTGCTAGGGTTCTAGGGTTCTCTTTATAATTCTGCTTTCTAGTACTTAATTATTTTGGTAATGATTGTGTGTGAGCATTATGAGTAAACATGGTAGTTCTTTGGTTGTGATGATGACTAGCCATGTGAAATCCATTGATGGAAACTATCTTCTAGAGGTTGGTTTGGAAGGATTTTATGGAGAAAAGAAAAACGAGATCAATCCAGGCTTCTCTGTGGGGACAGATTTCATCACCAATAACCAAATCAAAGGAATTGATTTTGCAACTGTTCATTCCTATCCTGGAATTTGGTAAGCCTCTATCTTTTTAACCCATATTTATATTGTATTAGAGTGATTAAAAGTTTGAGAATGATATGTTTTTACAAATTTAGATCTGTTTTATAGAATTTTATGTATTGTTAAATGCTAATCTGTAATATTAGTAATTGTAATAAATGGTAAATTGTAATTGAGCAACTACTACTATTTTATTTTTTTGAATATTAAAATTTGAAGTTAAAACTTTATAGTCTTATTTAAAACTTGAAATTCCACTTTATGCAATGCATGTATACCTTTTTTTACATTTAAATTTTATTTAGATGTGGTATTAGGCTATAGCTATACTCTTGTACTTGCATCCTTAGTTTTTGGGGATCATGTTGCGTACTCACTGGACTCTTACTAAACGTATCCTTGTAGCCACAGATCCATGCAACCTTGGAGTTGATGTTTAAACTTTGTAGACCTCTGAAAGAATTACTATTTAGTTATTATGAAAGGAATGTGATCTCTATGGTGTTGATCATTGTCGGTGAAGTAATGTGCATCCACTATATACATCGAAAGAAGAAAGATGCAATGTAGAATGCATGTGGGGTATCATGTCAATATACTAGGTAGAAATATAGAGGGGTATAAAAAATGTAAATGAAAACATGGATACATGCAATATATAGTGAAAATGGTTTTTTTTTTTTTAATTAGGAAGGCATATTGGGAGGGGGTTAAAAAACAATTTTGGGAGTTATTTCCAATATTTATTGAAATTAGGGGTATTGTTTCATATGCCACGAACGAACGTGTTATGGCACGGTTTCACTAAGTGAAGAACCCATGGTTACTTTATAACAAAGAATAAATGTTATTTTAAAATTTTCAATATGCTCCTTAAATTTTTATTTTTCTAAAATTTAAATTTTTCAAAAATTGCATTTGTATTTGTATTCATATTCATATTCATATTCATAATTTTTGATACTAGATTTCCTGTAATAGTTGCTACAATGCTTACAGGTGATAAAGTTGTTGGTACGACAATGTAATAAGCCATGTGTTTATTACAATATGTTTGAATATACATGCACCTATCGTAAGATGGAAGCATGATGCCTTCTGTATTAAGGGGAAACTTATATTTAACCCCCATTTTGCTTCTATTGGAGGCTGTAAATAATGTGTGGAATTGGGACCATGTAAAGAGGTTTGTCTAGTTTCTGTATACGAGGTCTTTGTTGGAAATAATAATTACAAGCACATCTGCATCACATCTCAGTTAACTCAGTCATAGTCCATAGAAGTACATTTTTTTCCAGTCAATCAGTCAAGTTATGGATTTCACCTCTCACCATATTTAAGCTGCCGAATAGTGTCTCTGAATTCAAGTTCTTAGGTAGAAATTAATTACAATATTTAATGGTAGTTGTTATCTTCCAAAAGAAGCACAATTCTAGTCTTTGTATAAATAATTGAAGAAGAATGAAAAATAGAGTCTCTAGGAGAAGAACGGAGTAAGAGAGATAGGAGAAGAAGAAAATATATTAGAAATGTTTGAGAGATCAAGCTGGTGGTTTTGAAATGTGTTGAAATCCCAAGCTCTGTAAAAGTGAAGCATCCAAGTAAATTTCCAAGTATGCAAATGCGGTCGTAGTTCTCTTGTTATGTTGTGATAATATATAAACCTATAATTTATGGTTTAATGTATGTTTTATTTATGCCGCACATCTTATCCATAATTACTTGTGTGAAAAAAATTAACATTTTGAGCATGTAAAGCTGTGTTGAGGTTCACATAAAGTTAATTAGTTGTCAAAAGTATTTCATGGCATAGTTAATAAACCTATCCAAGTGGATTCATGTCCCACTTAACTTGACTTACTAGGTGGTAAAAAGGTGTCTTTCACATCGAAGTGAATAATATACTTTATATGAAAAAGATAGCCTTTTAGTATTATAATCATGTTGAAGTGGGAGTTGGTAGCATTTAAAAGTGTGTTATGCTGCACATCTTATCCATAATTACTTGTGTGAAAAAAATTAACATTTTGAGCATGTAAAGTTGTGTTGAGGTTCACATAAAGTTAATTAGTTGTCAAAAGTATTTCATGGCATAGTTAATAAACCTATCGAAGTGGATTCATGTCCCAGTTAACTTGACTTACTAGGTGGTAAAAAGGTGTCTTTCACATCGAAGTGAATAATATACTTTATATGAAAAAGATAGCCTTTTAGTATTATAATCATGTTGAAGTGGGAGTTGGTAGCATTTAAAAGTGTGCCGTGGCAAAATCACATAGATGTAAATGTCAAGTGGGTGTCTGTCAATGTAAAAGTATGTCGAGGTAAAATTTAGTCAAAAGATTGTGTCCAGGTTAAACAGCAAGTGTGAAGACTTGTTGAAGTTAATCAAGTCGTAGTAAAAACACGTGGAATTTATTTGGGTCAAAGTAAACTTGTCAAAGTTAACTTGTCCAAGAAAAGGTGTGGTTTCCCAAAAGGTAGTATGTCGCAGTCCAAAAGAAAAGAAAATTAAAATATTTACTGCGTAGTTGAAGTTAACTATCATTGTTTTTATGCTGAGTTACTATTTTGTCTGATGGTAGTTCATAAAAGATCTTTCAAGACAAATATAACTAGAGGCCCCAGCAGATATCGGGACACTTCATAAGTTTAATCAATAGGATAATCTATTTTATAACGTGTTCTTTATTATGCTCACAATTGTTGGAAATATTAATTTATCATAAATCAACGTGACATCTAAGCTGAATCTGTTAGATTCTGTAACAGTTCAGCTTCTGTGAGATTGTCTGACAGAATGAAGAGTTCACATCTCTCCATATATAAAGCAATCGATTTAAATTTATGCAGTGAATTTTCTAGGTAGATAGTTATACAATCTTTAATGTAAGTTGGTAGAAGAGTTTTAGAGAGAGAAGAGTCTATATGTAAAATAAGAATATGGTAAATCAACCTGATAGAGAAGAGACGAAAAAGAGAGAGAGAGAGTGCTAGAGAGAGACACAGAAGAATAGAGTAAGAAGAAAAGGAGAAGAAAAAAAACACTCAGAAGAGTTCGAGAGCTCTATCTTGTGTGTTTGGAAAGTGTTGATAGTTGAAGCGCTGTAAAAGGTGAAATATCCTTGTAACTTTTCCAAGTTTGTAATTGCAGTTATAGTTATTTGTTATGTCGCAACAATATATATATAATTTCGTAGTTTATGGTTGAATGCATGTCTTATTTATGCCGCACATCTTCCCCAGAATTACTTGAGTAAATGTGGTTTACATTTATCATTTAGTGAAATACACAAATATTTCACCGTGTAAAAGTTTGAGTTTTTATCTGCAGAGTGCTAGACACAAATCTTACTTAATATTTGGTTTTATGATAGTGTGATTCTTTCGCAATATAGAAGAAATATAGGTTTAGTCTTTCCCAATATAGGTTTATTCTTTTCACGCACCAGTAACTAGAGATAAACCTATATTTCTTACAATATAGAAGTTATAGGTTTAGTCTTCCGCAATATAGAAGAATATAGAAGAAATCCCAAGTTATTGGTCGGTGAAAAGTGTTTTTCATATTATAAGTCTTTAGACTAAGAAATCTCATTTTATAAATTTTGTCTAAAAGTGGTCTGTTGGAAGTGGGAGTTGGTTGCAACCAAAAGTGTGTAGTGGGTAAATCATGTCGCAGTAAAATCCTGTTGAAGTCAAGTGAGTGTCTATCGTGGTAAAAGTGTGTCAGGTCAAAAATTCGTAAAAAGCATCTCGGCCAAAAGTGAAGTCTATCGCACACAAGTCTGTCGTAGACTTGTCTAACACAGTAAATCTCTATCGCAGTAAAATATTGTAGCAAGATTTTGGTGGCAAGTATTTTGGTCGAAGTAAAAGGCCTAGTTTTGAAGGTAGTTTTGCTGCAATCCAAAAAGTAGAAAGAAAAGAAAATTTATAAATGTGAGGTAACTCAAGTTAACCGCTGCGACAACATTTCCCAAGACCAATAAACTCCAACACTTTGTAAATAACAATTCACAACTTATATATTGTGCTCCCAATCAACTACCAACACTTTGTAAATAACAATTCACAACTTATGTATTATTGAAAAGTGTAGCCACTGAACAGATGTGACTTGAAATCCTGAAAAGTACAACATTAAACCACATAGGCTAACCTACACTAAGAAACAACTTAATGCAAATCCAATATATTGATATGTGGTTACAGTGGCACGTGTTCATTTTCATCACCAAATTCATTTAGAACGGTTTTCTAAATGGAAAATCATAGCTTATGTAGTCGCTGCAAATATGTGAACTAGTAGCTTGAAAATATGTGAGCTAGTAGCTTGAAAAGTACAACATTTAACCACATAGGATAACCTTTAAACTAAGTACCAACTTAATGTAAATCTGATATGTTGTTAGAGAGGCACAGGTTCAAGGACGGTTTTCATCACCAAATCCTTTGTTTCAATGTTGGAAACGGTGTAGCCATCTCGGTCTTTGTAGAAGTGATGGAAACCTCTACTAATCTCAAAAGCATGTTTCTTGCAAGAGATGGGAACATTGATGTCCTTCCTAAGAAGCTCCCAATTTAAGTCTTTGATTGTGTCTTCGATCATGCCATTGATATGATTGAGAGCATCTTCCTCTGTTGATCCAGGATTGTCATGCATATAGCACGATATGGAGGAAGCTTCTTCTCCACGGGCCATGTCTGCCTGTAATGGCCATGCCAGTGTCATAATCTTCATTCAATTTAAAATGAAAAAATGGTTTGGAAATCAATGGCAAAATGCAATAAAAACATCTCACATTTCCATTTAACACATAGAAGGTTAAGTAGTACCTGGTAACATCGTGTGTCGCCTCGCAATCGAAGGATGGAACTTGCAGAGTCATTAAACTTGGATGGAAAGTCAATTTCTTGTATGATGTGAAGAGGAAAAGGAATGTCCAACGTGAGTATGGGTTGCAATGTCGCTACACGATGACCTGAACTAACTTTCCCATTCTCCAAGTACTCCTCAAATGTTGGCAGATAACCAGTAGATATCCACTCTGCTTCTTTAAGATACGAATCAATATAATCCTCGAACTACACATGCGAAGCAAATGAAATAGTCACAACCCAATGATATAAAAATTAAAAAAGGCCTATGCAATATTTGTTTCTTCAAATATATGTATTATTATTATCCTTACTGCTTGTCGAGCGTAGTTGAGTGTGTCCCAACCTTGTGACTTTAAAGCCTCACACGCCATTTCATTTACTGTATCGTAAAGTACCATATACACTCCTTTCATATATTGTGGAAGACACTCTGTCGCCGACCGATCCCATCTGATCATACAAATTTTGGTCAGTTTTGTTCATGCAAATACATTACCAAATATTTGTATGAAATTCATGGAATTGATCGTTAAGTTAACCACCTCTTAACTGCGGCAGTGAAGAGTCGAAGCTCGTCTATTGTTCCGAAGGTGTCATACATATCATCCAGAATGGTGATAAGATGACACATTTTGACATACGCGATTCTGAAAGCAGAATGCTGAGGCTCCATGTCAATGCCAGAGACCAAAGTATAGTATTCCACGTAACGATGTCGAACAAACGTTAGCTCAGGGGAACCCGATTCCTTCCACCATCTACACGTACAAAAGAAACATTTGGACTTTACTTTATTGATCACTCAAATCCATTTAGACCATGGAAAATATATAAAATAATAGAGCCCATGAACCACCTCCATATACATTGCAACTCTTTCTGTTGTAAAGAGTGGAAGATATTGAACTCCAATTTCGCAAGTTCCAGAAGTCTCTCGACCTTCGGGTAGGACATTCTGAAAACAAAAATACAAATGTAAGAAGAGTCAATCAAAAAATTTAACGAAAGAGTGTATTTCTTTCTAGATAAAAAGTCTCACTCGTTAACAACATTGTTAAATGTTATTTATGTCTTAATTAATTAATAAAAAGAGTAGAAGAAAATAAGTTAATTGAATAGGATGATTTTTTTAGAGAGAACAAAAAAAATTCATGATATATTTTGAAACATAAATGAATGAAGCACTTCTATAGATTTAGCAATTGGAGCACACTTAAGTGGTTTTGCTAGTTTAGAATTTGGGGTGGACTAGCACCTATGCTTTTCTTAAGACCCATATTGATTTTATGGTAGTCTCCAAATTCTAAATAAACAATTAAAAAAATTGGTAGGAGATTCATAGATAACTAGTAGCTATATATATAACTCCTAATTAAAGCATGAATAATAGGCACTTTGTGGCACTCAAATAACACTTAAATGATTGTGATAGTTAAAATTTGGAGTGAACTAGGGCATATAATTTTTCTATATTACCAAAAAAAAAATTCCATAGTAATTTTAGGATAATCCTTCCAAATTTAAAATAAATAATTATAAAATAAAATAAAAAATAAAACAAATAATAAATAATACATAAATAGGTATACTAATAACTTTCTAATCCTCCTCCATACAGAATCTCATTAAAAACATTTATGACATTTAAATCATTATGTACAACTATTAAATTTCAACGCATCCCAGCTCAGAATATGTTACGCGAAATGATGGTCCTACTCATTTATGGTATTCTCTGCAAGTATGTCGATGTAACTCCTAACTTCCAATCTCGGCAAATTCGAGTGCCAACGATATTCCAGAGCGTATTGTATCTGCCAACACAAAAACAAACATGATCGGATGAACACAGATATAAACAAACATGCATTGATGTAAATAAACAAATGCGATATTAGTAATGCTGCCTCACCTCTTGTGAAAGACCGGAGGGTGGAATCGTTTGTAGGGCTTCTTTTAAATATGTTGCAGAGAATATTTGAGCCTCTTCCATTACTTTTTCCCCAGGAAAGGCAATGAGAGAGGCCCGAAATAAATTGAGGACGCTTCTGATCTGCCTCTCTGTATGACTGGCGGACCATGCACTGGCAAACTGCCCTTTTTGGTCTTTGAATTGTTCCAACACATCTGACACAAATGTATATTAATTATTTAACTATCAATATCTACGCACAGATGCCAGTTAGCTTCTATCATTAAAGAGAAATTTAACGACAGATTTATTTATAAAATCTGCATACCTGAAAAGACAGTATATCCATGTAGTCGAAGAATTCGAAACCCTAGAGCAGTTGTGTTGAGATCAGTAGAAACGCTATCTTTGCCACATCCAATGCCATTTTCGCTCCAATAGCTGCTTGCCAAAATAATTTTTGGGCGTTAATGTGTATAATTAGTCGTGAAAACAGAAACACAAATTTGAAGGCTGTCGGGACTGACCTGTAAACATATTGAAGGGCTGATTTTATCTCATTTTGGAAATGTCTCTCGATCCCCAAACGTTCAACGTTATCGACCATCAAAAGGCGTTGAAGGAGATCATTCAGAGGACTCACTACTTCTCCTTCTGTCATCGAAAGTGAGTTGAAAATCTCCTTTACTTCCCCAACAAGTCTCTCAGCACGGTCACCGTAGGAAGATTCCTGAACAGTAAAAGTTCATTGCTCTTTAAAAAACCAAGGGAAAACCAGTTCAAACAATAACACATCCTAATCATTGCAGTGCAAGAGAAAACTACTCCATCGATTTTGAAGGATTGAAGTAAATATATGCAGAAAGGATTGAGAAAACAATTACCTCATAAGGCGATGAGAGAGACTGTATGAAATTATCGTCCCAGATGTTGGAATGATAATCGCCAATGCGTCTTTGTACATGACCTGCATCCAAACTCGTGCCCATGGAAGATGTGACAGATTTCGCTCGCCTGCACATTACAAGTGTTGGTGTTGGGATTTTTCTACAGAAAACCTTAGGTTCATGAATAGAACCGATGAACGGTTTGTGCAGGCACGATTTGGGAGCAAGCGGCGCCATAGAAATAAGAGACATTCTTGCTAGCTATGATATGATATGATAGGCTTTGGACACTATGTACTAGCACTTGCTTGTGCCTGTAAACTCTTGGCATTGCCTATATATAGAGAGAGTTTATGCCTATAAAAGTTGTTTAATTGATTTTTAACTTAATTTAATAGATTTTTTTTCTCAATTAACATGTTTAGAATAGCAATTTTCGACTTATTTTAGTAGACATTTGTTTTCTCAATTAACACGTTTAGAATATTTCGACTTATTTTAATAGACATTTGTCTTCTCAATTAACACGTTTAGAATAACTTCCTTGGACAATCGTGATTCGTCCACATTCCCGTAGTCAATTCCTCATCTAATCAGCGTCGTGAAAATCAATAATGGATTCAAAGACTGAGTGCGTCTACTGTATATGAGTATATAATTTACAAGTGGAGGTGAGTTGTTGATTTCAAGTATTATATATCACAAATTACTGCTTGCCAGAGTTGTTATTTCATGTCACTGTGTATGAGTATATATTTGCGAGTGCAAGTGTGTTGTTGATTGCAAATATTATATGTCACAAATTACCTTTTTTCAGTGTTGTTTATGTTATTGGGTGGAAATGAATGTCATTAAAATGTTATTTATGTTATTGGGTCGAAATGAGTGTCATAATTTTAATGGATGTAAATATTATATTGGAAGAGTTATGTATGTATGGATGGGATTTTATAAATAAATATTTTATATTTTTGTTATTTTATGGGGTTTGGTGAAAAATAGTATTTAATTCGTATGAAAGTAATTTTATGAATGTATTTGAAAGTATTATATTAGTATAAGCATTATTTACTTTTTGTGCCTATGCTGTAAGATTGAGAGTTTAATCAGCATGAGTCATAGGATTGAGAGTTTGTAGTGCCAAATGGAGTTGGACTACACTTTGTGTACATTAGTTGGACTTTCAGTGGCAGATTGAGTTCCACTCTCACACTCACACTTATCACATGAGGTTTTTTTGCAACTATCACAAATTGCAGTTATCACATGAGTTTTTTTTTCTCATACTACAAATTGCAGTTATTAGATGAGTTTTTATTTTATTGGGAATTTCAAAGGACGCCCATAAAATCAATCTAGACATTACAGATGTCTCATCCTCCTTCAATCTAGGAAAAACATAAATGGTATTCCACCACAAAATTCTAAGTTATAAACACCAATAATGAGAAATTTCTGTTTGGGATTTTATATATTATATGAGAAGTTAGTGTTGATGAGTGAAAGAATGGTATAATTTATATGAATGTATTATTGCAAGTATTATATGTGAGATTTTATGTTCTATATTTAGTTGTTGTTTCATGGAAATGATTGGCATAGTTTTTATTAATTTACTATTATAAATATTACATATATAAATTTATGTTATGCTTCTGGTTGTCATTTTGGAAATTGATATATTTAGTGAATATAATTTTTGTAAACTATTTAGCATTACAAGTTATTTTTATTTTTTAAGTATTTTATTTTAGGTTTAGTGCTTTCATGATATCTATGTAAAGTAAATTTGATGGAAAATTACATTTATAATATTACATATAATTAAATTATCACAATTAATCATATTGAGTTTTGAAGATAATAATAAGTATGGAAGAATTATTTATTAAGTTTATGTGTTTTATAAACTGTTATAAACTGTATATTTCATGTATTTTGTGAAAAATAAGAACCATCTATGCAAAAACAAAATGTGAAACAAACATTGGTGTGACACTCATAGTCATGTATTTTCCAAGAAAATCTTTGAGAACACAAATGACGAGAAACATAATGAATGCAATAGCACTTTGAAAGCTACGGCGGAGCATTAGGGAAAGGTGTGCAAGTAGAAGTGAACAAAGGAAAATGCATAATGGAAAAAAAATGGGAGCCTTATATGAATGGCCATAAATAGTTGAGAAAGAGAGGCATGAGGTTTCTTCTCAAAGTCATGATAAAAATAAAAAGGCTCCCAATCCTATGACATAAAATCAGCATAGGCTTCAAAATGGCAAGAGAATGTTGACTATAGTGTACCATGCTATGTAGGATATTCTATCAGACTAGTGTAAAATGCAAGATAGAAAGGGTTGGCACCCCAATATCTAACAAGTTCGTCCCTATGGAAAATTCAAGTGCAAAAAGGTTTAAATGCTTCATAACCATGCAAGTTTCTAAATATATACTTTACCAAATTGAAGAACTTGTAAAGCATAATCTCTAAGAAACCAAGAATCCAACTCAAATTCCTATATCCAAGAAACAACAATGTCATGATCATATCTAAAAAATCTAAAAAGAAAGACCTGAAATGAGTTACTTTGATAGGAGTACCTTCTATATCAATGTCTTCAAGAATATTTGTTAACAAGGTTGAGTCTACTGGTGAAGTCGCACAAGCACCAAGGCTCGAGGACCAACAATAAATAAGATCAAACTCGCTAGGAAGGTCAAAGCTAAAATTGATAATAGAGTTTATAGGAACAAACTCATCATCACATTAGTATAAATATATACTAAAAAATTAGATTAATCGCAAACACCAACTTACAACTCAATACAAAGTCCAAAGACTATAAAATTCCACTGTTTAAGGATCCATGAAAAAGGAAATAATATTCAACAGGAAAATCGAGGTTGGATTTGATTGCAACTAGGTCCAATCTAGGGAGATGATATTTGAAAAAGATGGAGTATAAATATCTACTAAAATAATTATACTAATTGAGAACACCAACTTACAGCTCAATACATAGTCCAAAGACTAAGAAATTCCATTGTTTAAGGATCCATGAAAAAAGAAATAATATTCAACAAGAATCTCTAGGTTGGATTTGATTGCAATTAGGTCCAATCTAGGGCGATGATATTTGGAAAATATGGGAATATACGAATGAATGTTAGAATAGATCATGGCCTATAAGAGAGCTTCGTCTGAGGGAAGGATACCATCCAAGACAGGACATATGTCAAAACATTCAGTTTGACCAATATGAGGAAGAATAAGCTCCAATGATCCCATTGGATAAATCACCTTGTCAACTACTGAAACCAAGTCCCAAGGAGAACATGAATACGTAGGCTCTTTCTCAATAGAAGTTAGACATAAGGGATATGAGGCCACATAATTCATCCATTGAAGGGTAGTTCCAAACAATACATTAAAAACAAAAAAAGGGGACACTTTCTCTAAAGTTGAGTAAAGAAGAGGATTAGTAAATTCAAGTTGATCAATAGTAACAAACGCATCACACAAAAGAGTGTAGACACCATAGAATTCATATCATGTACATAATCACACCCAAGGAGCATATTGAAGTCCAATGTACTTTTCATAACATCAAAATCAACTAAGACAGTGTCCCCCCTCCCAACGAAATAGGAAACTGAGGAGACAACCCCAAGAATTCACTGACTGACTTCTGTCAAATGCCAACAATGGACTAGGAGTTGACACAAGGTTTGGAGAACTCAAACTTTCTGAAGCAAATGCAGATAAAATACTAACAAAGGCTCCTTCATCTACAATGCATTGGAAAATCGTTAAAGATTTAACTTGAACCCTTATTTGGAAGGGTGCAGAAGAAGGAAGACAAGGCCCAACTAGTATGTTCTAATCAAAGGTGAACAACATTCCTAGAGATTAGACAAGGCACATTTGTAGTGAATGGATTGCCTTGTACAAAATTTTCTAAACTACTAGTAAAGAAGATATGAGTGGTAGTCATGTCACTCTCCATAGGAATACTGGGATCGACTAAAGATTGCATCAATTTGTCCACTTCGATCTTTTCACTTTATGAAGGAAGAGTGGGTTCGACCAAATATTGCATCAGTTCAACCACTTCTATCTCATCACTCTCTGAGAGAGGAGTGGGATTGTTCAAAGATTGCATCAAATCAATCACTTCATCAAACAAAGGTTGAATGGGTTGTTGAGAAACCAAGGGTTTCTCAAGAGTAGAAGATCCTTTTGCCAAGGGCCACAATATTTGTACCTATGGAATATGAGGGAATAAATAAGGAATATGATATCCCTTACAAAGATTAGAAGGGAACTTAGGCTTGTGTCTGATTTGCATAGGTTTTTAAACATTGTCAATATTCCCAACATGACATGGATTAATTGGTTGTTTCCTTGCAACATGAATTGCAATGAATGGTTTCTTGTCTCTGGTATGACTTGTAGTGACTAGTGACTTGCCTTGAGTATGGCCTGCAAGTATTTGTGACCTTCCCTTAACATGAATTATGATTATCTAGGTAATTCCTACCAATGTGACTTACAATGGTTAGTGGCATGCCCCCTTGTCTCCACAACTTCTTCTATTTATTTTACAATTTTATTTACTAGGAGTTATACTTTCATAATATTAGGTGTAAAGAGGTCGAATATTTCATTAGTGAAGGAGGAAAATGGTTTTGTGATCTTGGCATAAATTTCCTACTTAAGAAGCATTGGGACATTTAGAGAGGAAAACCACAAACCGAAATATACACAAGGGAGCACCAACATTTCCAATTAAAGGAATAGCATAAGGATCCCCTTACACACATGGGTCCCTTGGTTGGTCTCCTTATTAACTTTGGCCATAACCTCATATTCAAAATGAAAATCTCTACATCTTTCTAAGGGGAAAATTACAATCAACACCCTTATAAAAGAATATATAAGATACAACCAATCAAACATACTCTCTGAAATACAAACCTAATGTGGTTAACGACTTGTAGTGAAATTGACGAAGAGTAGAAAAAGTCCTTCCAAATTTCAGCCTGGCATAATTAGTGTGAAATATCCCAAATACTGATATTTTCTATTTCTGAACAATTATGCGGATATAACTGGGCTTACAGACTGCCAGCCAAAAATCCCTATTTTATAGG
>LPNX010055621.1:650377-675043 GCA_001517045.1 Pseudotsuga menziesii
TGCCCAAGTCTAACCAATGAAGGTGTGAGAGATAGTTATGGTAA
Source organism: Pseudotsuga menziesii (assembly GCA_001517045.1). Taxonomy (NCBI): domain Eukaryota; kingdom Viridiplantae; phylum Streptophyta; class Pinopsida; order Pinales; family Pinaceae; genus Pseudotsuga; species Pseudotsuga menziesii. The sequence continues at coordinate 650,422 of LPNX010055621.1, forward strand.
CCCATCACGCAAAAAACACCCAAGGTGCAAGTATAATCATGAATATAGGACCCTTCAAGAGAGCATACTTGGATGATTATGTGTTTACCTTAAGTGCCATAAACACTTCCCACTTGCATGCACCAATGAGGAATCTAGGAAATTCCACCAATATTTCCATTTTGTATTTTATATTTGGGTTGATCACAAGTGGGTCAAGTCTCTATGAATGGGCATGGAACATAGGAAAACTTCCTAGACCTAAGACTTCAAATAAAAATGGTATCAGCCCGAGGACTTTCCACTTCACCTAAACCCATCTAACTTGCATATCCCACCAAGCAATAAATGAGAAGAGAACCATGATTGTTCATTTAGACTAAAATCGTGTTGGATGCACGTGAGGTGGTATTTCCCAACAAAATCTCTGCTACTTATTAATATCTTCACTCAACTAGTGAAATCCTAGTTTTATTTTAGTGGCCTTGAAAAATTTACTCTCCAATATGCCTACTACCAAGGACCTGGAACTTAGATTGTTGTTGGTTTTCTAACAAAGAAAAAAAGTCTAGTTTTGTTTATTTACATATATTTTAAGGGTTGTTGTTACTCAAAAGGATCCAAAAGTGAGAAAATGGTGTTGATGTTTCCAAATGAAAAAAATGAAAAAAGAATACCTACCAATGGAAATAATGATTTTACGGTTTTAAATAAATGATTGAATATAAACAACCAATAAAAGTACAAGAACCAAGCAAGAACTATCAAAATCTAAAAGAGAAGCAATATATTTAGAGAACTCCTACAACCAAAGCAAGCAATTATTTAATATCTTCATAAGAGCATGCGAGTAACAACACTCTAATATTTCACTTAAAAAATGAAAATGGGATGTCCAACTAGTCTGGAAAGACTAAGACACTAAGAATATCCTCCTATCATTTATCACTTTCATTCTTGTTCGACAAAGGGTATTCACTTCTATTCCAATGAAAATTTTCTTTAATCACCTTACAATATCAACTCACTCCCTTCCTTTTTTTCTCTGGTAAAAAAAACATGCATTCAACAACTTTGTTTATAGTAAAAAGAAACTACCACCTAGTACTTACAAGGTAGAAATTGTGTGGAAAAGAGCACAACCCACTAGCAATGTTTCTTTTCATTTTCCTTTTTATGAAACCAAACATGCAAGTTTTCAAGCAATTAGAATAGGTTAATTCCCTCACATAAATACCTACAACCCTCTAATTGACCTCTAGGATCAATAACTACAACCAAATAATGTAAATAAGGGCCAAAAATCCCTATTCTAAATCCACACACTCCTATAGAAAAGAAAATGAGCATGTAATCCTAAGGAAATGCATGTTATTGGAAGAAAATGAATGTGTAATCATAGGTACATGCTTTTGTTTCTTTTGGAAGGAGTGTGTACCCCTATAATATCCCAAAAAGGCCCAAAAACTCAAAAAAAACTTGGAATTTTCATCTTGCCTAATGATTACACCATTTCGTACATGTAATATTTTCAAAACACACATATATCTAATGCTATAAATAGGCCAAACAATCCCTATAGAAAATAATTCAATAAATCCTTCCTCGGTGGAGTTTCCAAGTCTATTGTGGAGAAAATCACCTCAATAGCTAGGGCAGACTATATTAGGTCGGAATGATAGACAACATGCCAAAATTCATAAGATTCTTTGATGATAATCAAGAAAGAAATAAAGAGATGAGAAATCAAGATTATCTATATCTAAATGGTTGTCTTATATAGCTTCTTCACATCCATAAGCTCCAATTCAAATCCAATTGAGGAGATATGGAACCTTCACACAAGAACAACAATAACATCCTCAAATATGATGTCTAATGAACAAAATGAACTATAAAACACTTCAAATATATCATTAATTAATCCTAACCACTCTATTAGGACTATTGATCCTTCCAACCAACATGAATTACATATAATTAACTATTACAATCATATAGGGTGAGGGAGGGACATGAGAGATATCTATTTTACTAACAATACAAAACAAATACAATTACCTTATTTTGTTGTAGGCACCTTCTAAAACCATATATTAGGTCCCTCGACACATGATCCACTAATATTTAAACTTCCCTATATTAAATTTTCACTTTATAAAACATGGAGAGGTCGTCTTTAGATCTTAACTCAATACTCAAGAGAGAAAAGACATCAGAAACAAGGATTTCACGGAAAAGAGAAATCATAAAAACTTAGAATCTCCCTCATCTTTCCCATGAAGGATTTGTTTCCACATAGTTTGATAGCATTAGAGGGTGTTTTCGAGGAGGTAAAACTCATAAACCATTGCTTTCACCTTTCATCTTCATGAAATTAAAAAATTGTAGTGTATTTTGTATATTTTTAATGCACACACTCTTCTCCTAAGGGAAATGGGCGTGCACACTCTCTTTCCTAAGTGGACGAGCATGCACTCTCTCCTTTCCTCAAGGGAAAGAGTGAGTTCCCTCAAAACCAATATTTTTTCAGTCAATTTTAGGTTGGAATGACCTGTAACTGAATTTTGGTGTGGTAACATCAACTATCGAGGATCTTGATGTGTCATATAAGGCTTTTGGAATCTATTAGGGACTCTTCAAATGAAATTAGGAATATTTGGAGGTCAATTAGTGAAATTTGGATTCCATTAGGAACACTTGGATTCCACTAGGGTCATTATGGTGCCAATTAGTGCTATAACACTATGTTTGTAATTTCATTATCTATAAGTATGTGTAACATATTGTAGCAACTCGCCAAAACAATACATATTGAAAAGAGGGGAAAACTTTAAATTTATCAATTCCTTATCACATATTTGGTTTCCAAATTCTGAAGTAAACACATAGGATGAGATATAACACATAGTACATAAAATATAGGCTAGAAAAGCTTTATTAAACATCAGTGCATTCTTATGAAATTATGACTTGTTGAATATCACATCATCAAAATGTGTATGATTTTTATTCGGGATTATTATCTACATTATAAAATAATGCATACTATTTTTTTGTATTAAAATTTATAATGAAGATAAATGCACCCCAACATGTCTTTGGTAGGCATGCTATGTAACTACATTCCTTCCCTTGCAATCCTTCACCAATCCTTCCTTTGGAAAGAATTCAATGATATTGAATGAATTAAACTAACCCTAAGACACACATATATCCACTTTTTATTTTTTATATCATTAACTTAATTTTAATATTTTTTTAATTTTAATATATAAACTAGAGTCAGTAACACATCTTGGTTATATTATAGTGCAAATCTCACTCTTTAAGATTTGTCGAGATCCATCCAAAATATGTACAAGAGAGTTGTACTTGTGTATACAAACTAAGTCCAATATCATTGTTGATATGGACACTAGACTAATACTTCACTTTAATTTTTTATTAAATTATAATTGACTTAAAATTCCAATTTACTTTTTGTGTTGCAAATTTTATTTCACAAATTCACTGAAATCATTATTAGAAGAAATCTTCTTTTGCTTTGATCCTAAGGAATTTGAGCATATTATAGTCATTAATATACATATATACTATATTAATGCTAAGAGTGGATAGGGAAGGTGTTAAATATACTAGTATTATTTTAAATGAGTTATATATGTGTGTGTGTGTGTGTGTGTGTGTGTGTGTGTGTGTGTTTGTGGAGGTGGGTGGGGGGATTCACAAACCTTCCAACAGAGTTTCTATGTCAAGAATAAGAAATTACAAGGGACCCACCCAAAGGGGCCACACCTCGTTTTCTCTGATTATAGAGCTAACCTGATGGGGACATCAAGTGATGCCCCTATATAGCAATGTATATCCACCCAGGATCCGACCCCGAGACCTTCTTCTCACAACTTATAGCACTCAACCACTTGAGCTAGCCCACCATATATACATATATATATATAAACCCTGAATTCAATAAGCATGGAGAGGGATTAATAGATCAAAACTCTTTTTTGTTTTTTTAAACTACATTTTATGTAAATACATAAACATTTACGAAAAAATGTAAAAGAAAGGATGGAAATGTATATTCATATGAGATCATATCATCTTCCTCGTAGCAACAAACACTAAAATACTAATTGTCAGTCCAAAGAGTGGTCATATTTTATCAATAGAGCTCCTTTGGCTAGAATTCGAATGCTAACTACATCCCGCCATTTAGAACAAAAGGAATACAATGAAATAACCGCATGAGAAAAAACGTATTACACATAAGTTTCCACATACAAAATAAATCTTTTATACTTGATAAATACTAAATATTTGCAAGTGCACGATGAACTTAAGTGCACCAATCAATAGATAAAACAAATGCCACTGAATGCTACCCTAAAGAACCCCTAAGCATTGATCCTCAAGATACCTCCAAAATAGTTTGGCATACTAAGACTCCCTAAGTATGTGCTTTGCTATCTCAAAATGATAACAAATAGGATAGAGGACTTCAGAAATCCCACTCTTGACTAACCTAGCCTTGGATGGAATCCCTTGATAAATCACTAGCCATGCAAAAAAGATTGGCTTATAAGAAATATTCTATGACCAAACAATCTACAACCAATGAATCCATCTATCCTCCAAATCCCTAATATTGAGAAATAATTTAGAATAGAGGATGATGGATGCCTCTTATGAAGAATGAAATACATGTGACAAGGGTCATACTATTGGAGAAACTAACCAAAACATCGACTCCAGGCTCTCAAAAATGGCATGGGAATTCAAATGTTCAATTTATATAAATTAACCTCTAGGATAAGAAGTTCCATAATAAAAGGATGATAAAAATTAAGGAGGCCATACTCTTGAGAAAGAGCATACCACGCCTTCCAATAATGAGAGCCTGAATCCCACAAATAAACATAGAGAAATATGCCCTTCCTACACAATCTATGAGACAAAAAATGGGGTATATCTTCCATACATGAACCTTGAACCCTCCAACACCAAATGGGACAAGGCGCTAAATTCCAGCCATCCTTGCTACCCTCCTCCTACTAACAAACCATACCAAAAAAATTCTTCAAAGCAATCCGCATTCTTAGGAAGATGAGGAAACTAAGAACTCGAAAGAGATAAGGATATGTGATGATATCACATGGTGTGAAAGTTCCCCAAAATCTATCTTAATGTTGCATTAAAAACATTTGATGATGAAAAAGAATCCACCAACTTGGATCTAAATTGTCAAGTCATAGTGCCACCACCCACTTTGTTGCTAGAATACTCCCCTAAGAGGAAACATTAAGAAACACAAGCCCCCTCTCATCCTTGGGATGGTGCAAACGTCCCATGGCACCAAAGGAAATCCTCATTCTCCACCATACTTGGACCATAGCTAAGATCTCTAAATTTGCTCAACCCATCAAAATTGAGCCTTGTTGGGAAACTAATAGGACACATAATAAACATGAGACATCTAAAGAATATGGATAATAATATTCAACTTTGATATGAATGGAAGGTCCTTATGATTCTATATATGTAGCTTACTCCACAATAACACCCATTTCATTAAATTTGGACATATTTAGCAGAGTCCACACTAAAAAAGTACAAAATCATGCTTTCAGAAGCCTAAAAAGAACCATTCTAAAGTACAAAATCAGGTTCAAAAAGTGCAAAAACAGGTTTCGAAAAGTGTAACTTCCAATTCCAAAAGTGTGTTTTTAGAATCCTTTTGAACCCAAAAAGTGAGATTATGGATTCAAAAAGTACAGTTTTTTTTTGAAAAGTGCATTTTTTTATTCAAAAAGTGTAAATTCTTTTTTAAAAGTGCATTTTTTTATTCAAAAAGTGTGATTTTTGATTTGGAAAGTGTATTTTTTTAATTCAAAAAGTGTGATTTCTTATATCACAAATGAAGTTTTTAATTCCAAAAATAAGAATTACAATTCCATAAGTATGATTCATGATTCTATCAATTGTCAATTTAAATTTTGTAGATCTAAATGGTGATCCAAAGATGTCAATTTCATTGTTCTATCTCAAATCTTATTTGCACTTGAACAATGTACAATTGAATGGTTTTTTTTTATCTTCATTTTTTACAAATTATACACCACAATATCAATGCCATGATTGTGAGCATGACATGTTTCAAATTAGTTTGTTGCATATCCTCAACATTAAAATAGTTAAGAATGTCCACCATAGTAATAGTATGCCTTGATATACAAAAATAAAATAACATGTTGATGTTTTTATTTAAACAATTTCCATATAACTGCCTCATGGACAGAAGTGGGACATGATAAACGTGGACAAATGAGGGTGGATTCATGGACGTCCACATTGAAATATTGGAAGGGACAAGTTGACGTTAACACAAGTGAAGGCCATGGTGGAGAAGCAGAGACATCATATCAAAAGATGGAGGCATGGAAAACTGCCTCATGTCCAAACATCTGGCTGCATGTCTGATTGAAATATGCTAGTCAATATTCTTGGAGGCAAGATTCTTGGTCTAGGCATACCATGGTTAAAAATGTTGGTGTGCAGTTTTCTTTAGTGCATGCTCTCGCTTTTCGACTGGGTTTTAACCTTTTGTTTATTGGGTTATTTTTGTGGCTAAAGGTGACTGGTTGGAAGAGGGGGGTTGATGTATCAACATGGGATGGTATGTCTCAAATGCATCAATCATAGAATGGAAAGGTCATCCAGTTCACTCAGACATGGGTTGGAATGCATGGTCCAAGGTATCATTTGTTAGAATAATGAAGAGGAGCTAGAGTGCATTGTCGAAAGAGGAGAGAGGCTCTATTGGGGAACAAAATGGAAGCTCAACAACTGAAACAAGTTGAACTTGAGGCTTATTTTGTACCCTAGCCATTTGAGCCATAGGAGAAATCTTGAGCTTCACTCTACTTGAGAGTGTGGTTGATAGTGTTCTTCTTCCTTCTTAGCCATAGGACCCCTCACCATTTTAGACTGATCGACCAGGTTCTCATCACTAAGCAGTGTTATGAGATCATTTTTAAAAGTTACTTCTATTTTAGTTTTAAAAAATGTATGGCTGCAGTCATATAATCTTAGATAACCATAGCATGTATTGAGGATGTCTAGAACATTTTATTTCTATTTTGTTATGTTCATTTATGGTGGACTAAAAATGTAAGGTTGTAGTCATATAATATTAGAGAACTATAACATGTATTGAGGATGTTTAGAACATAGTATTTCTCTTTTGTTATGTTCATCTATGGTGGACTGTTGGTTGTAGACCAAGCTTTGATGTAAATTTTGTTGGAATACCTCACCTTTTGATATAATAAAACTAACCATTGTTGTCCAAAAAATAAATATGATACCCATTGATGTAAATATCAAAATTGTAGATGTCTAATAAATTAAAAATCAAGCAACAACTTTCATTGCAATCGAGAGATGTACAATTGTACAAAATTTGTAGTTAATTTTTTCAACTTCCTTGCATTATTACAGACACTATAAATTGTGATATTATGGGAGAGTTATTCACAAAAATCACATCCCAAAAAGAGCAAAAGAGAGCGACTGAAGTGAAATCCAACACAATGAAAAAACTTGTATTGAAATCCACCATTTTATTTATTGAGCAAGATACAAGGTTGTCAAGGCAAGAAAGACTTCCTTCAACAATATCTTCATAAAATTCCTTTGGATTTTTTGTTTTCAATTCAAGTATCATCCTTACTCAAACTCAAAATAAATATGTATGAACTGTTCCCAACATAAAATTATGATCCTTTGGATTTCTTGTTTTCCATGTATAGAGATCATCCATCATCGTAAAGGAGTTGCGACGATGGGTAAATCAGATAAGATGGAGAGGGTTGAAGAATTAAAAAAAAAACTTTTTATCCTTTTTGAAGGAGAATTTTATTAGAGAAGGCCTTGGTCCATTTGGAAAGAGAATTGGATGATTATTGTAAATTTTATACAAACTGAAAACAATTCATCCATCCTCCACCAACACATGCAGTTGTCCAAAAATAAAAACACTCGCACCAAGCATTATGGTATCTAAGATACTCTCTAAGTGGTCCGGTGATAACGTATTGATATTTCTTCTATATGATACAGTTACTGCATATTGTATTTCAAGAAGGGTCAACCGATACAATTCCTGTCTATCGTATTTCATAAATGATTGGTCAATCCTTCCTCTACATGATGCTTGACCCTCAAAGAAAACATTTGAGGAACGAATGACATATCATTACTCTATATTATACATTTATTGGATATTGTATTCCAAGGAGGGTAGTCCAATCTTTAATCTAGGTTGTATAATATTTGTCTACCATATTTTACAAGGGGCCTATTGATCTTTTGTCTTGATGATACATTTCCTTCGTATTGTTTTCAAAGAAGGGTCTCCTGACATTTCCTCTCAATGGTACATTTCATGTCTAATTTATTTAAAAAAGGATTGGTCTATCATTCGCCTATATGATAGGTTTCTTGGCTACCATATTTGAAAATGGGTCAGCCAATCCTTCTTCCAAATGATGCTCGACTGAGGTCCACATTTGAGGAAGTGTCTATCAATCCTTCTTCAATATGATTCTTGACCTAGTGTCTACATTTAAAGAAGGATCAATCGATATTTATTCTATATGATTCTTTACCCAAAGTGTGCATGTGATGAAGGGTCTATCCTTCCTTCCTATATACAATGGTCAACCTAAGGTGCACATTTGAGGAAGAGTCGACCCTTCCTATAGATGATGGTCATTTTGTCGTAGAATATTTTGGAGAATGCTATAACTAAAATTTGATACACAATAAGATTTTTTGTTTTTTCAAATGTTATATCACAACTATCAAGTAGATTTCTTTTACTAATGATTCATCCCATATAACATGTTCATAGTTTTTTTCTCTTGGTTTCATGAACCGCCAAATTGAGAAATAGAGAACTAATAACAATGACTATTTTTTAATCATACAAGAGTGATAATGATTGCATATTTCAAGATTTTCCACAATAATTTCTCTTAATTTCATGAACTAGTGAACTTAACAAATCCACAAAAAATTAGGATACCAACATTGTGCAAGAGAACAGACGATGGGTATAAACATTATTAATACTTTAGCACCCATTGATATGTGCAATGTATAATATACCTAGTACAATGCATTTATAGGATTGATAACCAACACAGTGGGGTGGTTTCATTCAAAATATAAGGTTGCAACGAGTACTATGATTCTAGGCATGTGATAAAAAAATGATATAAATGAATGTGTCAACTTAGTAACAATACCCATGCTTATAAGTTTCAAACTGAATGAGCATATTTTTCACTACCTTGATACCATCAAATTTTATCAGCCACTACCAATACCCATCTTTTCTTTTTTATAAGTAGCTATGCAGATTCTTCTATTAACTAAAAAGAGAAGATACAAACAGTGCTAAAATCCTAATAACAAATCTCCAACTCACTACACAACACACCATTCAAAAATAAAAGATACATATGTTTTGTTTTCATTTTCTTCAAATTTTTTTTATCATAGAAGTAGATTAAAAAAATACTATGAACTATACAATGGATAGTTTTTCTCCATGTGGGGTTTCCTTGTACGTTACTTGTATGGACTTATGTCCTTATTTTTGTGCCTTAAAAATAATAGAAAAATAAACTAAGAAAACATAAGCAAAGTGAAAAGGAACTACATGTCTACATATTTTGAAGTCTCAAGAAGCATTCATTAAAGTTGAGAATTCGATAATGCTAGTCTTCACTTCCAAGTTTCCAACAAACTGGTTTCAATGACAAGCAATGTTTGTGTTCAAAGTAACCTGAGATCAGACTAAGTACACTAAGTAGTGCTTATGGGGAAACATTTCTTCACCTAATGTACAAATGCGTATATACTTGTGTACTAGGATTAATAGACAAATGTGAAGGAGAGCCTTGAAAACACCCTTATGGACTAATTAAAAGACAACCTTGAGGCATTCATTTCAACGACAGAATTAGAGTTGTTGTGTGATCATTTTAGAGAAGATATATTCAGCCTATTAATATTGCATATTTAAAACGATTGATGCGTAGCTTCATGCAGTAATTCCTAATCTTGGAACTAAGGTCAAGAGAAATGTTAGTACACTTTTCAAGGAAGTTGGGAACCTTATTAAGGATAGACTTCAAGCTTGTTTTATAACTGAGTTGGCACTACTTAAGAACTACTGAAAACTGATTTGTGGAACATAATTAACGAACTACTTGAAGCATTGATTTGGGGTAGAGTTATTTGCAAATTTGAAGGAGTATTTTGGAAATGTAAAAGGTGTTCTTTCTCTTGCAAAGTTTTTTCTTGAGGGGTTTTATTAAAGTCGTGATGATGCCATGGTGAATTTGTAGAAGGTTTGAACTAGTTATGGTGAAGTTTCATAAGGTTTGAACTAGTTATGGTGAAGTTGCATGAGGCTTGAAAAAATATATCCAAAGTACATTAGGATTGACTCGATATGTATAACAATTATTTAGAGAAGTTATTAAAGAAATGAAGAAGGTTCCATATATAAGAAACAACTCATGACATAACCTAGTCAATATTTCAGATCACTGTTACAAGTGTGTACCTTCCAAACATACAGAATGGTGTACTAACTCACTATGAAGCAAAAGGGGGCTTTAATCTCTTCATATAGATAACATCTTGATATTATATATCGATATACACTATATTTTTATCTAGATTCTTTTTCAAACAGAATATAAAATCGTTGAAAGCCTTAAACTAACAACCACATGAGTCTATTGTAAAGCAAGATAAACAAACTTTGAATGTAATCCTAGATGGGTAGTTATGTTCTTTGTTCTTTGCATCTGAAGAGTGTAAAATACTAATTATAAACAAGATTACCTTTCCTTTCATTTCAACAACATGGATCACTTTCAGCTTGGATAGAGATTCCAAGTCTAATATCTACAAAAATGAAAGTGATGAAATAACATTAGTCTATAGTAATATACAGTATGGATGATGTTGACTTACAAGTATAGAATTATTAGATAAAATGAAAGACATGTTTCCAATCTATAAAATGCATATGATAAGAATATTGTGACATTAGAATTCAATGACTGTAGTACACATAATCTAAACCCTTAAACTCTTAAACAAACCAGATGAATGAGCTAGACTCCTTTGTTATTCCCCATTTTGAGGGGTTATCAATGAGCTTTTTTATTGTTTCTTTCACTCAATCAACTTCCTATGTATATGCAGGTGATTCTCTTCCCACCCTTGCCCCTACATTTGCTCTCGGTGGTTCTTTTAGGTAAAAATAAGATCACCTACACTTTCCTTTGTGGCTAGGATTTGAACCTATGAATTTGATGTTGCAGGATGGGATGATGGCTATTATCTGACCTTTGTGTTTGTTACTGATAATTTTTCCACTGCTCACCCTTCTTTCTTTGCTTCATCCGGTCGAAATTCCAACTTTATAATTGCATCATATAGACATGTAAATGGAGGATCTTAACTATATATCGAGGAGTTAGCTGCTAAAAATGAAAAATTTCCACCCAAGTTCCCACTTTTTACACTGAATAAGAATATCACTAAGTCACATACCAACAGATGTAGTAACTATAGTTTGGTTCAATGGCCATTCACTTTGTTTCTTTACCATGTATGGGAAACAGAGGATTTCACTAAGGAAGTAGTGTAGATGCTCTCCTTCCTTCCAATACAGGTTGTTCCTTCCTTTCTTCATATAGTACTTGCATGAATCCAGTAGGATCAAGAAAGGTAATACAAATGAATTCTCTCAGTATCCACCAAGTGAGATGCCCTTCCTTAACTCCCTGAGCTTTCCTTCACTGGATTTTTTGGTGGTGGTGGATCAACAGAAAGAGAGAAAGGGTAAGGGTTGGTTCAGTATTTCCAACGCATCTAATGGAATCTAGATTCAAATCTGACCCTCTGCAACTACATGTTGCTCACGACTCAAAACCCCAATTCTCCCCATCCCCTCTGCAACTACCGTCGAGCTCTGTCAAAACCCCAATGCTCCCCCGTTCTTTTTTTTGTGTCGCTTCTATGCTCCTTTTGATAATAAAACCCCCTGAATATTGCATATTTTTAGCACATAGAATAACCCCCTCAACCCTTGATAAACCCCCAATATGAACGGACGTGATATGGTATTGGTCCGTCAGCAAAGCCCCCGTGGACGAGTAAAAATATCCGTAACAGTCTATGAGTTGAATCTATAAGTAATATAGTTGTATACTTAAAAAATAAGTCTCTAACTAAACTCCTGAAATTCAAAACTTCTTATGGTTTATTTCCAATAAAAAAGTGTGAATCACTTGAGAATATTTGGATGTAAATCACAATCTAATATTCCAAAACAAATCAAGAAGAAACTCGATGAAAAATCAAGGAAATGTCATTTATTTGATTATTATCTTGATCATAACACATATATAAGATGTATGATTTAGTAACTCATCAAGTGTTTGTAAGAAGGAATGTGATTTTTTATGACTATTCAAATGAGTGGACCAAGGAGCATATTCAAGGAAGATATATGATAAAGATGACATAAGAAGATTTAGATGAAGATCACAAGTTGGTGATAATCAAATTATAAAAAAAACCTTTCATTTTGTTAGACAAGATCAAAGAAAAGAGGACTAATTGTTTCTCCTTAGATGTATCCCATATCGAGTGAACCGTGTGTATTGGTGTCTCTTTTGTATCGTTCTCTTGTATATTTTATTTTTGAGTTTATTTTATTTTGTTGCTGAGTCAAATTATTTCCTTTTCCATGTATTTTCCCTCACAATTTGGCTCGAACCGAGGAAATGAGGGCAGTAGTGCATACACGCATCACGAGCCACGTATCTATTTTAGCTAATAGGAGATTGTACGATATCCATATCCATATTAACCCCTTGTAAATATTAACTTAAAGAAGAAAAGAAATTATTTTTGTCGAATGAGGGATTCCTCCTAATAAGAAAATCTCTATGTATGAATCATCCAAGTGCTTTATGTAACACATTTGGTTCTTATTTGGACCATTACTCCAAGGAGTGCTCAACAAGGGGAAGTCACATCCTCTCACACCCCACCTTAGACCTCCCCTTTCAATTCTTTCATATGCTATCAATTACAACTTCTGAGGGGGTTCCTAACACACCTACTGTTAGTTCCTGATAGAAAAAAGGTGCATAGCTCTTTCTCGACAAAGGAGGGGAATTAACCACCCCATGGGAAAATGTAATTCATCCCATGGAAAGATGTGACCCCCTATAAATATGAAAAGAGGAAATGAAAAGAAGGTGATAAAGTCCAAATCCTTGAAAAGCAAAAATGAATTGGTTGAGCGCTCCGCACCTTTGTAACAACCTCATTTGGATGGGTTCTTGGAATTCAATTTGAATGTTAGGTTCATATAAAAGATCCACCATGTGTCCATGTTGCTAATTATTTCTAAGTATATGGAAAATAACTTATTGAATAGTAACACCTGATTGGTTGTGGCATTCTTATTTTAGATGATTATTTAGTGTGGTTTCTTTCATTATTAACTTTATAATTGATTCTTTATTTTAAACTTTTAAAAATTAAACAAATATTATTATTAAAATTTAATGATTAATCAAAAAATTCAATTAAAATAATTAATAACCATATTATAGTTTATTAAAACTTAAATATTTACTAATTATTAATACTATGAAAATAATTAATATAAAAAAAAAAATATTATCTAAATAATAAATCTTGTCTCATCCTATTTGTAACTTCGAACAACAAAGTAAAAACTAGTGACACAATCCTATGCTTTTAGATTATAAACGGAGGCTTATAGATTAATGCATATATCATAATCATAAATCCAATAAAAAATATCAAGATCAGAAACCCATGCTTATATATTTGGTTTTAAATTTGATATTTATTTAGAAATGTTTACAATGAAGAATAAATGTTACTTTAAAATTTTGAAATGGTTTTTTATTTTTTTTTAAATTTAAATATTTTATATTAATTTCTTATAAATTATATTAATATTTAAATGAATAGATATTTATATTTTAGAATTTTGAGTATAATATTTTTATGTTTTTTTCTAAATTGCAAGAGAATAAAACATATATGATCATAATTCATAATAAACAATTATAAAAAGTTTTAAAAAATGAAAAATAGCTCATGGGATAATTATACGTAATGGTATGGTATCCGCGAGATGTAGAACATTTGGTGGCGGGGTATGGTTAAGACACCCCCTAAGCTGAAAGGTCGTCGGTTCTAATCTAGTCGGATACAAAAAAATCCAACCATGTTAAGGCTTGGTGCGGTCGAGGCTGGGTGCGATCCCTGGGTGATTTTGACGGCTTAGATGCTCCTGGTTCGTGGTTACTTAGCCAATGGCAACCCTGCTAGTGAGGGAGGTTCCACCACTTTGCCAATAAAAAAAACTATACTTAATGGTATGGTGATGTGAAGTCTTTATAAGAACTCCATCTAAAAGTAGAGTATGACACTTTGAACTCCTAATAAACTTCTATGAACTCATATAATAAATACACTTTGTAATATTGTCATGTGATAATTTTTAGTGTAAATCACTCCTAAATTTCTACGCAATATAAATCCATAAACTTACATACAAAAAATAAAAATATTAATAATTTTTATAAACGACTTATCACAATTATGAATATGTCAAAGAAAATAACGGGGCTAAGTATTCTCTGCAACTATGTCGACGTAACTCGTAGTTTCCAATCTCGGCAAATTTGAGTGCCAACTATATTCGAGAACGTATTGTATCTGCCAGAACAAAAGTGAAAGTTGTTTAATTGATTTTTTTACTTATTTTAATAGACATTTCTTTTTCTCAATTAACATGTTTAGAATAACAATTTTTTTTCTTATTTTAATAGACATTTGTTTTCTCAATTAACACGTTTAGAATAACTTCCTTCGTCATTTTGTACTGTATTATCCATCTTCATCTTTTTTAGGGACGTGGGTAGGTATTGGTCCTTAGACTGGTCAGACTGTACTGTATTATCCATCTTCATGTTAAAAAAACGAATTGGGTATTGCTCCATAAATTGTTTAAATTTAATTAAAAGATGTTTAATTGATTTTTACTTATTTTAATAGACATTTGTTTTCTCAATTAACAAGTTTACAATAACTTCCTTGGACGACCCTGACTCGTCGTACTGTGCTCTATTATCCATCTTCGTCTTTTTTAAAGACTTGCCTACTGGTCAATAAGGACTTCGATATTTTGTTGATCACATTTATTGCTTTATAGACTATCTTTTTTAGTGCATTTATTGTTTTATTGACTATTTTTTTTATTACATTTATTGTTTTAGACCATCTTTTTCATTACATTTATTGTTTTATAGCCTATGGTGGAAGATAACATCTGCACTGTGCAGTCTGCACCTGTGGGAAGCATTATGGAATTGAGGAAAGGATTGGCCGGTACATCAGTAATATTGTTTTATAGTATATGGTGAAGACTCTTTTTCAACTATTAAATATAAAGTCAATTCATCATCACATGAAAAACAATAATGGATTTAAAGACCGAGTGCGTCTACTGTGTATGACTATATCCACCGTGTATGAGTATATTTACAAGTGGAGGTGTGTATCCACGGTGTAGACTATATTTACAAGTGGAGGTGTGTTGATTGCAAGTATTCTGTAATAAATTATTGTGTTAAGTTGTTATTTTATGTTACTCTGTATTAGTATATTTTGTTAATAATGATAACTAAACTAGATATGTTTACTAGAAATTTTATGTAACTTAAACTATTTTTTGTTTACAAGAAGCTTTTTCAGTCTTGTAATTTTTTAGTTCTTGATTAATGAGCTTCAATACTTTGCCTACGTGGATGTTTCTCCTTATGGGATTTTAACACATTAAATATTGTTTTTAAATGGTGGTTTTTAGTATAATGTCTCTGGTTTTTTAGCAAGTGGTATCACATCGAGCGAGACACATGAGAGAGAAGGTTGGGGATGAGAGCAAGAAGAAGAGTGCTCTATGAACATGGAGAGAGTCCTTGAAGTTGAGCCACAAAGAAGACCTCGATCGTGAGCCCATGGAGACTATGAAGATGCTTCCATTGCAACTCGTGAAGAGGAAACTGTTGATGCCAAGATAAGACCACCACTATTGGTTGTGGACTGTGGATTGTTGCCTAAGCATGGAGAACTAGCCACTCGTGGACGTAGAGATTTTAGCCGCTATCTGCAACAGCATGTGGTGAATAGAGTCGGTGTAGAGATGTCAGACGCTATCTGAGAAGCATGTGGTGAAGAAAGTCGACGCGTGAGGAACCACTCATGTCATTTGTTGTTGTTGGAGGACCATGGATTGTGGTGATCGTGTGAAGAGTGAAGAAGGATCCGAGTCGACAATAGTGAAGAGGGATGCATGAGAGGGTGTGAAGAGAATTGAAGTTGATGGACAAGAGTGTGGAGTAGAAATAGGTCGTGAAGTCGTTTGTTGGTTGTTTCCTTCATTATAGGTCCACTGCGAGCGTATGGCCCTAGAGAGAGCGCGTTGGTTGATGAAGAAAGGAGCTTGTGTTGTTTTTCGTTCAAGGGTGTGTGTGTGTGTGTGTGTATTTAAAAAAAATTAATAATGTCTAGTACAAAGTTTGAAATTGAGAAGTTTAGTGTAAAAAGAACTTTGAGTTATGGAAATTAAAGATGCGGGATTTGTTAGTACAACAAGGGTTACAGAAATCTCTAGATGTTAAAAGAAAGAGACCTCTAACTATGATAGATGATGAATGGGAGGATTTATATGCCAAAGCACTTAGCATAATTCAGTTATCTTTTGCAGATGATGTGTTGTTTAATATTGTTGAAGAAAAGTGAGTGGAAAGCCTATGGAGCAAGTTAGAAAGTCCGTATATGACCAAATATTTAACAAACAAAATTTACGTGAAGAGACAGTCGTATGGTATGAGAATGAAAGAAGGTACGAAGATAGCAGATCATTTGAATGTTTTTAATACTCTTATTTGTGAGTTGACAGGTATGGACGTTAAAATTGATGATGAAGATCAAGCAATCAATCTTTTATGTACCTTACATGAATCTTGGGGTCAAGTAGTTTCTTCCATTATCCTTGGTACAATTGATACCTTGGAATTTGACAATGTGGCTGGAGCATTGTTTTCTGAGGAATTGCGGAAGAAATATAGTTTTGAAACCTCTTCACCTTAAGCTTTGGTGGTTAGAGGTCAATCCAAATAAAGAGGACAAAAGTCAAGAGGTACTTCTAGATCTAAATCAAGGGAAAAAAGAGTAAATTAAAATGCCGACACTATAACAAGAATGGTCATCTCAAGAAGGACTATTGGAAAAGAAAATAATCCAACAAAGATGACTCCACATCTAGGAAAATTCAGTTAAGCATGATTCAAGTATGATCGATGAGGTTTTGTCCATTTGTAGTGTTTCTAAATATAAGGAAGAATGGATATTAGATTCTGGTGCTTCGCACCATATCTGTCCTCACAAATATTATTTTGCTTCCAATAAAACATTTGGTGATGGTATAGTTCTTTTAGGAGACAATCATTCATGTAAGACTGTTGAGGTTGGAAGTGTTAAAATTAAATGTGTGATGGAGTTATAATAACACTTATAGATGTTAAACATGTGCATGAATTAAAGACAAATTTATTTTCTTTAGGAGTGTTGGATTCTTGTGGTCATAAGTTTACAGCTTTAAGTGTGGTACTAAAAGTATCTAAGGGTGCTTTAGTGGTCATGAAAGCACATAAAACGTGAAATCTTTACAAATTGATTGGAAGAACTCAATTTAATGATACAACATTAGTATCTGAAGAGGTGTCACTGATCTACTCAATTATAGCATCAACGTCTTGGACATATGAGTGAGAGAGGAATTCAGGTATTAATGAATCATAAATTGCTTCCAAATATGAAAACTCTGAATTTGATGTTTTGAATACATTATATATTTGGAAAGCAATGTAGACAAAAATTCAAAGCAGGTAGTCATGTTAGTAAAGTTGTTCTCGATTACATTCATTCTAATTTGTGGGGTTTGTCTCCTACTATTTCATATGGGGGAGAAACACATTATGTATTGTTTATAGATGATTTTTGAAGGAAAGTTTAGGACTGTGTCTTAAAAATAAAATCTAATGTGTTTAACACATTTAAACAATTTAGAGTTATGGTGGAAAAAAGAACTAGCAAGACATTGTGTGTTTAAGGACATATAATGGAGGTGAGTTTACTTCTTTAGAGTTTGAAAAGTATTGCAAAGAATAAGGGATAGTAAGACGTAAAATGAATGTAAACACTCCTCAACAAAATAGCATTGCAGAGTGCATGAATAGGACTCTTCTAGAGAGAGCAAGGAGCATGCTCAGTAATGCTAATTTGGGGTGAGATTTGTGGGCAAAAGTAGTTTCTACTATTGGTTACCTAAAAAATCGATCACTATCAATGGAAATAAATTGTAAAATTATGGAAAAGGTATGGATTGGTCATCCCTATGCTTATTCGAATTTGAAATTTTTTGGTTGTGAAGCTTACACTATTACTTCTAAAAATCTATGTTGGATATGATGATGTAACAAAAGGATATAGATTGTTGGATCCTATGGCCCATAAGATCATCATTAGCAAAGATGTATTTTTTTACGAATCTTCTCTGATTAAGTCAGAAAATGTTAGAGTTGATATGGAACAAGAACAAGTATTGTCAAAACAACTAGTTTAGTTGGACAACCAATCTTTTCATGATTCAAATAAGAAAGAAGAAGTTTTTGGTGAGAAAGAAGTCATAGAAGATGAAGAAATTCAAGAACCATAACCCACACCAAGAATATCAACAAGAGAAAGAAACCCTCCTAAGAGGTATACCAATTTTGTTTTGTTTGTTTAATTTACTGATGATGGAGAACCTTATTGTTTCTAGGAATCCATTGAGTGTTGACAATTCTAAGTAGAAGATGGCAATGAAAGACAAAATGAACTCTCGGGAGAAAAACAAGGCACGGGAATTGGTTGAACTACCCAAAGATAAAAAAATTGTTGGATGTAAGTGGGTCTTCAAGTTGAAGAAAGGAGCTGATGGTAAGGTTGAAAGATACAAAGCTAGATTGGTCGCAAAAGGGTACTCTGAAATGGAAGGTATTGACTATCATGATGTTTTTTCACCAATTTTTAAATCTTGTATCAATTTGTATTGTGTTATCACTAGTTGCATTGCTTGATTTGGAGTTAGAGAAACTAGATGTTAAAATAAATTTCTTACATGGAGATTTAGGTGACGAGATTTATATGGAACAACCATAAGGTTTTGTGCAACATCATTGTTGGCGCAACCCTTCCAACAAAACCACTCGACAGGGGTTCCCACTTTATCGACGCTTAACTCACTGTGAGGTCCTGGAGCACTGGCCCAGACAGGCTTTACCCTGCCCAATAACACATGCGAAGCAGATGAAGTCTCACCCAAGATGTTCGAGGGAGAGCTGTCAAAACCAAGTTTCCATAGAATAGAGGAGGACTATGTGCATCGATAATTCATCAACTTATCTAACAGATCTGGCCATTTATTCAACCATTAATAGGACCATTCATCATTGCTCGTAACAGGTCATATAAGTCATGCATCACCACAGTGGCATACTTATGTGCAAATAGATCTAGAAAAACAAAATCATTAGAAGAAAAAATCATTGCATAATATATCCATTTCACACATTCAATAATCATTTGTCATTGGATTGCAGAAAAAGTAAGACAAAAAAAGATAAAAGAAACATCAATTTAGATAAACTCTTGTCTTGTCATATTACTTCTGCGCAACAATCCAAAGATTCAAAACAATCCACAGTTCAACAAGTTCACTCAGTTGCTCATATCTATCTTAGTGTCAGCATATGTATCAATATCGGTATATCTCTATATTTTCAATTCTACTTCTATTTATAGACTTGCACCTTTACATTCAAGGTCCACTTCTAACTAACTCTTAAACAATTCCTAACTGAATCTACAAAATAATGACCAGTATCCATAAAATATGGTCGAATGTACAAAAGGGTGACACAAAATATACAAAATATTCTATTATCTTCTTGCGCGCTGATCTTCTTCTTGCGCGGTGTCTTTTGAGCTTGCACAACATTCACGATGTTGTGCAATTAGTGTGTCCAAAACCCCTACCAATAGGCCCCCAACACAATCAAGTGGCTCACCCTCGAGCCACACTTAGCTAGAGATTGCATACTCAGCGATATTGGCTTTGAAATATGCAAACTGTTGAGTAATCGCTTTGACCTGCTCCTTGACTCGTTCAATAATATTCTGTCTCAGCTTTAGATCATGGTTGACAGGGTGTTCAAACATCTTTGCAGCAACGTTTTTCTTATCTTCTTGTGCTTCTTGGAGCACATAGATTTCTTTCATCGATAGTTGCACTCCAATCTGTTGGAACTCGTCTAACTATGCACTACGTCATTGCTGCCTTTCTCTTTCCTTTGCAACCCACTGCTGCAGCTCCTCTAGTTTCGTTGCCCTTGTGATCTGCATCGTGAATGGCATCGCTTTGAGGGATGTCTTCAGAGTTTCCAATTTATCGTACACTTCTTGGAATGGTGTAGTTAGTTTCTCTAGTTGTTCATCCTGTACTATGCTACCCAAAAATTGCATGGTGGCATCTCTGAATTTATGGGCGTCTTGTTCTAACTCATCAAGCTGTGTTGCCAACTCTTCTATCTCGCCCTTCCTTGTGGCTATATGTTCTGGTGGCGTGGAGGGGTGTATAAAATCCTCCAAAATGATGGTTTCTCTTTGTTGCTGCACAATAATACCTCCCAGTTTCTCCTCTATGGCTGTCGCATCCAGCTCTGCGGTGCTCTCCAAGACATGCTAATAGGTATCTGCTACTGCCGCTTCCAATTCAACTCAGCTATTCTTCAACTCCTTGATCTCCTCTACAGTTTTCATCTTCAATTCTTCGTGTGCTCTTTTCAGTACTTCTATCTCTCGTTCCTTGTCTTCCGTCAACTTTCCCTTGGCATGGCGCAACTCTTCTACCTATTTTTTCATTGCTTCTTCTTTCTCATGCAACCGTAGGTATTGGTCACTGATATCCTTCTACCTATCGGCCAACTCCCGGTTGGAAACCTGCTACATGGATATCAAATATCCTGTTGATATCCAAGGCACCGTTTTGCAGCTGTTGCAGGGAGGTATTCAATTCCTTGCATCCGACGTCAATTGCAATCAAGGGAATTTGAACATTCCTGGAACATGGCTAGGTTCTGATTGATGCATACTCCTATGCAGTTTCTCTCTCTGGTGATCTTTTCAAAACCACATTATAAATATAATCCAATTTAGCTCTTACCTCGATGATTCCTTCCTATGTTGATTTCTTCATTTCCTTGGTGGCTGAATCAGTCGCATCATTAATAGTCTTGACAAGTTGTTGTAGTTGTGCTTCCATTGCTAACACGCTGTTGTTTCTCATAGCATGATCCATGCACCTCTTTGTTTGTATTTCCTGAAGTATGCAATGTGCTTCTAGGTCGATAGGTGTCTCTGTCGATAATTCGTCAACATATTGTTGGTCATATTTGTGCACAGGATCCTCAGGTGCATCCACCGATTTTTTTGTTGAAACTTATGTTGTACTTATCGGTTCTTGCAACTCTCCAGGCCATCCATTAATCACTGCCTCCAGCTCCACATTAGTCACCTTGTACTTCATTGGAACCCATTTCTTGGTGGGGTCCCACCACACGTGAACGTAAACAGTATGGGGTCCAATTGCAAAATGCACAATCCTATAATACTTTGTTGTGTCTTCCTCCTTTAGTCTTGGAAAGTTTACCGATGTTTCCTGCAGCGCTTCCTAGTAGATCCAAAATTGGATCGAGTAGTCTACCATTCTTTCTGCTTCCTTAACCCACCATAAATTTTGATATGCACCATTGCATGCCTCTACTGCTTTGGCATCCATCCCCTGGTAATCATATGGTTCCATCAAAACTACTAGTGCAATCAAAATGAGGGGCCAACTATATGTAAATCATGATCTTGCACCCGCATGCACGGTTTCTACGTCCTCCACTAACTAGTTCAAAAGAAAAAGGGACCAATTCATTTGTACGCCATGTGCACACAACTCAGTGCATGCAATCACCCTAGAATTACATTGAACCGAGGGGTTCTTCCTTACAACTTTGCTAGCCAAAATCCTGGCACCAATACAGACTGCATGATCACTGATGCTATCAATACGGTGTGCCCTCCCATCGTGTATGCGCTTCTTCAGAGTCATCGCCAACTTTCTATCATTATATTTTCCACGGACATATTGTGAGGGGTTTGGCCCATCCTTTGGTAGCCCCATTATCTTTGAAATCAACCCCACCAATGATTTCAACTGGCTCATTTAACCATAAATACCCGCCGTGAAAACATGCCAAAAGCTATTTCACACACGCATTCACTTTAGTTGGCCACCCAAAGTGCAGGATATTGATCAGCCCAAGCAATCCAAATTTGTTCGGTCTTCTCGCCCAGTCATGGGGAATGTGCTCTATCGAGGCACATTCTACTGACACTATTGGTCAATACAGCTCCTTCACAACATCCTCTAATGAAAGCAGGTCATGGTCTTCGTACCTCTATTGCATCAATGTAGGAACAATATCATAAGTGCATACCATCCCTTGTGGTATCGCCGACATCTTGATTTGGTATCTATGATTCCTCGTGGGCTTCTTGGCCTACCCACCAGGACGACTAGGAGGGATGTAGTCGGGGATGTCCTTGATAGACACTCTTGCTCTAGCAATATATTCCACAACTCCAGGGCTCGACGTCCTCATCTGGGCCGTGTCTTCTCTATGCACCTTTGTGGCCGTTTTGGTTTATCACTTTTGTGATGCTGGATAAATAGGATTTTGTTCCTTCCTCTTCCCCTTTGATGAGCCAACTTGCATATTGGCAACTTCTTCCTCAATTGCAGCTAGTCTAAGCGGCGAATATCGCTCACTCAAAATCTCAATGGTGTCTTGGTTACTCTGCATTCCACACCAATTCCTCTCAAGACTTAATAAGCTCACACCCTCTCTAGACTTATCAACTTTCTTCATCTTTTCTCAAGAGCTCGCTTGACAAATCGGTAGCTTTGCACCTCAACATAATTCAACTTTACACAATGGTGTCTTCCGACCACATCAAGATTCTTATAGTGCCAAGTCACATCATACTTCATCATTTTGATATCAATTTGATCATCATGACCAAATCATTCATTAATTACCTGAATCTGCCGCTGATTTTTCCAAATCAATGGTTGGATCCTCCATCATTACGCATCACTTCTACAAGCATACGTCGATGGTTAACTACTTTAATTGTCTTCATTTCTTACTAATGTGAATTCTTCTCGTAGCCCTGCGGTGATCGCAACATGACCTCCTAATTGTGTTATTAACTCCTATTCCTACATAGCCACCTCCTCTTTGTGCACCTTCCATTCCTCCATCATCCTACTAGCTAGTTTTGTTTCATCGCAATGCCTCGTGCACCGCGCGGTTCTAGACCCATCCTATAGGGCTTCAACCTGCTACCATGCAGTAGCTTTGGTAGTGTTGCACTGTCTAACTATTGCAGTTGAACTGCGCCTCCTAAGGTAATGGAATTAACAAGACATGGACCTAACCAATGCATATGTAACTTAGCTGGGTGCTTCATGAACTTACTATCATATAACAGTACCAAATATCCTTGTTGAAATTGTTTATTCTTTATGTGGCGATCATGCCAATCCTTATGTCGATCCTTCTCGAAATGTTAATGGAACCCTGCTATAAAGCGGTCCTCTTCAAGTTGTATCAACTTCTCTATGCACTCCTCTAGTGCTGCTTCATTATCCAGGCCTGTCGCAGCTGCAATGAGCAGACTAGGAACAATGTATTCTAGAGGCATGACTGCCTCTTGGTTGTATACCAATTTGGACAGTGTCTGCCCCGTCAACCTCTTGCAAGTGGTGTCATATGCCCAAAAAACTATTGGGATCTTCAAGTCCCAGTCATCGCGGTTAGCATTACATACCTTAGTAAGTGCATGCTCCAATATCTTGTTGAAAAATTCTACTATTCCATTCACCTATGGATGATATGGGGTACTTTTCTTCTGTTGTATTTGCAATTGTTCTGTCAATACGCTTACTATGCAGTTGATGAAGTGGCTTCCTTGGTCACTCATCAGTATCCTTGGACATCCAAACTGCATCATAATTGTTGGATAATAACTCCCGAATTCATCTTATTCCATTGCTAATGCATACATTTATACATTTCATATGGTGGTTGAGATTCATCTTCCAACCAGCCTTTTCACCTTCCTATGTAACTATTCATATTCCTAATATTTACAATAGCGTATAATCCCGACGGATTATAATCCAACAATCCCCCCCTTAATCCGAAGGGGTGTTAGTAAGTCCGAGCATGTTTTTGAATCTTTCAAACTTTTCTTGTCCAAGCGCTTTGGTGAAGATGTC
>LPNX010055621.1:675211-700845 GCA_001517045.1 Pseudotsuga menziesii
TTCAAATCTTACTTTATGGATGCTATATAGCTCTCATTGTTCCCTGTCATCAAAAGATCATCTACGTACACCACAAGATACTTAACAGATCTTCCAACTTTCTTTATAAACAGTGTTGCATCATCAAGATCAAAATGTTCGAAATTTAACTTCAAAATATGCTCGGTTAATTTTTCATACCATGCGCAAGGCGCTTGTTTTAGGCCATACAAGGATTTGACAAGCTTGCATACCTTTTGTTCTTTTCCTTTCACAACAAATCCTTCTGGCTGAGACATGAAGACATTCTCTTTCAAATCTCCATTCAAGAAAGCAGTCTTCACATCCATCTGATGAACTTTCCACCCATTCTGAGCAGCTAAAGAGAGTAAGGTACGGATGGTAGTCCATTTTGCTGTAGGAGAAAACGTTTCTTCATAGTCAATTCCTTCTTTCTGTGCATAGCCTTTTGCTACAAGCCTCGCTTTGTGCTTGTCAAGTGATCCATCTGATCTGTATTTGTTCTTGTACACCCACTTGCAGCCAATTGGTTTGGTTCCAACTGGAGGGTCAACCAGCTTCCAAGTTCCATTCTTCATGAGTGCATCATACTCATTCTGCATAGCTTCTTCAAAGGAAGTTGGTTCAAAGTTAGTAGATAAATTAAATTCACAACCAAATGATACATCCATGTCATCACCTGAATTATCTGCTTCTCCTCCATCTTCATGTCTTTTTGAACTTCTCGTTCCCGTCTTTCCAACTTCATCCGGATGGACACTTTCAAGTGTCTTTGTGGCCCATTTAGGAATCTTCCGTGATGGTCCTGGTTGATTAGCTGGTGGTGCTTCATCATTGATTGAGAGTCTTCCAATTCTCTCAATCACATCATCCAGTTGAATCTCTTGTTTAGGTGAAGTAGCAGGAACTTCTTCATGCGGGGGAGTTGGTGCTTCATATGGAAATTCCAAAGGTTGATCCAGAATAGGAATCCCCCCTTCAAGGTTTGGAATTTCATATTCATTTTCAGAATATTTCTTTGGAGGAGGATATTTTTCCAAATGATCAAGCTGTCTCTCAATGGACTGGTCATTTTTATTAGTCTCAAGAAAAATGACATCTCTGGAAATAACAAACTTCTTGTTTACCTCATCATACAAACGGTATGCCTTGGAGTTTTCTTCTTACCCCAGGAAAATGCATTTTCTGCTTCGAGCACCAAGCTTGTTTCTTTGCTCCTTTGGAATCAAGGCAAAGCAGGTGGAACCAAAAACTCTGAGATGCCTGATTGAAGGGAGATGGCCAAACCACATTTCATGTGGAGTCTTGTTATCAAGAGCATTTGAGGGACTTTTGTTTCTCAAATAGGCTGCACATTTTACTGCATAACCCCAAACCATTAGTTTTACATTCTTAAAAAACATCATTGAGCGTACCATATTCATTATGGTTCTGTTCATTCTTTCTGCTACACCGTTTTGTTGAGGATTGTAGGGAACTGTAGTCTGATGTGTAATTCCATGTTGGCGAAGATAATCTTCAAAAGCATTTGAAGTGTATTCTTTCCCATTGTCAGTACAAAGTGTACCAATTTTAGATTGTGCTTGTTTTTCTATCAATGCATGAAAGTCCTTGAATGTTTGAAATGCTTTTGATTTTGTCTTTAATGCATAAATCCAGCACATTCTTGAGTAGTCATCAACAAAGTTCATAAAATACTTATTCCCATTGGCAGAAGGAGTTGGCATTGGGCCACATAAATCAGAATGCACTAATTCTAATTTCCTACTTGCTCTGAAATTAGATTCATGGAATGGCAGCTTACTGTGTTTCCCTAATATACATGCATCACATTTGCTCTTCTCTTTGGGAATGGTGGGCAAACCAAATACACCTTTCTTTCTCAACAAACGAAGACTGTTATAATTCAGATGACCAAATCTTGCATGCCACAATAAACTAGATGAAAAATTACCTTCTCCATGCTGAGAGAGGTAGGCATAGTTATGAACCCTTGCAGATGAACCCTTTAGCTTCAGCAACTTCCCATATTCGTATCTAGTCATGATGAATTGGTTGTCAGAGGACTTTCTTATTTCTACGATTCCTTCAATCATTTGGATGGAATGGCCTTGCTGTCAAATCTCCACCAAGGACAACAGGCTTCTCTACAACTCTGGAAGATAAAGAACATTCTTCAACAAGAAATCAGGGAATCCATGGATCTTCAGCCGAATGGTGCCCATTCCCTTTGGTTTAATACTTGACTTATCTGCAAAGTAAACTATGCCATTTATTGTTTCATTAAGTTCTTCAAAACAGTCTTTTCTAAAAGTCATGTGTGATGTTGCACCAATATCAAGTAGCCAACAATATTTGTAAGATGAAAGTGAAGTCATTTCATTAATACCAAGATTACAATGTGCAACAATACAATGAGCAGAATCTAAAGATTTACTAGTATCTTGGTTCTTATTGTCATCTTTCTTCTGGTTATGTCTGTCTTTGATGGAGTCCCACGAAGCCCAACACTGATCTGCTATGTTTCCAATCTTTCCACAACGATTGCACTTCAAATCTGATCTTTTGCTGGAGTTGTTTCTGCCTCCTCTAGCTCTGAAGTTTCTTCTTCCTCTGCCTCTCTTGCTGATTTCTCCTTTGGGATGATCTTTGGATTGGTCTTTGGTGTGGTTCTTTGCTTTTTGAGCAAAGCAAAGTGATTCTCCAGATGCTATAGATTGCATCTTCTGCAACTGCTAGTGTAATTTACAATAATGAACTTAATATGACAAAGAGAATGAGATAATAGAAAAACAATAACCTTGCAGGTCTACAGCCTCTACCAAGGTGATTTACAATCTTAATATGTTGTCAATAAGTTCATAAGCAAATTTTTAGCACTAGAAGAACTGCTCAGCAATACACCAAAGTAATTACCATTGTTTGTGAACCACTCCACACAAAATATGGGGTTTTGAACAGCACCAGTCAACGATCTCAGCTATATGAAAGAAGCAGGTCTAAGTCTCTGCTACTTTTTACAATACAGTCTATGTAGAATAACAACTAGAAACAATGTCTTCAATGAGCTCTCTTTACTATGTAGGTCTATGTTTCTGCCGTAGTATTTACATTAATCTAAGACAATTCTGCAGTAGCACAATTTATATGGCAGTGCACAAACTTCTCAATTTGCAACAATACACAACCTTCAAAAAATATATAGCAAAAATATCGAGCTTCACTCACACATTGAATACGCAACACAGACTGGGTTTTGAGGAGATTGCAGTCTCAAACTAGATCACAAAGCAAAACCCTAGCAAAACGCGGGGAATTAGAGGGTGTCAACTTCTTCCTTTGGAATCTCCATTGCAAACTGCTCCTTCACGATATCGATGGTGTCAAGGTTATCCATTCCTTCTCCATTGCAAACTGCTCTGATACCACTGTTGGATAATAACTCCCAAATTCATCTTATTCCATTGCTAATGCATACATTTATACATTTCATATGGTGGTTGAGATTCATCTTCCAACCAACCTTTTCACCTTCCTATGTAAGTATTCATATTCCTAATATTTACAATAGCGTATAATCTCGACGGATTATATTCCAACAATAATATTGTCAAACAGTAATCTTACTGATGTCGTAGCGATGCAGTCCACGACTGGTATGAACTCTTCCCACCTTGTCAAATAGTCTATTGTTGTGATTATGTATCATGCACCAATTATCTTCCCAGGTGGGTTGATTGGGCCCACAAAATACATGACCCATTTATCAAAAGGCTGCAAAGTTACTTCAAGGTACCAGTGGCATATCATCATGTTGCAAGGATTTTCTAGTGCGTTGATAGACGTTGCAAGTCCGTGCATAATCTGTCACGTCATTATGTAGAGTGGGCCACTAGAGCCTTGCGTAAAGCACCTTCCTTGCAGTAGCGCGACCTCCACGGTGTCCACCGGTGACCCCCAAATGTTCTTTCGCCAAAATATGACCCTGTTCATGTGGTAGGACACAACGTCACAAAATCTCATCTGGTCCAAGTTTGTATAGTTGTCCAACAATCAATGGGAAATTCGAAGCCTTGACCACCAACTACTTCTTTTGGATTGTTTTGAAATCTTTCGGCACGACTCCTGTTGCCAAAATTTGGATTATTTGGTCATAGCAATCATCTTCCATGTCGACTATGAACAACTGCGCATCAGGAAATCCTTCTTCAATATTTGTGGGTTCCTCGCCCATCTCAATTTGGTAGAAATGATCAGGGCCAACATTCAAGTGACCCGGCTTCACAATTTCCTCAAAATTAAATTCCTAGAAGAGAAGTACCAAGCGGCATATCTTCCCCCCCAACACATGCTTATTGACTAGGTACTTCAAAGCAGAATGGTCTGTAAAAATATTGAAATGAATGCCTAAGAGGTAATGCCTAAATTTTTGTAGCGCATATACCATCGCCATACCTTCTCTTTCTGTGGTTGTATAGATTTTCTCAGTAAATGACAACTTCTGACTAGTGAAAGCGATCGGGTGATCTAGGTCCCCTTCTGCTTGCTGCATGAGCACCTCTCCCAGCGCAATAGAAGATGCATCCACATGTCCGTGAAACTCCTTGTTCCAATCTAGGAACACAAGTATTGGTGACGAAGCCATCTTGGTCTTCAGTGTATCGAAGTTTCCTTGACACTCTTGACTCCATACAAATGTGGCATCTTTCTTTAATAATTTTTGCATAGGAGCTATAATCGTAGCATAACCTCTGATGAACTTGCGATAATATCCTGTTTGTGCCAGCATCACTCTAAGAATATTCACATTCATAGGTGGTGGCAAGCTCAAGATTAGCGCAATCTTCACAGGTTCAACTAGCATCCCTTGCTTGCAAACAATGTGACCCAACAATATCCCAAAAAGTGTGCAAAAGATACACTTTTTAGAGTTCAGTGCAATATGATGCTGTCGACATCTTTCTAGCATCAGCCATAGGTTTTCTAGGTGATCCCTGATAAGAGCATACACTGTCCAATCATCCATGTAAGCTTGAAGAAACTTTTGAATAAAAACTTTAAATGCAACAACAACAACCCGGGAAACGATCGCAAGTGCATTTTTCAACCCAAAAGGCATCACTGTGTACTGGAAGCTGCCCCATTCAATAGCAAATGTCATTTTATGTCAATCTTCTTTTGCGATCCTTATCTGGTGATAAACAAAAAATCCATCTGTAAAAGAGTACATCTCCTTTCCACTGACTCCTTCAAGTAGTTCATATGTGAATGGTGTTGGAAATGGATCATGCATACATGCATGATTCAATTTTCACAGATCGACACAAATTTGAACTTCTCTCGTTTTCTTATCTTGGAACACAATAGGATTGATCCACTCTTATTATTTGACTGGCTCGATGATTCCAGCATCCAAAATCATGTCGAGCTCAACCTTGACTCACTCTTTGTATTAGGGATTCAGGCGATACGGTCTCTGCCTCACTATTTTCGCGTCTGGCTTTAGTGGAATCTTCATCTCCTCTAAATCCCCTAGTATCCCCTTCATTTCCGAGAACTTTGTCGAGAAAAAATATTGAAATTCATGCAACAGATCTGTGATCTTTGACATGGTCTCCTCATCCCAATAGTCCCCAACAGTTGAAAATTTTGGGTTCTCTTTCGTCCCAATGTTGAATTTTCTAATCTTCAGTGGCTGATTCATGGGATCAGTCGGTATATCTGGTGCTACGACATCCCTAGTCCCTTCTACTTCCAGGATATTGATATTCCATAACTCATCATCATCCTCTGGTCTTCCAGATAAATTATAAGATTCCATCATCAACTGCATATGGCAATGCGCATGTGCATCTACTGGATATGCGACTGGTACTACCTTAACACCACATCGCAAATGATCTGGAGTGCATTATGGACATCGAGATTGGAATCCTTGAAACTGAAGGTATTATAAAAGTAAATTGTCAGCTCCTCCCATGTAGTTATTTCTCTATGCAACTCCGCTGATACGTATCATGACCTCGGCATTTCATCCAAAGTGTGAACGAAGGCATGGACCCATTCATCTTTCGGTCATGATTCCCATAGAGTCTAACATTATGTCAAATGACTGCTAGGGTCGTTTCACCTATCGTACTTTCCAATGTGATACATTTCTGCATCGCCGAAGCGATCTTTCATTAGCTGTTGACACTACGCCTAGCCATTAATTGTCTTCTTATGAATCGCCCACTAGCATGATGGGGTAGCCTTCACTGCTTCCTCCAGTGCCAAAAATCATTGAGATTCAGATACATTCTCTTCAAACTCTATGAGGAATGCAGACAGATTGGGGACTTCCTCATATATCGGTAATTCAACAATCTCCATAGCGACTTGACAGAGAAACTACATGATTAAACCACACTTCCTAACTGATACCTCATGCATGCGATTTCGCCAGTTTTCTAGCGCATCATCAAAATCGGAAGACACAGAGCTAGCGCTACTCCAACCAAGTTCTCCATCAATAGTTGGGTGGATATAATCTTCTGAAATGTTGTAAGCATGATCCAATCCCCTGACAACTTCATCTTTCATAGGTTTAATATATCTCCTCCCTTCATTCGGATCCATAGGAGCGATAAGTTTGATGTCTTGATTCTCAAATGTCATCATCCACTTCTTAAATTTAATCACTACCATACTATCGTTGGCCCATCCAATATCCAACAATGCGAGATAGGAGACTCCTCCATAGACAACTTTAATCACATCGAAGTCGGAATAGGAATTCATACCTTCAACATCCACAACTTGATTCGACACACATCCAATTGGTTGTAATTTATCCTAATTAGCCAAGCCCAGCTACACAGGAGACCAACCCAACATCGGTCTCCCCATTTTTTGCCACGTCTGTTTTGTCATAATATTCATATGAGTTGAGATCCACAATGACTGAATCTACTTCATAGTCCCCAATCTGAAGGTTCATGCGCATTTATTTGCCTATCTTTTTCTTATGCAAGGAGTTCACTGCGGAGTCTTTCCACTCCTTGCCTGGTCAAAGAAACATACTCTCAATCTTGGCAAGAGCATCAGGATCTCTTGCCAGCGATAAGCAGCTCTCAAAGAAGTTTTGCAAGGTACCATGCTGCCGCGATGGTCCTTCCTCCAACGAAGAATCAAAAGCAGAGGGAATTTCATAAACATGTGGCTTAACAAGATTTCTTCCGATCACATCCTGAGCTTCAAAGAATTCATCTCTTTCAGTAGCGATATCAAATGATGCCTTCTTCTTCCCATCCAATCGAATCTGTGGACGAGGGCCATCCTCTCCAGTTGTCGCACCTCTGCGGGTGACGATGGAAACCTCAACGTCCTCCATTCTAGGTTCTGTTGAGATCATCACAATGGCTGACCCTTGATTCTGGTTCAACAGTGGATTTTGGTTCAACAATGGATTTTGACTCAATGGTGGATTCATAGGTTGATTCACATTTTGATTATGAAGTGGAAATTGAGCTTGATCATGATTCTGCATCTGATTTTGGTTCTGCAATTGGTTATGGGTCTAGGCTTGCAACTAATTATGATTTTGTAATTGCAAAAAGTTTCCTGCCTTCCATCTCGTGATCACTTGTGGACAGTTCTCAATTGTGTGATCAATCACGGTATAATATGTACATGTACCCTGTGTATGTAGTAATGGAAAATCCCTCTAGTAGTGTCTGAATACCCCACAATTGTAACATTAAGCTGGTCCACGACCTTATCCTCCTCCTCGACCAAAACCTTCTCCCCGACCTCAGAATCCTCCGTGGAATCCTCCTTTTGGTTGGTACTACGACTGAGTCAACTGTTGTTGCAGGGGATTCAGCTACTGCTGAACATAATGTGTGACCTGAATGTACTGTTGATGCGGCGGATCCATCTGCATATGGCTATACTGTGGCTGCGACACAAATTGTTGTTGCAGCTATGGCAGTATAAATTGCATCTACAACAACGACACATATTGTGGTTGAGGTGGTGGTTGCACTACCCACGGCCTCGGTTTCTCCACAACTTGATGATCTTCTCCCTTCACATAGTATGAGTCATACGTCCTTTCTTGGAGTAAGTCATATAAGTGACAGTCTTTATCTTCTTTCCCAACTGAGCAACAAAAAGTGAAGTATAAGCTCGCTGGATTCATTTCCATCTTCTACATGTATCCACATTCTTTGTGTTGATGCCCATACACTTGGCATATGTGACACAATGCTACACTACCACAACTCAATGGGTTCAGTGCTCCTAATAACAGAAAATTTTGGAAATCAGGGTAAGTATATTTGGTGTGTCCATCTACGCGACATTGAGTGCACCAGAGATCTTCATGATTCTCTTTCTCTTTCTTGTTGTCTTGTAACTGAAGCGTCGGGTTTTTCAGTTGTGCCTGAATCATTCATACCAGCTGCACTTTTTCCAATAGGTGAAGCATCCAACTTCATTGCTATCTCCAGAGCCTCGCTCCGTGTCACGATATTCTACTGCATCAATGGCTACCGAATATGAGATACCAGCGCTGCGATGAACCATTATTTGTGTTGAACATCGCTCATTTTGAAGTTGACTCTTGCCATCAGTGTCTTAAATATTTGATCAAAGTCCCAAATGGTTTCCTTAGGAAATTGCTTAATTTCCTTTAACTCTGTAATGTACTGTGCCTCAAATTTTGGTTTTATGAATTCTTCAATTAGTCCCTTCCTGACTTCTTCTAATGTCTTCGGAGGAGTCCCCTGAGGAACTTGTATAAATTTCATGAACCAATCCAGTGCACGACCCCGAAGAGTGGTCGCCAATTGTCCCTTCATTACCTCATCATCCACATTCCGTTGGATAGTCCATACTGCCTCACATAGAAACCAGTACTGCTCGGGATCGTTGGTCCCATCTCCATGGAACAAAGGTAACTTGGCTTCATCGCCTGCCATCCTGGGACTCCTTCCTACAGATGTTGATCTGCTACTAGAATGTTGCTGGCACGTCGGATAAGTCGACATGGAACTCATGTGTTTTCCTAAGTGTGGAGTAGTGCGCGGAGGTGTGGGCACGTTGCTGGTGGGATTTGATCTTACTGTTATCCTAGGCATCTTCTGGGTCTAGTACTCCTCTCCATCATTGTAGGGTCTCTTCATCCTGTGTGGTCTTCCTTCGCAGTCTTGCATTTTGATCACAGCAGGACCTTCTCCTGTCCTCTGCCTCTTCTCTTGTCGAAACCTTGCTCCTCCTCTCGTAAGACCACTTTCTTCCTTGGATTCCCTCACAGTCTCATCGAAACTTACACCCATATACCCCTTATCTTTCCATTCGTCTCACCCCATTCGTCACAGTATCCACAACCTCCACACACCATAGTTCTACTACTCGAGGTGCATCTTTAGTATTCCCTTTTCACAGACAAAATATACAAAATATTCTATTCTCCTCTTGTGTGTCGATTTTCTTCTTGCGTGGTATCTTTTGAGCTTGTGCAGCATCCACAATGCTGCGCAACTAGTGTGTCCAAAACCCCTGCCAACAATCATAAAGGAAGATTAGTTTGCAAGCTCAAGAAATCATTGTATGGCCTGAAACAGTCGCCCAGGCAATGGTACAAGAAGTTTGATCATTTCATGGTGAGCCAAGGTTATACTAGAAGTGAATATGATCATTGTTTCTACTTCAAAAGGTTAAATGACATATTCATTATCTTAGTGTTATATGTTGATGATATGCTTATTGTGAGTAAAAGCATGGACAAGATTAGTTGTTTGAAGACTCAGATTGCTAGGAATTTTGATATGAAGGATCTTGGAGCTGCAAATAAATCTTGGGTATTGAAATACATAGAGACAGAAAAAATGGTAAGCTCAGTTTTTCACAGGAGAAGTATGTTGAGAAAATACTTTTAAGGTTCGAAATGAATAAGGCAATTCCTATGAATGTTATTTTGGCTTCCCATTTTAATATTTCTTCAAGTTTATGTCCTAGTAGTGTTAAAGAGAATGATGTTTAATGTACCATATGCCAATTCGGTAGGATGTTTAATGTATGCAATGGTGGGTATTGGACCTGATATTTCACATGCAGTAGTTGTTGTTAGTAAATAAATGGAAAATCTGGGAAAAGAACACTGGAATGTAGTAAAATGGGTGCTTCGACACTTAAGAGGCACAGGTGACTATTGTATCGCCTTTAATAATAACATTGATTCTCTATGCAGTTTTGTTTATTCATATTTCACAGTTGATTTGGAAAGAGAAGGTCTACTTCAGGTTGTGTATTTACTCTTGTTTTTTGTGATAGTCAAAGTGTTATACATTTGACTAAAAATCATGTTTATCATAGTAAGACTAAACATATTGATTTAAAGTATCATTTTGTAAGACAAGCGATTGGTGAAGGTGGAGTAGATCTGAAAAAGGTTGACACTCAAGAAAATTGTGAAGATATGTTTACAAAACCAGTATGGTTAGAGAAGCTACGATGGTGTGTAGCTTCTCTTAGATTAAAAAAAGATGATAAATAGTCTTGGGAAAAGTATTAGAAATTTTTTTTTCTCAAGGTCAAGGATAATTTTAGGGGCGAAATTTAGCCCATGGGCTATTTTTCATGTTTTTCTCCAAAAAAGATTTGTGAATTTGCATTTTTTGAAGTCCCGTTTCCCCCGATTTTGATGTGGTAAAAATTTTTGACCTTGAAAATTTTCAAATTATTATATATACTATATAAAATCCTTAGAAATTGAAATATTTTTAGAAAAATATCGCCAAAACAATTTACAGTTGACATTTTAAAAATTGGTAAGATTCGCCAACATTTATACATTTTTAAATAATCATGGTTCCTGAAAATTATCCCTACTCAAGGTGGAGATTGTTAATAATGAAAACTAAAGTAGATGTGTTTACAAGAATTTTTATGTAACCTAAACTAGATTTGTTTACGAGAAGTATTTGTAATGGGGATAATTAACAACAATTATACTCATGTAACTTATTTAATGAAGTATATAGTGCATGGTTTGGATACGTGATGAAGTAGTTTGAGAGGTTGAAGGATCGTCTTGTAATCTCCTCGTTCTTGATTAATGAGCTTCAATACGTTTCCTGGGTGGATGTTTCCCCTTATGGGGTCTTACCACGTTAAATATTGTTTTTAAATGGCGTTTTTTAATGTAATGTGTCTCTGAGTTTTTAGCAATATTTACAAGTGGAAGTGTGTTGTTCATTGCAAGTATTATATGTCACAAATTACTACTTTCTGGAGTTGTTATTGCATGGTATTGGGTGGAAAGGAATGCCATAATTTTTATGGATCTAAATATTACATTAAAAGAGTTATATATGGGATTTTATAGATTATGAATATTTCATGTATTTGCATTTTATGTTGTTGTGGAGTAAGGTATAATCTGTATGAAAGTATTATTGGAAGTAATTTTATGGATGCATTTGAAAGTATTATATGATAAACTTATGTCTAAGATTTTATACATTATATGAGACGTTCATGTTATTGGGTGAAATTAAATGATATAATTTGTATGAAATGATAGACATATTTTTTATTAATTTATTATTAACAATAGTATATATTAGATTTTATGCTATGCATATGATTTGTCATTTCATGTTAGGTAAAAAATGAATAACATTTTTTTATTAATAAATATTATTAGTTCATTGAAAATTGATATTTTTAATGAATATATGTTTTTTGAAAATATTTGGAAATACAAGTTATTGTTATTTTTCAAGTATTTTATGTTAGGTTGGGTGCTTTCATGGTAAATTTTATCAAAAATTACATTTATAAGAATATATATAATTAAATTATTAGGATTAATAATATTTAGTTTTTTATATAATTTTAAGGATGGAAGAATTATTTATTAGGTTTGTGTGTGTTATAAAGTATTGTAAAACTTTCCATTTCATGTAGTTTGTGGAAAACAAGAACCATCTATGCAAAAGAAAATGAAAAAACAACATTGGTGTGGCATTCATCGTCATGTATCTTTCAAGGAAAAGGTTCAGAACACAAATTCACATTTGGATACTAGCATTAGGTAGAGGTGTGCAAGCAGAAGTGAACAAAGGAAAATGCATAATGGAAAAAAACGGAAGCCTTATAGGAATGGCCAGAAATAGATGGGAAAGAGAGGCACAAGGTTTCTTCTCCAAGTCATGGTAAAACTAAAACGGGTCCCAAACCTATGAGAAAAATTCAGCGTGGAACCAAAAT
Source organism: Pseudotsuga menziesii (assembly GCA_001517045.1). NCBI lineage: Eukaryota > Viridiplantae > Streptophyta > Pinopsida > Pinales > Pinaceae > Pseudotsuga > Pseudotsuga menziesii. The sequence goes on from LPNX010055621.1 coordinate 687,470, forward strand.
GGCAAGAGAATGTTGACTACGGTGTCACATGCTATGTAGGATATTCTATCAAACTAGTGTAAAATGCACGATAGAAAGGGTTAGCATCCCAATATCCAACAAGTTAGTCCCTATGCAAATATCAAGTGGAAAAAGGTTTAAATGAATCATTACAAAAGGAATACCTAATTGATGATCACTTAGCATGATAACATAATTGCTGAATTAGATGCTAAAGAAAAGCTTACATAGTTAGATGGAATATCTTGAACACGCTACTTAATTCACAACTCCTGCTTAAATAAACTTAGAATGTTTAATTCCAATTAAAAAATTCAAAATCAAAATCAGATCCTAAACACACGGATCTAATCTTAATTTATAGAAAAAAACAGGATTTAGCAAGCCAAATTAATAAGTTGGCGTTGAACGAGTGTTTTTAGCAAAACGAAATTAGCAAAATCTGAAAAACATTAGCTTCAAATATCCAACAATAGATTTTAAATGGTTTGTTATTTATAGAAACTGGATCATACCGTCAATAATTTTACCCGTTCTGCAAAACACCCATGGTTTATTTTTTTCCAAATTTGGCTTCATTTGGTTGGAAAACATGCTGGAAATTGGTCGCTAAAACAGGTAGCTACATGGAATTCTAGTGGCGTTGAAGAATTTTGAAATCCAAGAAAATTGTTAAAATTTGCTAATTCTTGAATGTTATTTCTTTGAAATCATCTAACCTAAAGGTTCCCTGATCATCTTATTGTCGTGTTTCCTCAAATTATTGTGAAGGCGGTGCATAATTCTAATTTAAAACTTTATTGGAAAATATGAAACATGTAATCAAGAAAATCGATTTTTAAGAATAGTTGTAGGTACATCAAATTTGAACCATATTATACATGCATTCAATCCAAGGTGAAGTACATTATAATGATTAGCATGTGTTGTAAAAATTCATTTAACCACTTTTGCATTGTATTTCTAAATATGATTTTTCTCATTTTGTTGCAGAATTTGAATATTTTCAAGGATGAATCAATTAAGTTGCTTATTTGATATTATTTCCTTAGAATTGATCATAGCATAGAAAACATACCTTTGATAGAATATGTAATCCTCAACATCCATACAATAAACATCTTATTTAAAGTTTGAAAAAGTCTTAACAATCATTAACAAACACAAAGGAAAAACATGCATTGAGAAAAAGGAACCCAAATTTCCCTCTTATGCTGATTTAAAGTCTGAAACATACTCAAAACTGCCTCACTTGTGCCCAAAATGTAACAAATGACCTTCTTCATCACTTCTCATGGGTGAAACCATGCCCATAAAGTTTCAAGAATATTCCTAGGCCTGAGTTTCAACATTTATACCACTCCTATGGTCACCAAATAAGTTCTAAATTTTGTTTGAGAGTTGAAGAGTTCCTAGATGTCTTTTTCACTACCTCTTAACACTTGTTTATGTAAAAAAAAGACCAAAAATTCTTGGAAAAGACTTGATCTGCTTGATTATTGCTATAGCTCACTGATATAATGCCTAGAATTGACCCAAACCATCCCATATTCGGAAATTAGGGCTGTTTGATGGTGGAAACCATGCCAAGGGAGTGTTTACAACCTCATATATGTTGCTTCTATCCATACTTATGGTAAAAAACCAACCCAAATTAGCCCATAGAACCTCCAAAGGTTATCCCCCTATTAGGCTAATCACTAGTACAAGGATGAAGGTCAAACAACCTTCTTAGTAGGTGTGACTCCTCTATAGTTTTATGTTGGAATGATCGGAAAGGTAGGTTTTTAACTTTTCAGTGATTGGGTTCTGGAAGTAATGGCTACATTTTTATTTGTATTATGTTTTTGGGCATATTCATAATAAAATAAAGTCAAGTTTGGTATATATACATGCCTTATTTTTTGTTTTTTCTTTGCATTCATAAATGTGAGCTTGTCAATGTTGAGATTTCTATGATATCCACCATCATTAATAGATTTGATCATTTAACTTAAATCACATGCATCGGTTTTCAGAAGTCAGATTACTATAAGACATTGTTGGTCTTAACCTTTCTATTTAGAGCACATACGTGCAATGTAATATACCAAGACTTTCTTAATGAGTGAATTAGATCTTTTGTGCTAAAGTTAATTTTGGTAATGCTTCATGGTTGCTAAGTGAACAAGTACAGTAACATGGGCGATATTTTGTCCATTTTATCTAAATAATATAGCAAGTTTCTTATAAAGAGACTCTTTTAGATAGATTTACACAGTTCCTCATAAGGCGGCTATGGTTTTATGAATATACTCTCTAGATGTTATGGTTTTTTAATTTTGACTTACCAAGTTACTACGTGCTAATGCCTACATACCTATATTTTTTACGATCTCCTCTAGCCAACTGCTTGTGGATTAAATTAGCTTATAAGGTGGGATATGATTAAACATGACCCAAATTAAAACCTATGAGAGCATAAGATTTAAACATAAGATGCTTGGCAAGGCAGTGGGAAAACATAAATTAACTTGTGAGGAATATAAACTACCAAAAAATATTCCTATATCCAAAAAACAAATATTCCTATATCCAACTCAAATTCCTATATCCAAAAAACAACAATACCATGATCATATATAAATAATATAAACAGAAAGATCTAAAATGAATTATGTTGATAGGACTAGATTCTATGTCAATGTATTCAAGAATATTTGTTACCAAGATTGAGTTTACTAGTGAAGTCTCACAACCACCAAGGCACGAGGACCTACAATCAATAAGATCAAACTCGTGAGGAAAATCAAAGCTAAAATCAATAATAGAGTCTATAGGAATAAACTCATTATCACAGGAGTATAAACATATATGAAAAGAATTAGACTAATTAAGAACACCAACTTGAAACACTATATAGAGTCCAAAGAATCAATACTTCCACTTTTTAAGGATCCATGGAAAAACAAATATTATTCAAGAGGCGAATAAAGGTTGGATTTGATTGCAACTAGGTCCAATCTAGGGCCATGATCTTTGGAAAATATGGAAATATGCGAACGAATATTAAAATAGATCATGTCCTATAAGAGAGCTTCATATGAGGGAATGATGTCATCCAAGAGAGGACATATGTCAAAAAATTCACTTTTACCAATAGAGGGAGAATAAGCTCCAATGCTCCCATTGGATACATCACCATGTCAACTACCAAAACCAAGTCCCAAGGAGAGCATGAATACATAGGCTTTTTCTTAGTAGCAATTGGAAACAAGGGATATGGGGCCAAATAATTATCCCATTGAATTATAGTTCCAAAGGAAACATTAGAAACAAAAAAAGGGGACACTTTATCTCAAGTCAGGTAAAGAGGAGGATGAGTAAACTCAAGTTGATCAATAGTAACAAATGCATTACACAAAAGAGTGTAGACACCATATCATTCATATCATGTACATAACCACGCCCAAGGAGCATAATGAATTCCAATGGGCCTTCCATAACATCAAAATAAACTAAGGCGGTCTTCCCCACCCCCCCCAATGAAATAAGAAATTGAGGAAACAACCCCAATAATTTACTAGGACTTCTATCAAAGGCCAGCAATGGACTAGGATTTGACACAAGGTTTGGAGAATTGAAACTTTCCCAAGAATATGCAGATAAAGATTTAACAAAGGCTCCTTCATTTACAATACATTGAAAATCGTCAAATATTTAACTTGAAACCTTATTTCAAAGTGTGTAGAAGAAGGAAGACAAGGACGAGCTAGACTATTCTAATCAAAGGAGAGCAACAATTCTAGATATTGTACAAGGCACATTCATAATGAATGGATTGTCCCCTTTTCCAGAAGTTTCTGAACTAGTAGTAAAGAAGATATGAGTGGTAGTCATGTCACTCTCCATAGGAAGAGTGGGATTGACTAAATATTGCATCAATTTGGCCACTTCAATCTTGTCACTTTATCAAGGAAGAGTGTGGTTAACAAAATAATAAATTAGTTAAACCACTTCTATCTCAACATTCTTTGAGAGAGGAGTGGGATTGTTCAAAGTATGCATCAACTCAGTCAGTTCATCAACCAAAGGTTGAATGGGTTGTTGATAAACCATAGATTTATCAAGAGGAGAATATCCTTCCACCAAACCAAAATATTTCTACCTATGGAATATGAGGGAATAAATAAGGAAGATGATATACCTTGCAAAGATTAAAAGGGAACTTAGGATTGTTTTTGTTAGGATTATATAATCCCCCCTTTTCCATATATAGTCTAGCTTAGGGAAACATTATTATTGTACTGGAGTACGGGGAACACATATAGAGGTTAACTTCCACTTACTGCATGTCCAAGAATGAGTTTAGACACCTCTCAGACCATTCCCTACATTATAGGAGCCACTCTAAGTGCCACCAACATCCTCCATCAGTTGGTTGTGGTGGTAGTTAGTTATGCTGAGTCAACCTTCAGTTACATTCAGTTAGATCACTCTTAGTTATTATAGCACCAGTTTTGCATGGTTACAAGAGGAGGTGGCACCTTTTTCCACCTAACTCGTCAATTTAACTGGTTTAACTAGTTTAACTGATTGTCGAACTGATTTAGACATCAGGAGTTATATTAGTGTCTCCCATGCAGTGATTTAGACACTCCTAGTTAGCCAGTCATTCAGGTTTAGTTGGTAGATTCAAATCTTATCCACATGATTCAAATGCTCCTTATTGTAACATTGTTGTATATTTCTGGAAATAATGAATATTAATGTTGTAATTCATTGATCAATTCTAATCATGTTTGTGTCAAATTTTTCATTTTTAGTTTACATTGTTCTTGTGATTCCATTTCACAATTCACCTCTCAATTGCTCTCATTTTCCTGTATATCAACGGTTCAATAATTTAACATGGTATTAGAGCCTTGTTTAGGCTAGCAGTAAGTCTTGTCTGATCTCCATTGTACACCAAAAGCAACTAAGTTTCCACATAAATCCTAGAATGATAGGTTTTCTCCCTTTGAATTTTGTTTAGAGAAGTCTATCCAAGTGTGATGGACTTTGAGAAAGTGTACATGTCAAGGTGGAGAAGCTTAACTCGACATGATTGCGAATTTATTTTGGGGTTGTAATGTAATTTGCAGGTACCTATGTAGCTTCTTGAGGAATTTATTGTTTCAACATACAGATAGATGGATTTTTTAGGTCTCGTACCCAGAATCCTTACACCCTTCAATTGTTCTGATTTGAGGGTAGATATACAAGTAGCCTTTCGCAAGCTTAGTCTGTATACGATTACTATCTGTAGATAAACCGAGCCCCAGGATTATGTTGAGAAGAATAAGTTTTTGAATCGACTTGATGAGGCTTTCAGCTTCATGTGTACTCATATATCCGGGGATTGTTTGTTCCACCTTAAGGGACTTAAAACTATGAAGGATGCTTGGGAAAAAAATGAATCTTTGTTTGGAAAACAAGATGACCTTCAAGGGCACATATTGGAGAATGAGCTCATAGCTCTAGAACCAAGTTATTTCGAATCCATTCTACAATTCTTCAAAAAGTATAAGTCTCTAGTATTGCAATGCAAACAATGTGGATTGGAGAGGAAAGATGAGCATCTTATGTTGTCTATGCTAAGCAAACTTGGTTCTAAGTACTTTGTCTTTGTCTCTACATTCCATTTCGGAAGAGCTTCCATCCCCAATTGGAAGATTCCTTCTCTAGATGCTTTTGTTGAGTCCTTAATACAAGAGAAGGATAAATTGGTCAAAATGGGAGTGATTTAAACCTCCAAGAATCAAGATTTCTTGATTCCAAACTCAAATAATGCACTAGCCAGAGGGAAGCACCAAGGGAAGGCTCCCAAAGCTACTAATTTGAATCCAAAGGAGAATCAAAGATCTTTCGATGTAGCCTAGGGTTCTAAGAAAATTAAGAAATTAGAGAAGAGTAGATTTCCATATTGTATGAGAGGCTTTCATCCATAGAGCTAGTGCATGAAGAAGACAATTCACTAGCTATCAACACTCCTTGAATAGAACAATATTTCTCTTCCACAAAGAGTAAATAAGTCTGATGCTGGACAACCTACATAATATCATGAGAGGTTCCATGTCTTGAAGGAAAGACTCACTTGGTTGAAATCTTACTTGATAGATTTTGGAGCATCCAACCACATGGTTTCCTCCAGGGAATCCTTCACCACTCTCAATCTCACAGGAGGACCTATTATTCATATTGGTGATGAATCTCATATCCAAACAACATAAATAGGTTCTATTCAAATCCAGCATGGAGAGTTCAAAAATGTAATCTATGTTCCCACTCTTGCAGCAAATTTGCTATCTGTATACCGGATGACTCATACCAGCTCACAAAAGAAAGTGGTATTTGGCCTTAACTCACTAGAGATCACAAATATATCAACTGGGAATTTTATAGAGAAAGGTGTTGTAGACCATTCCTCCAAGGCATTTTCATTCTCACATTTCATGCCATACTCAGATCCAATACAACTACAACTTCCATTTGAAGCAGACGAAGGTATTAAAACTCCTTTACTCCCTATTGAAGATACATATTTATTCTCTAAAATTTTAGATTCAGATTCAGAGAAGAGGAACATCAACATGATTTTGATATTGAGTTTACATCTCAAAGAGATATAGATCTAGATCCAACATCCACTTCATCTCAACAGCCTAAATAGGCTTAGCACCTCATTAAAGCAGCTACGGATGTTGCTAGGGATCCATATGATAAGAGAAGAACGAGGTCCCAGTATTAGAAATATTATGTTGCACTGTCCCACATAGATCTAGTTCTCCTTGATGGGTGCTTCATGATGTTGGGGTCATATCCTTAAACATTCAAGGAGGCTTTCCATGATCTAAGATGGCAAGAAGCTATGGACGAGGAATTTGATTTGCTACAAGACCACAAAACTTGGGAACTTGTCTCCTTACCTCCAGGGAAGAAACTAGTTCATTGCAAATGGGTCTACAAGACCAAGATATCCTTTGATGGAACCAAAACAAAGGACAAGGCTCGGTTGGTGGAAAAAGGATACTCATATGTTCAAGGATTGGACTATAATGAGACATTCGTTCTAGTAGCAAGAATGGATTCCATCATACTTGTCTTGGTAGTTGAAGCTTCAAAAAGGTGGTAGGTACATCACATGGATGTAAAAAGTGCCTTCCTCCATTGTGACTTGAAGGAGGATATTTACATAAAAAAACCTGAGGGGTACATTGAGGATCCTTCCTTAGTTTGCAAACTGAGGAAATTACTCTATCGGCTCAAACAATCCCCCAAGGAATGGTATTCCAAAATGGATACCTTCCTCATGTCACAGATATTTGAAAGATGCAAACCATATTGTAATGTTTACATGCAGAATAAAGAGGTATCCTTGCTATTGATTTTGTTGCATGTGGATGACTTGCTCATTACTAGAAGCTCTATTGCTGGATTGAGAAGCATCATGTCATCTCTGAACATAACATTTGCTATGACAGATATAGGACTGTTAATACAATTCATTGGTATCGAAGTAAGTAAAACAACTTCATGAATCATGATCTCACGGTCCAGATACTCATTAGACATGCACAGAAGATTCCACATGGAAGACTGTAAGGCTTCCCCTTTTCCCTTTCTATTTGGCATCAGGCTAGAATAAGGTGTCTCTACACCATTGGTAGACAGTACTCTTTTCAGATAGCTCATTGGGAACCTTCTATACCTCAGACATTCGAGACTAGATGTATCCTATGTTGTGAGTGTTGCTGTTAGGTACATGTAGGAGCCACATGAGTTGCACTAGAAGACATCAAAGCATATCTTACACTATGTGCAGGATACTAGATATTATGGGATCCACTATGTAGCAGATCCACATAGATATCATAGGATTCACATATTCAAACTGGGTCGGAGATGGGAATGATAGAAAATCCACTTTAGTATTTGTGTTTATGTCAGGATATTGGACAATTTGTTGGTCTAGTAAGAAGAAAGAAACACTTTCACTCTATTCAATAGAAACAGAGTATAGGGGGGTTGTAAATGTAGCCATTTAGATAGTTTGGCTACACGGCATCTTGACAGAGTTTGAGATTCGCACTTCACCTTTAGTGGACATCTATTGTGACAACCAGAGTAACATAAAGATAACCAATGACCCAGTTCAGAAGCAGTGGATGAATAACATTGAGGTTCACATGCATTATATTCAGGAACTAGTGCATGAAAAAACTATCACATTACATTACTGTCCCATAGAAAATCATAATGCAGATATTCATGAAGTCCTTCACAGAAAATAGATTTGTCTTTCTCATATCTCTTTTTTGGTGTAAAGGCTTGATTCATAGTTCATGTTCCTGCTTATTTTGAGGCGGGGGGGGGGGGGGGGGGTGTTCCCATGAGGTTTTCCCTATTTCCTTTACTTTATTAATCAGTTTTATTTTTCATTAGATTGTATGGGTGAATTTTGGCCTAGTTTCCAGGACCCAAAGTTGTCCATGTTAGGATTAAGGGGGGTTGTTAGAATTATAAAATCCTCCCTTGTCCATATATAGTCTATTTGATCATATTTTATAGCTTAGGGAGACATTATTACTGTACTGGAGTATGGGGAACACACATAGAGCTTAACTTCCACTTATTGCATGTTCATGCAAGAGTTTAGGTTCCTGTGAGACCATTCCCTACACTATAGGAGCCACTCTGAGTGCCACCGGAAACCTCCATCAGTTGGTTGTCGTAGGTAGTCAGTTATGTTGAGTCAATCTTCATTTACATTCAATTATATCACTCTCAATTAGTATATTATCATTTTTTCATGGCCGCATGGGGAAGTGGCGCTTTTTTCCACCTAACTCATCATTTTAATTGGTTTAACTAGCTTAACTAATTGTCGGATTGATTTAGATACCAAGAGTTAGACTAGTGGCTCCCATGCAATGATTTAGACACTCCTAGTTAGCCAGTCAGTCAGGTTTAGTTAGTAGATTCAAATATTATCCACATGATTTGAATTATCCTTATTATAACATGTTGTATACTATTGGAAATAATGAAGATTAATGTTGTAATTTACCGATCAATTCTTATCATATTTTTCTCAATTTTTTCTTGTTCAGTGTACATTGTTCTCGATATTCCACTACACAATTCACCTCTCAATTGCTCTTATTTTCCTATAGATCAATGGTTCAATAATTTAATAGTTTCCTATTTGCATAGGTTTTTAAATAATGTCAATACTCCCAACATGAATTTCATTGGTTAGTTGTCCCCCCCCAACATGCCTTGCAATGACTAGCTGCTCATCTCCGGTATGACTTGCAGTGACTAGTGACTAAGTCTTGAGTATGTCTTGCAGGTATTTGTGACCTTCCCTTAGCATGACTTGCATTGGATTGTTAGTTTCCCCCAACATGACGTGCATTAGCTAGTGGCATTCCCCTTGTCTTCACAACTTCTTCTTAATCCTCCTCTTTCTATTTATCTTAAGCTTCTATCTACTAGGAGTTAGGATTTCATAATATGAGGTGTAAAGAGGTCGAAAATGTTTCATTTGTGAAGGAAGAATTTTTTTTGGGTACTCTTGACATACAATTCCTACTTGAGAAGCATTAGAAGCATTTGCAACATTCAAAGAGAAAAACAACCAAACTGGAATATCCACAATGAATCCAGGAAGATTCAAGGTGGTCATCAAGGGAGCAACAACATTTCCAATTAAATGAAAAGCATAAGGATCCCCTCACACAGGGGTCCCTTCGTTGGTCTCCTTTATCCATAACCTCATATTCAAAAAGAAAAATATCTACATCCTTCCAAGGGTTCAAAAAATCACAATAAACACATCCTATAAAAGAATCTATAAGATACAACAAATCAAACTCACTCTCCCAAAGACAAGCCTAAGGTGGTTAACTACTTGTAGTGAAATTAGTGAAGAGTAGAAAAAGGCCTTCCAAATTTCAGCCTGAGATAATTAGTGCCCAAGTCTAAACAATGAAGGTGTGAGAGATAGTCATGGTAAAACCTCACGCAACAAACACCCAAGGTGCAAGTATCATCATGAAGATAGGACCCTTTAAGGGAGTGGAGTTGGATGATTATGTGTTTACCTTATGTTCCATAAGCACTTGCCTCTTGGATTCGCTAATGAGGAATCTAGGAAAGGCCACTAATATTACAATTATGTATTTGACAGTTGGGTTGATCACTAGTGGGTCAAGTGTCTTCGAATGGGCATGGAACAAAGGAAAAAGTACCATACCTAAGACTTCAAATAAAAGTGGTATCACCTCGAGGACTTACCACTTAACCTAAACCCCTGTAACTCGCATATCCCACCAAGAAAGAAATGAGTAGACAATCTTAATTATTCATTTAGACTAAACTCGTGTTGGACGCACATGTGGGGCAAGATTTACCAACAAAATCCTCCTGCTACTTATTAATTTATTCACTCAACTAGGGAGATCCTAGTTTTATTTTAGTGTCCTTCGAGAATTTACTCTTCGTTCCTACACCAAGAACTTAGAACTTAGATTATTGTTGGTTTTCTAGAGAAGAAAACCAAGTCTAGTTTTGTTTAGTTACATTTTTTTTAATGATTGTTGTTACTCAAAGGGATGCATAAGTGAGAAAATGGTGGTAATATTTCCAAATGAAAAATATGCCAAAAAGAATACCAAACAGTGAAAATAATTATTTTAATATTTTAAATAAATGATTGAACATGAACAACTTATAGAAGTACAAGAACCAAGCAAGCCTACTTTCAAAACCTAAAACAGAATCAATATTTTTAGAGAATTCATATTGGGTTATGAAATTGTCATTTATTTACATTCTCATAACCTTCCATTAGCCCATTTTAATGCTTATATCTTGGTTTTAGGATTAACATATTTTCCATTGCATTTCTTTAGTATTTCATGTTAATTATGATTAAATATTGGAAAATTAACATATTTTGCATTTATATTTGAAATATGGATGACTTTAATGATTTTGCAGAGCCAATTTTAGGCCAGTTGTTGTTACGTCATGGAAGTTGTCGATACAATGCTAGTACGCAATATCCACGAAGTGGGTACTTGAGATTTTTCATATGAAGCATTATTAAGTCAATATCAACATATCCTAAAAATATCTCAAAAACCCAAATCATACTTTTTGAGAAATTGTTTTTTTACTGCTGCTGAAACAGTTGTTGAAACAATTATGTACAAGTTCATCCACAAAAATCCATCTTCAACCTTCAAGATTTTTCATAGATTTGGATCATTACCAATCATTTTGGATAAGGAGAGAATATTGGAACCATGGATAAGATTAGCTTGATTGGTTTTGAGAATATCTTGGAAAATATTTGAGTTGATTTTGAGATCCAAATTATTAGTAATTTGGTGAGGATACTTTGCATCTTCATGAGCATATTTTGGATCTTCATTTATTGATTGTTATGTAAAAATAATCTATAAATAAGAGATCCTTCTCCATTCCAAGGGGAGGACTCTTAGAGAAACAAGTCCAACTTGTGATGGAATAAGAATTATATTTTTCTCAATCTCTTTTGTAATTTAGATTGTAGTTCTTTAATTTCTCTTTTGTTAATGTAGATTATAGTCTCTCATTTTCGTAATTTGTAATTAGACTACTTTTTTCATACTGCATATCATATACTATATTTTACTTTAATTTATTTGTTTTTGTAGATGTATTTTTAATTTAAGTTCTTTATTTATGCAAGTGTGTTAGATTTTTAGATTAGCATGGTTGCAACCATAGGGTGATTTACTTTTCTACAAGTGTGAGTGTAATTTATTTTTAAGCGAGTGTGATTTATTTTTAAGCAAGTGTGATTTACTTTCATGTGGGCGTGGTTTACTTTCTTGCAAGGGTGAGTGTGTTTTTATTTATGCAAGAGTGGATTGATTTATTTTGTTTCAACCCATATTAGATGGTGAGGAAACTATAGCATGCATATATTTTCCATGATAACCTTGAAACAACAAGACATTACCTTGGGTTGATAATTTATGTTGTGAGTTGATTGTTTTTATAAGCGATTAATGTACCCAACAATTCCTACAACCAGCGTAAGCACTTTTTTAATATTTTCTTAATACCATGCAAATAACAACAATCTAATCTTTCTCTCAGAAAAAAATGAAAATGAAATGCCCAACTAATATGGAAAGACTAAGACACTAAGAATATTCTCCTAGCATTTATCGTTTTCATTGTTCTTCGACAAAGGGTATCCACTTCTACCTAATGAAAAATTTCTCTAATCAATTTACAATATCTACTCACTCCCTTCCTTCTTTCATCGAGAAAAAAATGCATTCAACAACTTTCTTTATAGCAAAAAGAAACTACCACCTAGTACCTGCAAGGTAGAAATTGTGTGGAAAATAGCACAACCAATTAGAAATGTTTCTTTTTTTCCTTTTTATGAAACCAAACATGCAATTATTAAAGCAATTATAATAGGTAAGTCTCTCACAAAAATACATACAACCCTCTAATTAACCCCTAGGATCAACAACTACAACCAAACAAGGTAAAATAGGGCCAAAAATTCCTATTCTAAAGCCACGAACTCCTATAGCCAAGAAAATGAGCATGTACTCCTGAGGAAACACATGTTATTGGAATAAAATGAATGTGTACTCATACATACATTCTTCTATGTCTTTTTTCAAGGAGTTGTACCCCTGTAGTATCCCAAAAAATCCAAAAAACCTTTGTAGTTTTCACCTTTCATAACGATTTAACATTATACCAGACATGAAATAGTTTCAAAACATGTATATCGAATGTTAAAAATTGGCCAAAGCGGTCCTACATAAAATAATTCATTAAATTCTTCCTCAGTGGAGTTTCCAAGTCTATTATGGAGAAAATCGAGTTAATAGCTAGGGAAAACTATAATAGGTCGGAATGAGAGATAACATGCCAAGTTTCATAGGATTCCTAGATGATAATAAAGAAAGAAATAAAGAGATAAAATATAAGGATTATGGGTGATTCCATGAAGATGGGTAACACTTTTTGGCCAAATTTGGCGATGAAAACCTGATTTTTTACTCATGTGCTAGATAGAAGCCCTCAAAACGCATATATGCCATGTGAATTTTGACTTGCAGTAAAAAAACAAATTGTAGAATATTATGTTGGCTTCATAGTGATATTTTTTTAAAAATATTTCGATGTCATTTAATGTGTGAATTTTTGCATTTAATGAATTGTGTGACCTTAAGAATTTGAAGAAGCTAATAAGTGGCTCGTGTCCACGTAGAGTAATTCAATCTTGCATTAATAATTTTAAAAAAATATATATATGAGCATGATCTACATAA
>LPNX010055645.1:3125-17837 GCA_001517045.1 Pseudotsuga menziesii
TCAATTTTTTTATCAGATATATTAGTAATGTTTTGACTTTCAGACTTTATTTTAGAAATAAAATTTCTAAATATAATGTTTTTAATATGTTTTTTACAAATAATTTGTATATTTTTTCTCGACTTTATGTGAGTCGTCACTTTTCGATAACTAATATGAAATATGATCATTTTTAGAGAAAAATTCTCTGAAAATTCATTGAAAATGGTTTTAAATGTCTTTATTTTCTGGAATTATTTACAATTTTGTCAATAAAAATGCCTTATTTTGTACATAAAAATGTCTTATTTTATAGAAAAAATCGTAAAATGTATATGTTTTTCATTATAAATTGCTTAAAAATGTATGTTATTTTGTTAAATTTCAAAAAACACACTTGAAAATAGAAATTAAAAATATTTTACAACAAAGATAATTCAAAGGCCCCAAAAAATGTCTGAAAATGAAAATGTGTGATACTGGCATCAACCATTTTTGAAACGGGGGTAAAAATAGCTACTAAAATTAGGAGAGAGAAAAATGAGAACTGTGTCGAGTTCTCGTTTCATAGTATAAGTGGTTGCACCCGTTGTTAGGGATAAAGAAAGCAGATAGGGAATGCTAGAATGGTTTATAACGAAAGATAATGCTAACATGGAGAGAATGCTAGACTGGTATATAACTAGAGAGAATGCTAGCATGGGAAGAATTCTAGACTAAATGCAAATTGGAAGGGACTCGGATCCTTGATCTGCTGCATGCAAAATTGGAAGAGTGACTTAAATTATAAGCCGCTCCAATCTGAAGCAGACGGGTTAGCAACTTTCTTATCTATTATATATTCTGTAGGTTATATGATCAAATCAGTATATAAATAACCATTCTAGTCCCGATTGGCATACACTTATTTATAAGCAAAGTAGGCAAAGATATGCATCAGCTGAAATACAACATGTTTTCAATATTCTTTTGAAATGGAAAGTAAAACTTGAATGGAAGGAAATTAGGATTCTATTAACACTAGCCTTTTAACCTTAATGGAGAGATATTTTTGCAAACTAGCAGCCCTCTCCTCCATGTTTCAGCTCAGCTCTGTTTGGCCACAGCTGCTTTGAGCATCCTCTTTGCAAATCACCTGAGAGAAAGCGTATTCAAGGTGTGCTACACTCTACAAAATGATGGAATAACATCCGTTAATTGATGTAACTACACAAAATTGATGAGAAAACTTCAAATCACTTCATAGAAAGCGTATTCATTGTGTTCTTGGATGGTGGGTATTTTCATGCCATCTGTGCAGAATTGATGAGAAAATTGCAAATCACCTCACAATAAGCGGATTCATGGTGTGCTTAGATGGTGGGTTTTTTCATGCCATCTGGAGGGCATGCAGTGTTACTATTATTTGTACACATGCGTCTAAGAGTTTGGGCTAGCACATGGACATTGCCGAAGGTTATAAGACTAACAATGTTCCATTAAATATTTAAAATAGGACCCAATCATGAACATTCAAGTTCCACGTTAACCTTATTTTTCTGGCATGGAGATTTCACTTTCCGGATACACCATTTTCGTAATAAATCAAAATTTCTAAAATGTTTGAATGACCTGGGTCCTTGAATCCTCTTTCCTAAATACAACCTAGTAAAAGTCTCACGAGGCAATAGTCAAATAATGATAATTAACTCAAGTCTCCACTAACCTATGAAAAGACAAATTAACACAATGAATGGATTCACTGAAATCCAATACAGTAAGTCTATTATGATAGGAAGTGGGAAGGAGAAAATGCTCTGGGAAAGAGCAGGTGCCAATAGCATTGTCGCCTATAAGCTAGGGTCTAGGAATGATCTTGCATCTTTGAGGTCACTAACAAGATAAACAATGGAAATTCAATGAATTTCATATGGTTGTTTATTCAAATTTTGAACATATTTTAATAAAATGCCGGCAGTAAACATTATATATAGTCTATGAATCTAGTTGAATTCCTCGCTACAAGTTAGTACAAGTTTGAAGTTTGAAAGACATACAACCCGTGTAAATCCTAATTGCAAGAGAAGTCCATACATCTGCTACCTAGCATTTCTGTCAGTTGAAAATATTGGCCATTTAAATTGGCACCCGCTCTCTTACAGGCAACATAAATACTTATCCAAGCATTTATATAAATGCACCAACCTGCCAACCTGCATTGAATGTGAATGTAAGGTAGACCGATAGACTATTTTTAAATCAATTTCTCCTGCTTATATATTCATTATTGGATGCTTAATCCAGCCATCAATCTGCATAGGCATATGCTAGTCTTCCGAGGTAATACTCTCCAGCCGATCCTAGCTATGTTGTATTTCTTCCAGTCATTCATTCTATATATAATTATACATAATTATGCCAGATTTTGTGCTTGAGCATAACTATAATGTGATGTTGTGATGTTGTTGGTGCAAGAATAGAAAAGGCGACTGTAACAACACGAGAAAAGTTCAGGAAAATTTTATTGAAGTTATTAACCTGGAAAGGTCTACTAAAGAATTAGAGGAAGCAATGTTATCAGGTATTTTTTCATCTTCCTGTAAATGTACAGCAGGAGTGATTCACATATCCTTCCATGTTCATGAACTGCTTCTTCAGCTTAAAGTATGGATTCATAGAACCTTCAATACAATTCTGGACATGAGTAGAAGGCTACATATCTGTACTTTTAGAGCATCTAAACCTAACTGAAAAAACATTGTCTTAATCTGTGTTGAAGCAATAAATAAACAAATAATTGCTTCACGGTAGGTTTGAAACTAGCGCCAGTAACATAAACAAATTGAGTAGGCCTCTAACATGCTACGACTACAGTCTAAAACAATACACTGAAATAGAGATGTTTTGAGATTTCAAGGGAAAGACCTTGTCAACAACTAATTTAGGGATGTATTCAAGGTCGAACAGACAACGAATTAATGAGGAGATGACTTGATCAATATACATGAATTTTATAGAAAAATATACAAGGTTCACTGACCTGATCAATTTACGCCAAAACCTCCTTCCTTAGGGCATCGTCCTCTAAACTCTCGTAAAGCCTAGGACTCACGAAAAACTACACACAGTCATCACATAGTATATTAAAACACCCAAACACATGCAATTTTATGCAAATATATAACCCTTGCATTTGGTTTTCCCAATTTTTTGTTGGGAGCTTGTGCAACATTGACAATAGGGTATGGTATGCACTTCAATAGGCAAAAGTAGGTTAAAGTTCTTTTTGGTAGATTGTTGAGATTCTTTTATGGTTTCCAAGGGATCTTGCATGTTGATCACATTGGGCCGGAAAATCATGCTTTGAAACTTAAAATTTATATAAAGAATCCAACTAAATTGCATGAAACATGGAAATATGTACATGAATGATTAAAAATACAACCCTCTCAAATGGGTATGTCAAGGGGAACACAATATATATATAGATTGTAGAATTGGGGTTTTTAGACTTCTTATGGGTTTTATGTCCCTTATGGGATCTTGGGCATTTCCAAGAAGTTTCTTAGGAATTTCCACATTTCCATGATTTTATAGTACTAGTACATGGCAAACTTAGGAGTTTATTCCAATAGAGGAATCCAACATGCATGCAGATTATAATGTATATTTGATTCCACCAAATTGATGGGATATGTGGAGTCTTGAATTCACCTCCTACAAAGGAGAAGCCTCCAGTCTCCATCCTTTTTACAAATTTAGAAGCCAATACATTTCAAGATGGCTTGGATTTCTTCTCTGCTTCATCAATAAGATCCTTGAATGCAGATGGCAATTGTATTAAGGGACGAGAAGCCTCTATCCTCCATCCTTTTCACAAACTTGGAAACAATACATTTCAGGAAGATTAGTTTTCTTCTATTCTTCATTAGTAAGATCCTTAAATGCAACTGACACCTATACTAAGGGATGTGATAGGGGATGTACATTAGAGCATACAAAACGGGGGTTCTGAGCTATTTCCTCTCATGGAAATAAACTCTTAAAAAGATGAAAGAGTAATTTTTTTCATTCTCTCTAATAAAAAATGGGTAGATTTTTATATTGAAAGGGGGTTGTTGGAAAAATAGAGAGCTTCTAAAGTACAAGGAGTTAAAAAGTCCTTAGTGAGATTGGTAAAGGGCATTGAAACTCAGTGCTAAACCTACTTCATAATTTTGGAAAAACACAAAAAATTAATTAATATTGTAAGATTTAATGCATAAGCATTCTATTTTTAGTATTCCTTTACATCATTTCAAGCTAACTCCAAATTCTCCCTTCTCCCTAACTACTTCTCTACTTTTCATGTGCAAGATCTACTTCTCAACAAGCTACAAATTGCTTGTTGTAATCTACATATCAATGTTCTATTTTGCATTAACATATATGTACTCATATCAAAACATTATAATGTAAGAGGATCAAAATGTATATGAATTCATTTGAATAGTGAAAACAATTTGACCAAAATAATTTGAATTGCTTGGCTTTTTTATTTGTAGACCTACTAAATTATTAAATGAAAGGATATATGAATCAAATTATAATTTTTTCATAATATTATAAATCTTATTTTTTATTATGAATTTAATTTATCTTTTCCTAGATATATCCAACAATTTTAAGTTTTTCTTTATATTTTTTTGGAGATATTTTCCAATAATGTCCATTAACCTGCCCTCTTTTTTTATATTATTAGAATTTGGACAATTTTAAGTTTTTCTTTATATTTTTTGAGATATTTTCCAATGATGTCCATTAACCTACCCTCCTTTTTTGGTGAGATTCAAAATGTTATGAATTTCATATTAATGATCCACATTTAAGGAATGTATAAATAAATTATTTATTGTTTCTCTTTATAAATTTGAAATATTTTTATTTATTTAGTAGATAGATCCATAAATTTATGCAATGTTACTTGATTGTAACATAAGAACTACAAAAACTAACAATCCATTCTCATTTGGATAAGCGAAGAATACTTTTCATGATTACTTTTGAAATGTCGATAATGTAATGGCCAATTATGTGAAGAATATAATGTATTGTTGTATATGTCCACATCTCCTTGCTTAGCTTGCAACACGACGTTCTTTTATTGCACCCCTAGGTACAATTGATAGTATTTTATGTTATTTTAAACCTTAAACACCAAGAAAGATCAGTACCCAAGTTAAAATGTACATCGCTTATGGGATTACAATTAACACAACCTCTGACTTATTGGTTATACACTTCTTTGTCGTTCAGTTAAACGTAAAATAAGGCATAGTGAAGGAAAGGACAGTGGATAACTGTAAAATGCACTTCAGATTAACACGTAAGTATTTCACTAATTCAATCAATAACTGTAAGTAAACCTTTGTTGACAAAGCGCAAATTAAACCTAGAATAAGATTTAATGAAGAGGAGGCAGTCCATTGAAAAGTACTTCAGATCACACGTGAGTATTTCACCAACAAGTCAATTTAGCCGCTGAGTGCTCAGGATTCTATAAAATATTAAGATACATAATTAGCGGTAAACAAGTGTATTCCTCACTCTTCACACACTAATGGTGTTTCACACACTAATGGTGGGCCTCTTTTAGGCTGAAAATTTGATACAAGTGGCCACCTGTTCATGTTTTTTCTGGCACACAACTTGTTTTCCTTTTCTTTATCATTTCTTTTAGGGACCAAAAGTTGGGCAGATTCCAGCTCGATGGCCCATAAAAAGGGGAAAGAAATTAGTACCGACCGATAATGACTAATTTGGACCGGTGGCCATGTTAAGACATAAGTGTTGTTTTAGCAGACAAAAGTGTTGTTTTAGCTACATGATGTCCACACGTCAATTAGAAACCAAGCATGTGGCTGACAGACCAAGACGAAATGCTACACGTTGTTTTTCTCTCCAGCCATTTGGCAATGCTGAAGTTGGGTTATGGTCATGATCATGAATTTGTGCATGCAGTGACATATTTCCAGCACTGTAAAGGCTGCATCACCATCTATGGATTTGCAGTGGATCGTGGATTTCTTTATGGATTATTTGTTTCAGAGCTTTCACTCATGTTATGGAAACTGGAGAAAACCATTATGGTTAAGCCATATTGACTTGTAAATTACTCCCAGTTTCTCACCTTACATACATAGCATTCCCGCACTCTTGGTATTTGATTACATTGACAGGTACATTGGGTTATGATTGAGCAATTAGCCTCCAATAATAAATAGATTTTATAATGTTTATATGGAAGTCTACAATTTAGAGCAGCATAGTAGAGATGGGAGTCGGTATGTTATATTTCTTATGGTTAAATTTCCTAAACTTGGTCGTGTCAATCTCTAGTTTATCGTATTTTTTAAAGGACATGTTTTCTGGTTAATCCTTTGTGTTCTCAAGGCATGTCCGTAGCATTAACACTTTAAAACGACACTTCGAACGCATCTACTACAGCAGTTGAATATTTACAATTTCTGTAAAATAATTTGGATGCATTTTTTGTTTTCTATGATAAGCCAATGATGATTAGTAAAAGAATTTGAATAAAATATCTGTAAAAGATGGGGTGATTTACAATGTTCTTTCAATTATTCATGTTGCATACTTCTCTTAACGAATGAGCAATTTAAGTGTTGTTAACGGTGGCCTCTCCTTACATTATTTGTGTGGACTTGGCATTCATCTATAGCAGATGGAATGCCCAAATATTTTCATTCGGCTCCTTATATATTTACACAAGATCAACACCGCTTACGCATGGCAACTATAACTTGCAAGTGGAAATGATTCCATGCATTTATTGTAGATCGACACCATTGCAGGTCAGTTGCAGGATTATACAACGTGAAGAGAATAATAACATAAGCAAATGAAGAGGAGGAATGCCTGTTGTAGTGTTGATGGAGGTGCAAAACCCGGGTTCGATTTCCAGCTAGTGAAAATGTTTCACATTTATCCACTATTTAGTAGGGAAAAATTGTTAATTGGAATCAAAATGAGAAGAAATATAGCATGGTGCGAGAAATTTCAAACAACAAGAAGGAGAGGGCGAAAAAAAGTAGGGAATACCATTGCTTCAAGGGTCATCAACATAGGAAATCAATAAAATTTGAAAAAATATCTACAAAAGGGAAAAACAATAGCAAGCATAAACACCCTAAAAAACTTTGAAAACTAAGCAAAAATGATGAGGTTCGGTTCGTAAATCAAGGGTTTTCCAATCCGATGTGATGGACGTAGATTGATTCACTCCATAGATTAAATCAGTGAGTTGCTCCACCTAGATCCGCTGAGATGGATTCACTGAGCTGCGACGCCTCCATCACTCACCTACATGGAAGTTACACCAGAGTATACAACATATATGTGAACATATTATCAATGTATACAATTAGAAATGCTTTATCATGTGCATTCACTCCAGATGTTCTAATTGATTCAGTGAGTTGCTTTGCTTGGATCTGTTGAGATGGATTCACTGAACCTCTACACCTCCATCCACTAACTTGCATGGAACTTACACAGAGTATACAACACGTATGTGAATGTATACAATTAAAAATGCTTTATGATGTGCATAGTTATGCAGACAGTTTGACCATTATACTTGCATTCTGGTGGTTGATTCATTGAGGCCTCTATTTTCATGTTTTCTGCTATCTCTGGCAGGCCTGTGTTTTTCATGTTTTCTGCTATCTCTGGCAAGCCTGTTGGATTGAGCAGCTTCATTGCATCTGCAGCCTGCAGAGGGCATGGCATTTCCAAATCTAGGGACATGGCCTTTCCAAAGCCTCAACATACATAGTTCAACCTGCCTATATCAGCTTGTCCCTTCCCATCTGTCAAAGGCAAAGACACATGCACACCACTTGGCATCATTTTGTTGACGTTGTCCACAGAAGAGTTCCCATCTGTCAAAGGCAAAGACACATGCACACCACTTGGCATCGTTTTGTTGACGTTGTCCACAGAAGAGTAAGGTGGTGGGTAGGCCAAAATTGCTTTTGTTTATTTCTTTGCATCAAACAAACATTTAATGTTAACAATTACCACCAAACTAATGCTAAGGGAGTAGTAGCACTAACATATATCAGTCCTTTTTTACCAAGCTCATAAGCGAAACTTAGGATATCATGATGTTGAAAAACATACGCCCCTCTAGAAGAGGCCAAATAGAAGGTTCAATTCTCTAATTGGTTGAGAGAACGGTGGGCAAATCCGTGTTGTATAAGTCAAATGAATGATTAGTTAAAATAACAGCGTTATAAGTGATTGAATAAAACTTACAGAAATTGTTGCATATATTTGCATAAATTTATGTGCAGATTAATAGAATCAGGAGCAAGCCGATTCCTAGAGTCCCTAAAGCCAAAGGGCAAGGACTAATAAGGTTACAATCTGTTTTCCTTTACACTCTTTATCCTTTACTGTAGTTTCTCTTAACTTTTCCCTTTTTTCATATAGTTTATCACCATTATTTAATCCCTATTTCTGATGTCTTTTTTATCTAGTTGCTAACCCAAAAATAAAAATATTAAAAGGAGTCCCCTTAAAATTCCCTAAGCTACCCCAGATCCTTTTTTCATTTTTATAAATCTTATTATTCATAACCTTTTATTAATTCTAACTCCCTAAAAATCAAAATATAAAATAATAATGATGGAAATTTCATAGAGCTCTTTCCTTAGTACTTTTGTTCTTTAAATGGTATTTTTTTTTAAAAGAAAAAATTGTTCCTTGATATTCTATTGAATAAAAAATAACATAATACAGTGCAAAGTGATCCATCAAAATAATTGCCCCAATACATCCTCCCAAAAAAACAAAGACAAACCAATTGAAAGAGAGAACAACTAGATCTCTCTATCTTCTGAAAAAACACCAAAAAACTAAAACCATACAAGAGAAAACTTTTGGAAGCGTCTAGAAACTAAAATAGAATTTCTTTAAATACGATAATGAGATCGTTTCCTTAAATCTTCCCCTTTCCAAAGTAACTTGTCACAACAAGCCAAATGAGCAACCCTACCCCTCATAGGTTTTGAACCTGTGACCTCCAGGGAGATAACATATGTTCTTAACCATTAGGCTCACTCAAGTGCTCTAAATATTTCTTAAAAATATTATCAAGGGCCCTTTCCCCTTTTAAAGGAACTTATCTTTTACCAAAAAAAAACATATACGAATTCATAAAATTCTTTCTGATGATGTAATAAAACTCCGAAGAGTCAGCCCAATAATTTAACCTAGACACTCATTGAATGTCCTTCAACACATAAAAATTCTTATGGTGCAGCTCGGATACTAGATCATGAGAAATAAAAGAATTATCCTCCATCCCACATAATGAATCAATACCCAATTGAATTTGGATACCCTGACCTACTTGCCAGCTCAGAGTGTTAGATATAAAAGGAAAACTTCTTACCAAACCAAGAATGGGAGCGTCTGGTAGTCTTCCCAAGAATGGGAGCGTTATATCTCATCCCTAAACCATGGAAATATCACTCTTTCTAAATCTGCCGACAAGCTGGTTTGGTCCTACAATCCTAGAGATGGTGGTAAAGTGACAACTAAGCTAGCGTATCACTCCATTATTTCCATCAGACGTATGTTCGATTGGTGGTAGATTCTAGTGTATCGCTCCATTATTTCCATCAGATGTGTCTGACCGGTGGTCGATTTGGTTGTGGAAAGGAGAGATGCCTTTAAAAAACAAGCTTTTTATGTGGCTGGTTCTAAACTATAAAATCCGGACTTGGGAGGTATTGCAGAATAAGGGTTACAAGGGGTCTGGAAGATGCCTGCTTTGAGAATATTGATGCAGGTGATCATCTTTTTGGTGATTGCCAATATTTTACTAATATGTGGTTATTGATTATGAACCATCTAAAAATTGTTCATAGTTGGAAGAAGGCTTCAGTGGTGGATAATTTACAGGCTTGACATATGAAGAAAGCTCGTTATGATTATCTTCCTTTTTTTCATTATGGGAGGTTTGGAAGGACAGGAAACGTTTCAAAGAATCCATGTAACCTATGTCAAAATTCTCCTCAGTTTTTTATTGGCATAGAGAGAAATCTGCAAAAAGGCAAAGAGATTACTCTTTCCCTTCATTTGTGCAGGATCATCCTGTGGTTTATTTCAATGGTGCTGCAGCAAATGGAGTCTGTGGAGCAGGTTTGGTAATAAAATTGGATGATGTCAAAGAGATAAAAGGATGGTTAAGATCTGGAAGGGGCACTAATACTAGTGCCGAAATAGTTGGCCTTTGGAGTGGACTCTTTGTTGATAAATCATGGGGTTTGAAAGATATCCATGTAGTTGGTGACTCTCAATTGATAATTAATTAGGCATTGGGAAAAGCTCAAGTATTGTCTCTGGAATTATTCCATTGGATGAACAACTCCAGAAGATTGATGAATGAGTTCAATAGCTTGTCTTTCAACCATATTTACTGTAACCTGAATTCTGAAGTTGATGCTCTTTCTAAAACCTCTTTGGGTGATATGGATGGTAGAATCTATCTTTCTTTCTGCTTGGCTGATATTTGTGAGCACACAGATACTATGTTATTTTCCAGATACGTTTTTCTAAATGATAAATTTGTAATGATTGTGTGCCGGACTCTTTTTGCTTTTATGATCATTAATCTTGTTTTTCGTTGACCGATAGGCCTGTTCTAGAGTTAGGATAGTCATGTTTTGAAGTTTTTGCAGATCTGTTCAGTAATGACGGTTTTATTGTCACATGTATGTCTGTATCTACGTTATCAGTATTTGTTAATACAACTTTTATTAAATAAAAAGTTGATGTTTCATTCTTGAAAACAAAAAAAACCCGAATGCTTAACAATATGGATGAGTTTGGCCAACGGTAGTCTACATGTTGAATTTTTCGATTGCATGACCAATACCACAACAACCAGGCGATGATTTAAGAATAAAGATAATGCTTCACCCATGAAACGAACAATGAGCACCAGTAACGAATGTTGGAGGAAATGGAAAGATAAAGGAAAATCCAAGCTAGCAAGAGGGGTCAATTCTGTTGAAAAATGTCACTGGTAGAGGAGTCGTTAAAAGATTAAAAAAATGCAACAGGACACTTGGCATGAGACCGTTAATATATAGGAAAACCACAATAAAAAAAATACCCATCTCGGCTAACAGATCAACCATGCAGCCTAATCAAACTTACAACCAGTCTTAAAAGAAGAGAAATGTTATAACACATAGATAATGGGAAATGATTCAACCCGAAGGCATCGAACACACGAGACATTAGTATGAGAGATACATGTCAAACACCACCTACAGGCAGGCATTTTGGTTTTGGCAGAGGAGATATTATGACTGCACAGAGAATTAAAAAAATGCTAGCAATAACATCAACCACAACGAACAATATTGCTCCAAAACCCTAATTCCAAAGTAATCTATGACTGGAAAGTTAGACATGGACATTGATTATCTAACAAAGATGAAAGCACCATATAAGAAGGTGGCATTCAAACCCTAACTCTATCACCACCACAAAGGACAAAATCACCACGAGAAAGAAATATGGGGCATAGAACACCCATAAACTGATATGAACAGAGAAAACACAAGGGAAATAGAAGAGGATTGCTTAAATCATTTGACTTTGCATTTTTGTACAAACAACTTGCAGGTTTCCTTCAACACCATTTGAGTTGTTGTTCAAACCACTGCCAATGAATGTACAAATAAGTAGCAAGCACTTGGATATTACCTTTGTATCACCCCATAAATTTTCAAAATGTGAAGATGTTCCCACATGATCATGTTTACCCCAAGGACATGATGCAACAACTCTAGAATGGGTGTCCTTCACACCTTTAATGGTTGTCTACATGTTTATATCAATCAAGTCTGATATTGAAGCATTAAGAAAATAAAAATAAAATAACATCCCACCAAATCTGCAAGTCCACTATGCTTAAAAAACCGATGAATGAATCTCACATCCCACCAAATATGACTAGAAAAGGTCAAGAAAATTTCATTCCGTTGCCAGGATTTGAACCCGGGTCACCTGGGTGAAAAGCAGAAATCCTAAACGGACTACTCGACAACTGATATGTTTAAGTAAATGCATGTATTAATGAATTCAAAACATAATCGAGGGATCCCATTTCATTAGGTTTTTTAGTTATGTAAAATTATTGTCAAACAAATCACCCATCTGACATCAGAGTGGTGCAGCGGAAGCGTGGTGGGCCCATAACCCACAGGTCCCAGGATCGAAACCTGGCTCTGATATTTGATTCAGCTGTTGCTTCTATTTTGTAAAATCCTTCTCTGTATTTATCATCAATTCTGAATTGAACTATGGATACCTGAATCAGATGAGGGCTTCTATTTTGTAAAATAAAAAACCTTGTCTGAATCGAACAGTGGATTTTAGCGTCCCACTCCATTCATATCAAAAGGAGAGAGGCGGGGGAGGAGACGAACTCTGCTTCATTTTCCTCGCCGACTTTGCCCTTAAAAAATGGAGAAATACCCTTCCCATTTCATGACTACGCCATTACGCTGTCGGCGAGTAGATTGTATTAAATAGGTCTTTTCTCAAGATTTGAAAACTCGCTGTGCAGGAGCATTCATTTACGATCAACCATTGTGGACAACTCACAAGTGATCCCAAGGGGCTATTCCTAAATAATTTCTCAAATTCGATGTTTCAAAGAAGACAAGGATGACCTCACTAACAACAAAACTATTCTTTGGAATGAATAGCTTGTAGCACACAAATATGTTACAATCAGAATGTTAGGGTTTCTCACGTACAAGAGCAACGTGAGATGGAGGGAGAACGAGAGTTGTATTAGTCTCCATGCAGGTACCAGTATCCACGTTGGGTCACAGCGCAACAATCCATGCTTGGAAGATGAGGAGTCAAACACATTAATGCGCATGTCACTCCTACATGTAAGGTTCTTCTAAACTCTAATATGCATTCAATAGGCCAATGGAGGATGAAAATGCGATTTTTTTTTTCGAAGAAGCATAACCAGAAGTCGCATCTAAACAATTTGCATCTAGGATTATTCCCTTCATAAGGTATTAGGGCCTGATTCGAGGGGTAGATATCGTGGGGTTTTCCTCGGAGTTATGCTAACTAACTTGTTTCGCAGAAATCAATACAAGAAGGACCTAGCCACAAGTGAGGTTACAGTGAAAGAAAATGTTCATAAAATCTCATCTTTGAAATCAGTAATTTCATTAGTTATCATAAAATCTCATCTTTGAAATCAGTAATATCTGAACTAATGAAAGGGTAGAAGCCATCACTACTACAAAAAATACCTTTAGAGGTGGTCATTTTCTGCCTCCAAAAGTGGAATTGGAAGGGGTTTTAGCATTAGCGATGGTTTTGCAACTCTCTTCCCCTCCTAAAGGCACTATTGCTAAAAGTCAAGCCTTTTAGCGACAATTTTTGAAGAAATATAAACCGCCTCCAAAAGTGACTTTTAGGGGAGGTTCCAAACCACCCCGCAAAAATTACTTTTAGTGGCGGTTTGGAAAATCCCCTAAAAGTGACTTTTTGGGGGTGGTTATGAACCGCCCTTAAAAGTCACTTTTTGGGGCCAATTTATGTCTACTAAAAAATCGTTGCTAAAAGGATTGAATTTTCACAGCGGTTCCTTTAGAGGGGGATTTGGAACCCCACTCAAAAAGTGACTTTTAGGGGCGATTTATAATCCCCTATGTAGGAACCTACAGGGATGACTTATATCTCTTCGAAAACTGTCTCTAAAAGGATTGAATTTTAGGGGCAGTTTAGAACCCCCCTTGCAGTAACCTATGAGAGTGATTTAAAACTTGTAAAGCCCCTACCAGGTCTCTCTTATGATTTATTTACAGTCAAGAATTTAACTATATATATATATATATATACATATACAGTTTTGATAATCAAAATGCTGTTTGATCTATTCTAACAATTTACTGTTTTCACAACATATAAACCTTTAATATTCAAATAAACAGAATTGCCATATAACTGCGGAAAAATACCTGTAGATAGCTAGTAGCTCCACCGTTGTTGATGTCCTTGCTTGCCGTTTCTCCTTGCCTTCTCCCTGCAGCCAAAGTCCTTCCCAATCTTTCGGAAACTCAACCAGCCCAACTAGTTTTGCCACCCTGCCAACTGGCGAGGTCTCGCCGACCACCCAGCTCCAAAGGTACCCCTTTGGACCCCGAGCCCAAACCGAGTACAAGGCCCCCAACTGTTGTATCCCCTCAAAATCTCCAACAAGAAACCCTTCTTTGCAGCTTTCTCTCCCAAACTTCTCCAAAAAACTAAGCATGAGAATCCCCTTTCTCCTCCCTCATTTCTCCCTTTTATCTCCATTTTCTCCAACCTCCCCCATTACTACCCCTATCTTTATCATCAATTCTATCCAACCCCCATCCACCTTCCATCTACTATTTGAGCCCTCAATTTGGACTTGGGGTAATTTGAATTAATTTAAGTTGACTTGGACAAATTTAAATATTAAATTAATTTTGCAAGGTGTTGGTTGGTCACTTCCCAACCATATCTTTTAATTCAATTGACTTTAATCCTTTTATTTAATATTTATTTATTTTATTAAAATTAATTTTAATTAATCTTAATGATCATTAATGGAAATATTTACCACCTTCATTAGTCAAACCTCAATTATAGTTAAACTTAATTAACATAACTCAT
>LPNX010055653.1:6260-29965 GCA_001517045.1 Pseudotsuga menziesii
ACATGAAGCAGGAACAGAGCAGCACAGTTGCAGTTGCTCAGCGAGCAAGGGATTGGTATGATAGCTTCATGTTTCCACGCTTTCTGTGCCTCGATTTTCTCAGTGAAACTGCACTCCAGACTGCGTTGAAGAAAGCCCTCTGCAGGCAAAGAAAAATATCCATTACATCAATGCTCTTGGATCCATTACACTAAGGAGTGAGCTAAACTTTTAGACCATTTGCATCTTTGTTGTAGAAATTTTGCTTGGGAGAGAATTTTTGAATTTTTTTGGCTGAAATTGTGATTTTCTCTAAAATTCCAATTTTGGTTTGCAAAAATAAATTTAATACTCTCTATAACTACCCGCTGTAACCCTGACTCTATAACCCTATAACCCCTGACTAAACACTCCTATTATACAATTTCAACAAACTAAACAACAATTTCAACAATTCTTACCCAATTTTCGTCGAAGTTTTTCAACAAAAATAGTTCAAATGGTCTATAGTATAGCACTCTCCTAATCCAGTGAAAAGACAATAATAAAAATAAAAAACTTACAAAAAACCGTGCAGGCCGTCGCAGTTTTCTCAAAACCCATTTCCTCCTCGGCCTCTTCTCTACGGGCCTCAATCCGTTCCTGTAATATTCAGAGTCCGGAATAGGTCTCGGATCCTTGGCATCCCACGAGCAAATCATCGTTTTATTTGATAAACCCTCATCACTAACACCCGCCATAGCCACTGCAATTCTTGCATTGAAAGAGTTATTTGTTCGAGTATTTTCATTCACCTCCACCCACAACTCCTCTCGATCCATCAGGAGCTCCCCGCTGGCCGAGCAGGATGAAACAGGGGGAACCGAATTAGGTTTCGGCTTGTGCTTTTTAGGGTTAGACTTCCGCCAAACGCTGGTCAAGGTCGAAGCTGCCTTGGTTCGCAGCCTGTGAACTGCATCGTCGGGCGGACCCAGGTCTCTGAAGGGCGAATAAGCAGGCTTAACATCCCCATTCCATGGCGATGGTAGCTTGTAGTCCAACGATGATATAACAGCTCCCGGGCTCTCTTCAAGTCTTTTCGTCTCGATGGAGATAACAGCTCCCTTCTCTTCAGCGCTGTAAGATCCCGAGCTAGACCTGCTGTGCTGAGCGCCCGATTGAGACTGCGGCGCAGGCAGCTTCTTGGTTGCTAGGGAAGGCAGCAAGAGCCGGGGCGGTGGATGGAGAACGGGGAACAAATTTGTCTGTGTCTGCAATCGGTTGGCTTGGTGCAGAGTTTTAGGTTTTCCAGGGACTTCTTCCCATTTGAAGGGGACTGCGGCGGGCGTGAAAGGAGTCACAGGAGATGGCTGGAGCTCCCACGGCATGACTTGCACAAGAAACTTGGCAGCAGGGGAGGAATTTAGGTCTATAGCAGGCTTAATCCTCATGATCTCTTCGGCTTCTGCTCGCTCTTGCCCCTCCTCCGCCCGGCTATTTTTGATGGGCAATGGCGGAGGTCTTAGCTTATTGTTCATGGCAGAATCGTCCTGGGCTTTCTTGGTCTTCGGTATCTCGGCTACTTCTAAACGATCGAGACGCGTCTCGTCCATTGACACCGATTTCTTGTGTTGACTGTTATTTCCTCTGTTTTGTTCAATCATGGATTTCTCAGCCTCGATCACGCCTCTGCTCTTGAAAACCTGCGCAGGCGCCATAGAGGCCCCCTCTTCGGCTTCCAGAGAGAAAGAGAACGAATCCTGCCGCGTTAGAGATATTGGATCTATTTCCTTTTCATGGTCATTCAAATCATTCTGTGTGCAGTGGAAGAGCTGTATATTAGAGAGATCAAGCTGTGCAAGCTCTGAAGTGGATAACATGATAGATAATATTCTTTCTTCCCCTCCATACCTGCAAGGAGCCATGGATTCAACAATCTGGTCTGGAGCCATGGATTCAACAATCTCTCTGCTCCCTATGATTTAATTAATCACCTCTCATTCACAAACATAAACCCAAGACCTAGGTCATGCAATCATGTAAACAAATACGGCCCCTCAAGTAGCTCAGCTATGTTTTTTTCCAATTTCCCTGCACGGCAGCCAAAGACTGACTGCACAGTCTGTTCGCTTTCATAAAAAAAATATATCTTCTTCACGCAAATCTATCCACAACACGTTATCGTTCTTATAAATTTATATCTCAGACAGACCGTCGTTTCTTCAGATTCTTGCCAAGAAAACTGTAAAACTATCTCGGATTTTCAACCTATTTTCTCGTCACCGTGTGAATTGTTATTATTCTCCCTAACTTGATTCGTACTAAATAACCTCTGTTTCCAGGCAGACGCCCTGCCGTGTGCCTTACCTCCAAACTCTGGCCGTATTTGAGTGTTTTCCGTCTTCTTTCACACGTCTATATGTACGTAATAAGTCTCACAGTTTCACACGCCAATAGAAAAAACCACAGAATGTAACGTAGGAGGTTGGTCGGTCCGTTCATTGACAAAATTGCAATCGTAATACCCAGGTCAGGGAAGAATCCCAGGTCAGGGAAGAATTCCATTAACGACATAAGAAAAATTTAGGCAAATTCATGTTATGCTACAAATATCAAGGAAGTGGAATTATCCTTCGGAAGTGGCTGTTATCTTTAATTTTTTTCATGAGCTTTGAACTCTTTTTTTAAGCAGCATATGCAGGCTTTGATATTCGCTAGAATAAGATTTCATCATATGAGATGCTGGGTGTCCTAGAAAATAATCATCAGGGTTTTTAATAACCAGCTTGTTGCCAGGTTTTTACAGGCTCAACAGTTATAATGATTTTTGTTGGGTTTTTAATAACCAGCTTATTGCCAGGTTTTAATACCATTGAAGCTAGGCCTTTGGATCTCAAGCAGCCAGTGAACTTTTAAGTAGCATTAAAGTCTGTCTAGCAAGCTGGTTTTACTTAAACCAATTGAGCTAAACTTCAGAATATAATGCTACATTCATGAAATACAATCTTTTTTGTCATTTTATTGCACCTAGATAAGCGAAGTGCTCTCCAACAGAGTATGGAGGAGATCCTCTTACCTTAGTCAAGTTATGCTAGCCTGCATAAATAAAAATATTAAAAAATAAAAAATGAAAAATATAAATTGTATATAGGTTTTAATAAATAAATAAAAATTAAACTAGCATAGATCCATTTTAAACCGAGCTCTATATCAAGACGGAGTTAAATGATAAAAAAATGTACACATTTAAAAATAGGATCCCTCTCAATGCTGAATAGAAATGGGTTTAAAATAAATATGTTAGTTTAGTTAATTTTTATTTTGAAATAATATATATATTGATTTTTTTAATTTTTTAGATGGTTTATACAAATCTTGGATTCACTTTGTTTGATTAATTTTTAATTTTGAAATATATATAAAACAATGATTTTTTTTATTTATACCACTTTTGGTATTTACTTTGTCATATTGAACCTCATCATACTTATATTTAAGACAAAAGAGGTAGAAAATTTTAATATTCAAAAACCCATTTTTTTTAAGATATGTAATTGTAAAAAAAATTGGTCTTAGTTTTTTTAATTCGAAATGATTTTATTGATTAAAGTTAATCTTTATGATCTACCCAAGTAATTGAGGTATGAGATATGGTAGATTAAAAAGAATCTTATTTACTTGAGTATGAGTTATGAGTTATGGTAGTTTAAGAAGAATCTTATAAAATTAGAAGTCTACCCATTAGGAAGTACAAACAAATCATTTCACATAATTAGTTTTGTTTGACAATTGAATCATAATAGATTTTATCACTTTTAAATACATATATAATTTTGAAAAACCTTCATTCATTAAAAATACCATAAAAATCAATTTTCACTTATCAAAATTATTTTTTAAACACAATTATTAAACTTTAATTTTTATACATAGCATAATCTCACAAATAAGAACAAAATATAACTTGCCTTAACACAACTACGAATACTACCAAAAAAAATCAATACATAACTGATCTATATATATCGTGGACCTAAATTAAAATTGTCATCCTTATCTCAACCAAGTCCAAAAAACAACAACACCTCCTCCAAAAAAATACTACGATCCCTCCACGAAATAGAACTTTGGCTTCCATCAGATTAGCCATAAAGCCCTATCCCCTAAAGCTGACTCACACCCTCAACCCTAGATAAACCTTAATAATTATGATTTTGTTATAAAAAAAATAGTTTTTACCATCAAATTCAAATTTAACCTAAGATTGTAAAAATTAAATTTTTTAACAATTTCGACTAATTTTAATAAAAACTAACATTCTACATAGTTTTTCCAAGCAATACCCAACAAAGTTCTCTCGAACTAAACCAAAAAAAACTTCGTTCCCCTAAAAGACTCAAAGGTTGTACTTTGTAAAGAGTCAAGTTTTGTATTTTTGAGAATATGAAACCTTGTACATCTGCACTAATTTCCAGAGTTGAGAGCTATAAATATCTTTTCCCTGTGCCTAAAAAATTAAAAAAGAGCAGAAAGATTGGACCAAAACCTCATCATGTCTATCCCTGTGGGTACTTTGATGGTGCCGCGGCAATGAATGTGGGAGGAGCTGGGTTTGTGATCTACATTAGTGAAACCCATTACTACAGTTTCTCATTGGGATGTGGAAGAAGTACAAACACAAGAGCAGAACTTTTGGCATTATGGGTTGTTCTTAGGGTGAGCTGCTTGATGGGATTACCCATGCATTCGATTTTTGGGGATTCAATGGTGATTATTTCCTGGATCAACAAACTTTCTGCCCTTGATCTACCCACTCTGATGCACTGGTGTGATGATATAAAAAATATGCTCCAATCGGTCCCTCAGGTTATTTTCATGCATATCTTCCGTGAGCACAACGTGATGGCCGATAGTCTTTCAAAGCAGGCTTTGAATTTGGACATGGGATCTGCTCTCTTCACTGAACATATGGATGGGATGGTCATTAATTATGGCCACTATATGCTTTTTTAGATGCTCTTTTTCGCATCATTTACAGCATCTGATTGTAAGTAGTTGTATCTTGTTTTTGCCTGTTATTTTGGAAGCCTATTAGCTAGCAGGTCATGCTCAGAATGGTATGCTTGTTGATCACTATCGATTTTACAGTATATTCTGACCTGATTTATCAGGGATGATGAGAAAAGTCTGCAACGATTAGACTTAATTTCTTTTGTTTGCATGACTGCTATTGCTGATAAGTCTTACATTAGTCTATGTGCTGATCTGGACTTGATTCCTTCTTCTGTCATGAAGATGGTGTGGTATATTATGTATTTTGATTCCTATGAATAACAAAGACTAGTATTTTTTCTTTTGAAAAAAATTTTGTATTCAAAAGCAACTCCCAAAAGTTTATGTAATTAAGTATTTAAAAGAAATTTATGACAAAATCGCGTGTAAACATAGAAAATCTTTTATTGTCTTGAAGACCTTGACCTTATTCAAGGGGCTCTTATAAACATGTTTATAAATGTAAGTTTTCCCGAATATTTTACGTTGCTTAAAGTTGTACGTCTCTGAACTGTTTTCTCGAATTAATTATCCTAAGAAGTAAGATGTTAAATATGTTCTATATTAAGTCATAGATATGAAAAATAGGATGTTAAATATGATTTATATTAAGTTGTTTTTTTAAAGATGTAATAAAATTTAGTTGTGAGTTATTAATGAATAGTGAAAATAGGGTAAAGGTATATTTTAATTTTTATATAGAATAATTATGTGATAATAAGAATATAAAGAATTTTGGTTTTGGAGTAAGATTTAAAATTATTTTTGGTTGATTAGTTGTCTTTCTAAAACTTAAAAAATAGGTTAAAATTTCAAAACCTATAGCAGGTTCTGGAATTTGAGGGACAAAACGGCTTGTTATAGGCCATTTTGCCTCTAAAATAAGGTTTAAATTTTCATGTCCCCGTGAAATAAAACAAAAGAAAAGGTAAAAAGTTTATGTAAAAAGTTTATAAACCAAATTCCTACACTGACCGATCAAATAACAACGATGCTTATCCTTGTTAATTTGACAAGTGAAAATGTTACCAAATTCCTACGACCCATCCAATAACAATGATGCTTATCCTTGTTAATTTGACAATTGAGTTTTGATAAGTTTTAAAAGTATTCTTTAGATTGATTATAACATGTTTGTACATAGAAAATAGATCACAACTTTATATATATATATATATATATATATATATATAACCATATTGTTCATTGACTTCTAGGCCATACATATTACAGTCAAGTACAATATATATCTGCAAAAACGTGCATACACATTTCTTGTTACAACTCTTTTGTCTACCCTTACTAAGTCAGGCAAAAAACATATACAAATAAAGTATACTCACTCATGGAGAATAATATCTACGTAATGGATATCAACTATAAAACTGTTCATGTCTGTACCCTACCCAGATTGATGATAGTGCCAAAAGATTTCTCCCATTTCTCCACAGAACCAGTAGGCAGAAGAAGTCCTTGTTTGGAAAGCATGCCTACGTCTGAATTGCTTTCACGGAAAACATGCATGAAAGATAAATGTTGAAAGAGTGAACTGATCTGTTTGATATCCTCATACAATGGTAATAATAAAATGTTCCATGGTGGCTTGTCGAGCTTCAAGCAATCTATGACAAGTTTAGAGTCACCATACATCTGAATTTGCAAGATACTAAGAGAATGATCTTGAGATTCAATAATATTTTAACAGCAGCAAATTCAACATGATTGTTTGTGACTTTGCCAAGTCACGCCACGAAAGAGAGATAATGAGTGTCATATGAGTATATAATCCCATGTGTACCAACAATCTAAGGCTTACCCTGAGTGGCTCCATCCACAAAATCCCATGGGATTGAAATGCCAATGTCAACAACTGGAATATTTCGAGGAGGCTTGATAAGATCTCCTTGGGGAAAATAATTGAAGATACCATGACATTCCCCATCATATATCTAAGAGGGTATAAAAACATCTTCGAAAATGGCATTGTTCCTGGAAATTCATACACCCCAAATGATGAATACTAGGAGTGCAACATATGAATGATAGTTGGTGTTGTTAATCCATCAATGCCAAGCTTCTTATATACTGATACCACACCATACAAATGGAACGCCCATGAGAATTGCAATATGATTCTACAATTCCAATATATATGGAAAATATAAGAAAAGATGTGCAATATCTTCAACAAGCGATGCACAAAGAAAGCATCTATTAGGACCAATTATGAATATGTGGACCAAAACATCACATACTGGGACCCTGCCCTCAAGAACAAACCAGAAGAAAATATTAATCTTGTATGAACAATTAAGTCACCGTAAGCTCATGCACCACCATCCAGGTGGTGGAAGGTCTCCAACCTCTCTAAGAACCATATATCTCAAATTGGGTACATAGAAACCACCTTTTGCATTCTTAACCCATAACAAAACATCATCCTTGTCACTAAGATAGACGTTGATGTCAGCTAGTGACAGTAAGTATATGTCCCAAATGAGACTCTCAAAGTCATTTAGGTCTAATTCAGCTGTAGAGAGCCAAGAAAGTCTAAATATATTGATGTCATGCTTTTTTACATGACGAAGATGAACAAGACCTCGATCATTCAGGGATTTTA
This sequence comes from Pseudotsuga menziesii, assembly GCA_001517045.1. Classification (NCBI taxonomy): domain Eukaryota; kingdom Viridiplantae; phylum Streptophyta; class Pinopsida; order Pinales; family Pinaceae; genus Pseudotsuga; species Pseudotsuga menziesii. The sequence goes on from LPNX010055653.1 coordinate 13,891, forward strand.
TTATTCCTTCCAGAAATCACAAGAAATCAATACAAATGATCCATGGATCTTGTCCAATCTGGACACATTTGTCATTGCCAACTTTCTAGGATAACCAATCACCAATTAGATCAAAGAAAGTATTGATCGCTTTCCATATATTGGATATATTCTTAAGAGACTTGTCCTTATATCTGAACCACTCTTCAATGGTGAGTAGAAAGATATATTTATGGTAAATAACCAAAACCCAAAGACCCTTACCTTTTAAAATTTGGCAAGTGCATTTGGTTGTTATAGCCTTTGCAAAACAAGGTAGATCTTTGATGCCCTAACAACCAAGAGATTTTTGGAGATATATCCTTTTCCAGGAAACCTAAGGGAATGCTGTTACATATTCATATCCACCCCAAATAAATTTAATGCAAAGCTTCCTGATCCTGTGGAGGATACCGGCAGGGGCATATGATAATGAAATCCAAAAGACAGGGATAGCTTCAATGATGAAATTGATCATAACCAATCTAAATCCAAGGGATAGCCAATTGTTATACCATAAATTAAGTCTATTTTCAATTTGAACGATTTTCCAAGCCCAATCCTAATAATTGTAGCCGTTTGGCTTGATATTGAAACCCAAATACTTGAATCCTATAGAGATGTTAACCATGGAGAAGCCAAATTTATCGGTGCACCAAATTGCTTCATGCATGTTTGTGTTCATGAATGATATGAAGGATTTCAATGGATTATAAACCATGCTAGTAGAAATGGAGAAGACTCTCATAATATATTTGAGTAGAAGACCATCTCTGCGAGTACTATCGGTGAAAAACAACATGTCATCAACAAATAGTAAGTGGGAAAGACATTACCACCAAAAATGAGTGGAGCGAGAAGGAAACCCTGACGAAGACCCCTCCTAGGTATGAAGAAATCAGAAGTTGAAGCATTAATGAGAATCGACAAGGAGACCAAGTGAATGGTGGAAAGAATCCAATTAATCATAGATAAGTCAAGGCCAATCTGTACTAAGATTGATCTAATATGGGTCCAGTTGACATGATCGTAGACCTTTGATAGATCTACTTTAATTATGACCACATGAGTTTTCTTTAATTTGGAAGAGTGCAGAATCTCTTGTGCAACTTCTATGGGATCGTGGATTTGTATTTTTGTGAGAAAAGAAAACTGTTTATCACAAATATCTTCAAATAATATACTCTTGATCCGGTTTGCAATAACCCTTGCAATAATCTTATATGTAGTATTGCAGAGTGAAATAGGACGATAGTCGTCGATATTGGTGGCTTTGTCCTTCTTCGGAATGAGACCAAGAAATGTGTTATTAAAGGAGTCAAGAATCCTACCCCTGACTTTGGATTCTTCAGTGACAGCCAGAAGGTCAACATCTAGAATATCCATGAAGTCGAGATAGAATTCTATGGGGTATCCATCAATACCCAAGTGTTTATCATATTTCATAGAGTGTATAGAAGCTTTCATTTCACCCATGGTAACTTGTTCTTTCAAAGAGCCATTTTGTTCCTCTAGGACAAAGGAGGGATAAAAAGTTATAAGATCGATCATATCACCTGTTGTGGAAGTGTTGTCCTCTTTGAATAACAATGAGAAGTTTCTAGTACTAACAGTTGTAAGATCTTCAAAACCATATACTAATTGACCATCAGCATTTTCCAATTTCTAGATGGTATTGTTGTTGATTCTGTTCCTGTAAAACTTGTGAAAATATTTGGTGTTACCCATCACTTTGTTTGAGCCATATGGCTTGACTCTTGAATCTGATGGCAACCTCCTTTTCATCGAGTAGCTTATTTATTTTCCTTTCCAAGTCCATATAAAATTCCTTATGTTCCAAATCATTGTGCCAAGAGGTGATTCTACAACCCCTTAGGGGGGGATGTGTAACTCCTTCCATGCTTATAATAGGCTTATAATCGGATACCAAAACATTGGTAGGCTTGATAAAAATAAAATAAATATCAAAACATAATAATAATTTTTTAGTATAAATATACCAAAATAAACCAAACATATATCAAACTAATTAAAGAAATATATGGAAAAAATAAATAATAAAAATATGTGAAGGGAATTAATTTCTGAAAATATATATACCAATATAAACCAAACAATTATCAAATTAATCAAAAAAATAGATAGTAAATAGTTTATTTATTTACCAAGGGCTTGGTAAATAAATAAACTTGATTCAAACATATGTTTAATTTCCACAGTGCCCACTGGTCTAAGCTTCCATGAAATAAGAGATGTGATTAATAGAATTTATTTAAAAAAAGTAGATCATATCCAAATATCCAAATTATATGCCAATGCATGGAAGAAGAATAAAATACCTACTCTAAATATCACATGATCACTCTAATTACCAACAAATAGAAAAGTGTACATGTGTATCTAATAGAAAAGATTAAGAAGAAAGATTAAGATCACTTACTCTATAATATATATGTTAATTGATATATTTATCATTTCACTTCATTATTATACAACTTCTTAATGACTAAAAATTATTTATGTGTTATTACTTCTTATTGACATAGATAAATAGTTGCATTGTATGCAAATATTTTGAATATACCAAACTATATACCAATAATTTGAATATACCAAAAAATTGGCTTGATAAAATAAAATAAATATCAACACATAATAAAACAAACATTTATCAAATTAATCAAAGAAATAGATAGTAGATAACTTATTTATTTACCAAGGGCTTGGTAAATAAATAAATTTGATTCAAACATATGTTTAAATTCCACATTGCCCATAGGTCTAGGCTTCCATGAATTAAGAGATATGATTCATAGAATTTATTAAAAAAAAATCTGCTTAAATAATTTATCTAGGCTTAATTATCCAAATATCCAAAGTGTATCCCAATGCATGGAAGAAAAATACAATACCTACTCTATAGATTACATGATCACTCTAAGTGCCAACAAATAGAAAAGTGTGCTGGTGTATCTAATAGAAAAGTTGAAGAAGAAAGATTAAGATTACTTACTTTGTAATATATATGTAATTTGATAGGTTTATCATTTCACTTCATTATTATTCAACTTCTTAATGAGTAAACAATATTTTGTGTAATTATTCAACTTCTTATTGACATTGATATATGTTTAAATATCCAAAGTGTATGACAATAATTTGAATATACCAAAAAATTGGTAGGTTTGATAAAAATAAAATAAATATCAAAACATAATAAAATTATGTCGGCTTGATAAGCAAATTAATATATACCAAAATAAACCAAACATTTATCAAATTAATCAAAGAAATAGGTCCTAAATAGTTTATTTATTTAGAAATATTTTGGTAAATAAACAAACTCGATTCAAACATATGTTTAAATTCCACACTTTGCATAGGTCTAGGCTTCCATGAATTAAGAGATATGATTAATAGAATTTATTTAAGAAAAAAGAAATAGATCATAAATAAATTATCTGTAGCTTAAATATCCAAATATCCAAACTGTATGCACCAATGCATGGAAGAAAAATACAATACCTACTCTACATATTACATGACACTCTAATTTCCAACAAATAGAAAAGTGTTCAGGTGTATCTAATAGAAAAGCTGAGGAAGAAAGATTAAGCTCACTTACTTTATAATATATATGTTATTTGATATCTTTATCATTTCACTTCATTATTATACAACTTCTTAATGACATTCTATATGTGTTATTATTCAACTTCTTATTGACATAGATAAATATTTGCATTGTATCACTATGTTATTATTCATATTCTTCGTGGTGTTATTTGCTATCATACTAGACTTGTTTCCCATGGTGCATTGATGTCAACAGTATTTCTTCCTACTCCTCACATGCCCACAGGCGCACAATTGCAACCGACATAGATACATCTTAAAGGTGGCCTTACCAAGTGCAAAGAGGGATCAAATATCTCGAGGTGCAAACCCTTCCTCTGCATTTGCACTCTAAAAAAGGGTATGCACTTCCAGATATTTGATCTCTCTCGACACTTGGTAGAGCCACCTTTAAGATGGATCTATGCTGGTGATAACCACTAGGATGATTGATTGAGAAAGAAGCCAGACTGTACTCTTCAATGGTAGATAATTCATCCTCCATTGATCTATGGTGCTCATGAGCCCAAATCATGGATTCTATCTTAACCTTTTTAAGATTATTGGAGAGTTGAACAATTGTTGAGGATGATCTATCAGGTTCATATGGGATCCACATATTCTTGATCTTCTATGTATATGATTCATGTTGAATCCAAGTAGAGTTAAACTTAAATGGAATAGGAGCTTTCGCAGGGGTAGGGCTAAACTCCATAAAAATGGGGTGATGATTAGATATACTTCCCACTCCAATCCATTGTTGAATACGAGGGGCAACCTTAAGGAACTTTCATTTATTAAAAACCTATCAAGACGTTTTTCAACACTTTCAGAACCAATTCTCTTATTGCTCCAAGTGGGCTTAAGATCTATGGGAGGAATACCATATAGTCCTTCAGCTTCCAAAATCTTGACAAATATATCTAAGAGTGAGTATTTTATGGCATTTTAACCCCAGGTTTCCGCTTCCCTGAGTGAGAAATTGAGGTCGCCACACAGTATGAACTCTCGACTCTGTGCAGACCAAAACTAAGTAATATGTGCCAATAAGCAACCATGTTTGTATTAGGACCATATTTGTTGACCAATGTGAGGGATTTTCCTTATTCCTATGAGAAAAGGACCATCTTAAGACTTGTGAAAATAGACCAAGAATTAGCGCAGAGAAGGGTTTTTTTCACCAACCCATAATAATTCCACCAGAATGAACTAAAGTGTCAGTGTAGACCAAATACCAACCAGGAAACAATAGTCTTAGGTCATTCAAAATGGTATCCCCGAAGGATATATTTTTTGGTAACATTAGTATATTAGGGTGATCGATATCGACCATACGTTTGAGGGTGAGTCACAACAGAATTTGAGGCCAAAATCCGACGGCTACCATGTCTGAAATTCAGCACTAACCTATCGGGTATTTGACACCCTCAATTGTTTTTGTCGTCAGTGGCGTAACGTCGGATAGTCGACAGCCAAGCCAAGGCCATCCTATTTCCTACGGCACGACCTTCGGATTTCCTACGGCGAGGCCGTCAGATTTCCTACGGCAATGTTGTCGAATTTCCTACGGTAATGCCGTCGGATTTCCTACGGCAAGGCCGTCGGATTTCCTATGACAATCTACTGTCGGAGCCACAGCAATTTCATCGAATTGACATGAAATCTGACAACATCTTCTAGGAATTGAACGTCGAATAATTGACGGGATACTGTATATTAATAAATAAATAAAATTGTATTTAGTGGCAAGTTTACTTTGAGATATGCTATAGATATCATTGTCTTTTGATATATTTTGGTGGATGTGTTTAAGTTTTAATACATCATCAAGACCAAAGATATGTAGGTATCTTCATTTGAAAGAGGATTCAACATAGATGGAATCTATTTAACAAAGGTGCTAATAATATAACTCAGAATCTTCTCATCATATATTTATTCCAACCTACAACTGATCCAGGAGGAAAAGATTGCAAGAGCTTTATCACATGAGATCAGTTAGGCAGAGAATTTAATAGGGGCAAGCAATCAACTTTAGATAAAATTTTGAATATGACTTATACACAAACATGGGGATTAATTTCAAAATTTTTATCAATAGCCTTTGCAAAATGTGATATACCTGGGTTAGAGTATCACTCCTCTGCAATGGCGTAGCTTTTCAAAAGTGCATTTGGTAGATTTGGTCTTGGATAGGTAGTTATCACACACACTATTTATTTTTGGAATTGTATCTATTTTGTCTTGCTAATTAACCTGTAAATATGGAAAAATATTGTAAAGGAATATGTTTATCTTTTTAGGCGAAGACAAGATTGGCTGATGAAAGTTTAATTTTTGTCTCTTTGGTTGGTGGATGCTTTGGAGGTGAGTTTACCTAACATTCTTGTTCCAAAAATTAACCCAATTCTTAACATGTATTGTTATCTTGTTGCAATTCTTACTGCTTCATGAAAGCCATCATAGTAATGCTTTGCATACACTTTTGACTTCAAAAAGTTTCTAATGATTACATGTAGATAATCAAACTCCTCTTACAGCTGTGTATGTTTTTTTATTATCAAGTATTAGTTGTCGGACATGTAATAATTCAAATTAAAATATATTTGCATCTATTGCTATCAGTAAACAACAATATTCGAGAACCAACTTTTGAGACTCATTCTAAACTTTTCTCCCACAAATTATGAATGTCTTGTATCATTACAATGGAAATCAATTTTTAAATGGTTTTGTTATGTCTATTTTAGTTATGTATTCTTGTTTTCTCCTACTTTATCTTTTTTAATGAAAGTTGTACCTATCATCGTGCCTTTGCATTCTTGATTTGGAGCTCCCTATTTTTTTATTGTTATTTATGCTTATACTAATGTAGAAGTGACCACAAAGTTGGCCAATAGGGATCGAAAGCTCTATTTTAAAGACCTTACTTCATGGTTTTTAGAGATCTATTTCTAACCTGGTGGTCTCTTGATTTTAGTCCTGAGGAAGAGATAACAATGACCCTAATATGTTGATCAGACTACCTAATCTTCCAGTAATGTTCTGGGAAGAAAATACTCTCGGAGATATAGGTAACAAGTTGTGTCATTTCAATGACAGAGCTAAACCAAAGGGCAATACATGCTCCTGTGCTAGACTGTGTGGAGGTCGATATAGAGAAGAGACTCCCAGAGGAAATCCAAATTAATATGGTTGAATGGAATCATCTTCAAGCTTTAGATTATGCGGAACTTCCTTTTAAATGTAATTTTTGTCATGAATTTGGACACTTTTCTAAGCATAGTCTAAAGATTCAAGAAACTGAGACACTTTTAAACTAGAAAACAAATCCTCCTAGTCGTCAAGAACAGAGCTCATCCAAGTAAGTTCCTAACAAGCAAAGATATCAGCAACTCAATGGGTCACAACACCTGAAATATAATCAGAGAATCAACCCATGAAAACCAGCAATAGATTCGAGGCACTCGAAATTTTAGAGGAAGTAGATAAAGGTAGAATAGAGGCAGAACCATGTATGACAACTGTGGAACCAAAATATGGATTAGAAACCCAAGTGGATCCGATGAACATAATGTCAAATACCTCAACAGAGAGTGCAGTACAAGAAAGAATTAATGGAGATGGAGAGCCCCAGTGGAGGCAAGTAAAGAAATCCATTTGGAAATGGAGAGAGTAGAGAATGAAGAGCGGGGAGAAGAGGACGAAGCAAATCAGAGGAAATATAAGAGAATGAAGAGGTGTCTGAATCAGAAGAGGAAGACGCCTGAGAACCTTATCCTCCAAATATACTGCATTAATATAGCCTTCCATAGCTCTAGTGAAGCAAGTGGGTGCATCTTCTCAACCACTTTCCTTCGCCGAAGCCTTGATGCAAGGTTTCTCACCCCCTCTAGCAAGGGGAAGAAAATCAAGACAAGAACAACAAGAAAACGAGGTAGAATCAAACATTTTCGTTAGCTAACCCAAGACGTCATGTTTCTAGAGGAGGTACTCACAAAACCAATTAAGTAAACATGTTCCTTTTCTGTATAGTGTTATGCGAGCAATTTGTAAGAATTTACACTTGTAAGCATGAACATTGTAGAAAAAGTAAGTGTAAGGAAAAATGATGGCATCACTTCCCTTTGCTCATTGACGAGAGGATTAACTCCATGTCTTTGAGGACAATTTTAAATTTTTTATCTCTCAGCCTCAAAGTCAAGTAACTTTCCCTGACCACAAATAACATAATGCCAAGATGAACTGAAGCCATTCAGAGCAATCTGAACAAACTCATTATCTTTGATTTCTTCACCAACTGCACCAAGATTGTCTCTCAACTTTACTAACTTCATCAGGTAGCTGCGCACATGTAGACGGAAGGCCATAGTGAGCTTGTTCCTTAAGAGCATCATCCTCAGTATATTCACACTTTGGTTAAGGCACCCTCCAACAGGTGACTCTGGCACACTAGGAATGACCATTACTGCAAACTCTATTAAACAAGCTTCAACCGATTCATTATATCAACTAAATTTTCTCAGCCCACGACTCTTCTCAAATCCACATGCCAAACACTAGGGAATTTCTGCTTCAATCATTGAATCCTAGACATTTAGCCCACCGAAACCCTCTAACCACTCTCTTTCCTTCAAATATGATCTACGCGGAACTCTAGGATGCTTTGGATACACTTCCCTGATACCATGTTAAATTTATCAACCATGGTAGTCAGATCTGCACTTAAATACAAATCATAACCCTGGGGAATTGGAAAGCCTTAGCTTCCATTAAATCTGTTGTAGCTTAAATACAAATTCTGCTACACATACTACTAGAAATTACTAACAGCAACCCACAGTAAGCATCCTCAAAAAATCTGAGTTTTAGATATGCAACTCTATTTATTCATGCACTAGAAAAACAATTAGCTACTACACTCTAAAATAATAATGGTCACGCATCTAAAAAGTTCCACCTTGTACCTCCTTAATGGACAAGAAGAATGGTGAGTACATCAAACCTAAACATGCACAATGGTGCTTGCTAGACTAGGTCAAACCCTACTTAACTAGTGTGCCTCCTTGCATTGATAAGGAGTCAACAAGGAGTAACTCAAGTGGAGAATATGCTAGGCATGCAGGCCTGCTGTCTCCTAGAGATCATCACTCTCTTAACTCGTGTGCATGCACAAATAGAACTGAACTGTTAAAACTGGAAATAGCATTTAACTAGAACTAGATATGGAAACAACATGATCTAACTAAAGCCTAAATAATTGAAACAACATCTAACCTAGAAATAATTTACTAGCCTTCCCATCAATCTAAATGCTTTGATGTAGTGTATCAAGCTTGTTTCATGTCCTTTCCTTTGAGGGTACAATCCATGCAAATGTATAAGATATACTATATGAGTTTACATCCTTGCCTACAGTCACCTGCAACATATCATGCCATTCCCTGCATGCATGATCATGATCATGCACAACAAGTATGGAAGCCATTGCTAAGAGACTCATGTGTATTCCACTCACCCACCCATTTCCATTTGAGAACTTAACCACATTAATTATAAAGCTAATTACCTCAGTCTTCCACTAGCACATGAAGATTCCAACCAATATGACTTTGTTTTAGCTTAGCTGCGAGGGATGAAAACGTCCCAACTCAGTTTACAATAATTTTCTGGTATGAAACTTGACCATACAAGGAAAGGACCTTACATGACCATAAAATTATTTTAAATTACCTAGTTTTATTTTAGTTATGTAATAAACTGTGGAATTCAAATAGAATTGGAGGCTACCCAGCGTTGACGTGGAGAGGACTGTGACTGTGACAGTAAACACGACCCCAGATGAGCATGTGCATGTACATGCGAGAGAATAGGAAATCGAGTGGCTTAACTAAATATTCCAGTTCAAGATACTTTTGACAATGAATTTCCAAATGCAACTTCAAATGAAAATAGCTATTAATCAAATAGCAGGAGAATATCACCTTCTTTAGAGCTCGTGCAAATTGAATAGCTTGAATATCATTATCTTCTAGCTTATTCTAGCTCTCGTCAATTTTGACAATGCATGAAGATGGACCATTAATCTCTCCTTCTTTGAATGAATTTCATCCGTGTGCACCCTATAATCCTAAAATATTTCTTCAACAACATATGAGTTAAGATATATGAAACAAACATCAGACAAATCTTATCTTTCTACAATTTAAAATGTTTTACATAATACTCTGTACTTTTCTAGCATCCAATTACTACTAGAATAAAAATGTATTTGTCTTGACCTGCAATTGAGTGATTTCACATTGAAAACCAATAAAATGAACTAATTAAATTTCTAACCAATCATATTCAAGACATTTATGTTGTGTTCTGAGATCTCTCTAAATATTATAAAAATTAATACTTATTTAAATTTCCCTAAGAACGGGTGGAAGGCTTGTAACCATCCTAATCATGCCCATCAACAACGTATGTTAGGTTTAAATATAATACTAGGTAAATTAGTGAATTATATTTATGTTTAAAAAATAGGCTTTGAGAAATGCTGGGTTGAATTTGAGGGTTGAAATGACATTAAGAAACCATTTTGGGCACATATATGGACATAAAGAGCATATCTGGGCACTCCAACAACCTCAAACCTTCATTCTGGGCATAAATAAGGGTTGTTCCAACCTCCTAATCAACAATTTATAGTAGTATCATGAATTCTGGGTGCTTTTTCTCCACAAAAGGGGTGTAAACAAACCTCAATAAAAGTAGATAACAAATGTAACTTCTCTTACAATAAAAATAGTTAGGGAAATGTACCTATTTAGGTAGTGCTTTATTTGACATACTATTAGGTTGTCCATATAGCTATTTCTCGGGGATGCCACTGATAATCCTTCTCCTAAAAGGAAAAAGTATCAAAATGATTCCATGAAGAGAAAAAGTAATGCCATTGCCTAGCTTTAGCTTTATCTGGAGCATGCCACTGATAATCCTTACTTAGGGAAGGAGAAATTATTAAATTGAGTCCATGAATAGAATAAGTAATGGAATTGTCTAGCTTAGGGTTTAATACGAGGAATTGCTTTTGTGCAATTAGGTGGGGATGCTTTTGTGTAATTAGGGTTTCTATATTTACTTCGTCCATGAATCTTTCTAATATTTGTGCATTAAACATTCATATTCTCATACATCATGGAAATGGTTAGTCTCCCAAGTTCACATGGATATAGTTGGTGAATAAGACATTGCATGCACCTCTAGACATTATATAATAAAAACAAAAAAAAACTCTTTCGACCAACTCAGTATACTCCGGTGTAAATATAATAAATAAAGTCAAGTTGAGTAGCTGTGCAAATCCTACAATGAAATTTCATAGATATTTTATTGGCTTCAATCTTGCCATTTTGTGTTGGCTTCATGGTTTTAGTTTCACTGTGTTACAAATAGGTGAAAAAATGGCAATCAAATTGGTTGGAAGATATAGAAATCCCTCCAAAATTGGTTCAATATGGTTCTTTGGATGCCAAGTTATCATGATTGAAGTTACATAATATTTACATGAATAAAGGAATAAAGATTGTATTGAGAATTGGGTCATTGAAACACATAAGTTTTTTAAATATTAAATGAAGTGAAGGTGAATATTATTTATCTATATAGTTTGTGGTTGGATCATTCTTATAGGGATCAAATGGTTGAGAGATAGTTATGAAATGGAAAAGAGCTTGGAGATATTTTTGTTCGACATTCCACACCAAACATATCTGTTGAAAATGAAAAGGAACTCCCCAAATTGACCTTGTAATGCAAAAGTAAGTTATCCACTACAGAGAAATGTCTAATTTACCTGGGGTACAACACAGTCTGCATGAATAGGATCCCAAACTATTGCACATGAACAATCCCAATTATCGTTTTGAAATTGAGAGATAGGAGCCCTATAACAGAAAAACATATTACAGTGCTTTCATTAGTTTAATTATCCTTCAACATAAAACAATTAATAAGTCTAAGCTTCACATCACCATTTTCAGGCAGAAACATCAGCAAACACAAAATGCATCACCCACATCAAGAGTAGATAGACAAGGAATATATCTTCATGTTTAGAAACTAGATAGATGAACCTCTATTCCATGGAACTGCAAACAATACTTAGCATGACTTGATAAAAGCCATGAATTGCACAACTTACACTGAAGACATTAGATACCAAAAGGAAATAATACCTTTTCCATTTACCACAAATAATATTTTGCTTTGCCTTCTTACCATCTGGACATAGCTGCCCTTCATAATAAAGAATAGCTCGGCATTGAAGCCAGTTTTCTTTAGAACCAAACTATAGAGAATTTGCAGGTTTCCAAACTTTTGGCCAGACACACTATAGTACAAGTTATCATTATAACTGAATATTTTTCACATGAAATATTTCCATTTGCAATCAAGCAATAACACCCCCTGCAATTTCAAATATGGAATTTTAAAATATAAAATATCACATACATCATTCCATCAATAGACCTTACATTTTCCATGTTATGTTTTGTATGCTCTTGTTCAAGAATCTCCTCCTCCAAAGAAATCGGTTGTCCCATAAATGGTGATTCTTCAGAACTGAAATAAAAAAGAGCAAACTGAGACAAAGTTGCCTTCTAGTATATGCATTATTTGAAACTAAGATGCATGAAATCCAGAAAAAAAAATATAATGTTTGTGCTTGGATGTACAATGTATACACATGCATACAATATACATGTAATCAAACTGCAAAACAAACTAGGATTGTTGGAAAGCACACACGAATAGATAATAAGTCCATCTGTAGAAAAAATGTCTTTATGGAAGTCAATTTGCAAAGGATAAAATGAATAAAGATTTTAATAAGAAGTTTTGTTGTCCAGCTTGAAAAATAGTCTCACTGTTTATAACAATTAACACCAGTAAAAATAAAAAAATTCCAATTCCTCATTAGGGTTAAAAGGAATGAAAATTTTGCATTTACATCTGGTTTTTGGCCTCCATTGAGGCCATTCTTGATTAACCCCGAAGTTATGACGGACGATAAAGGAGTCCCAATTATCCCCAAGCCGAGACAGCCTATGGTGGATGAGAATATTAACCAAAATGTGATGAAATAAATTCCTATCTCTATTAGTTGTGTTGTTTTGAAATGAATACGCCATCTTTTGCAAACTACTGCTAAGATAAAAAGGCATATTGAGTGCTTGCCCCTTGAAAATCAACAATAACCTAAGATAATAATAATGTATCTGAGAAAACGCCCTTGGCAAGTCACATACCTCATGAAACCATAAGACTTTTGCAAAAAGGGCATCCACCCAGCTTTCGTTACAGGCTCCACACATTCACCGTATGCATCAAGATACTCAACTACACAGAGTTCAAGTCGAACCACCGGAACCATGAGAGAAAATGAGGGTCTACACTTTAAAGGGAACATACAAAACCCCTATTCTTTCTGATATCTTCGACTTTATGAAACCCCTCTCCAAGCACTTGTCCATTCTCGGATTCTTCCTCTCCTTGATCTTCTCCATCCACCCCTCTTCTTTTTGATATCTTCGACTTTATAAAACCCCTCTCCAAGCACTTGTCCATTCTCATATTCCTCCTCTCCTTGATCTTCTCCATCTTCATCTTCCAACTGTTCTTCTTCGTGTTCATGTTCCTCCCCTTGGGTTTCTTTGGTTTCTTCATCCTCCTCCGTGCCCTCTCTTCACCCTCTTCTTGATGCTCAACTTCATTGAGTTGCAGCTGCCGCTACCCACACAAAACTGTTTTGTCAACTCCTCTATTACTGTTGTGCCCTTAAACTGATGATATATTTCCAAGTACTGAAACCTCCTACATGACGATGCGATTGTAACCAAACCGTGGCCTTGAACCTCTCTGCAGAGAGGAATTCTTAATTCTTGTAACATACTGCAGGAAGCAAGAAGTGATAAACCATGATCCGTTATCTTTGTTGAAGCTAAGTTTAAATAAGACAACTTACTACAGCGGGGAGCAAGAAATTATTGATTGGGTTCTTTGTTTCGCAAAGAAATATTGTGTCTGGATGGTTGTGGTTTTATATTTTTTTTTGTTTTTTTGCCCTAGTGTCGGAAATCTGACAACATAGCCCTAGTGTCGGAATAGCCCTAGTGTCGGAAACCCTACGCCCTAGTGTCGGAAATCCTACGCCCTAGTGTAGGAAATCCTATGCTTGAGTGTCAGAAATCCTATGCCCCAGTGTCTAAATAGCCCTAGTGTAGGAATAGCCCTAGTGTCGAAAATCCTATGCCCTAGTGTCGAAAATTCGAAGGCGCTAAAATAATTTAAAAGGCTCACTACTTTTCATCGTTACTATTTGAAACATCCGTACGATACATTGGATGTCATCGGATTTCGGGTTCAAATCCTGTTGTGAGTTTCTTCTAGAGATTTCCAAACCCTCTACAATTGAAAGACAAGATTGGCATTTACACCCATATGTCTTATGGGCCATTGCTCGAAGTGCCCCTTTAATAGCCTCGGCAAGGAATGATGGACCACCCACTTCCCAAACCCCTTTTTGTTGAAACCTTTGAGTTAGGAGGTAACTTGAGGGAGTATATAGGAGTATTGGATTAGGTAGATAATACACTAATTTGATCCTAAAACCCACCCAAAATCTCGATGCATATAGTATCAGTCAGTGAGGGATCGTTCCTGTCTAGAGAGGGAGGAGTTGTGTAACATGTATCCAAGTCTACTAACCCGTGATATGGGGAGAAGAGTAATGATGTAGATACTTCCTGTGGAGGTGAGTTCACTTTATCTAATGTGAGCCTAGTGTCTGTCGGAGGATGGTTCGTAGAATGAATATGTGAGTGAGGAATAAGTGGCTCGTGAAGGGTAGTGGGGCTAATAATTTTCGGGGCTGAAATTAAGCTACGATTATCCAGGTAATCATACTCTGCAGGGACGACATACTGGATAGATTTTAGAGAAAAAATGTCAGAGATACTGCAATTGAGCGACGAGTGTGCTCCTGGGTGCAAAGGACAGGGGGAGTAGTGAGCCTCAACAAAGGGAGTTCTGATCAGTTCAATACCCAAATTCGTAGAGCTAATGGGTAATATGGGGTTTGGTTGTTTAAAGTAGATGAAGGATAAAGGATGAGAAGAGCCTCCCTTATACCCTATGGAGTCAGGTGTTGTAACAATATCCTCATACGAAATTTCCTTCACCTTAGAAAAAGAGCAAAAATTCTCAACATTTTTGTATGAAACATCATATACATCGAGAGAGACCAACAAGACATATGACTTGTTCGGGACCGTGGAAGAGATGGTACTATTATGTTCTAAAGGAGAGACACGTGCATAGCTATTGTCCTCTGTAATATCGTTAAGAGCTAGAAGAATTTCCATATCAGAACTACCATCTTGCATCTTCAATGAAAACATTGATGTGACTTATCAGTTTTGATAGAATGGAGCAGTGGAGTCTTCAACAAGGAGTATGCCCGAGTGCAAGTGATAATGTGTAAACTGCTCTTCCAGGGAAACACTATCCAAATTGGATTGATATCACCAATATTGTCTAACAAATGGCAGGGTACATTATTTGAGCATATGTCCATATTTGTGACATATGTTACATCTGAATGGAATGTTGATGTAATCCAGGGTTTGTTTGTGATGATGGAGGCCCTTTGAAATGATCATTTCATCCCACAGACCTTCACGAAGGTCAATATCCACTAAGAATTTGGATGCGACCATCTTACCTGTAAGTTTGAAGGAGTGGTCAACATTTAGGTATGTACCAAGTGCAAAACCAATATGTTCAAAAATGTCCTCTGACCATAATCCTAATGGTAATCCTATCAGTTTGACCCATATGGGTTGAGTTGTTGGGCACACGTCCATCATTATCAACCGATGGTGACCCTCATTTGATGTTGGCATAGAGAATAAATATAGAGTCCTTTGTCTTATGTAGAATAATGGAAAACCAACCTTTTACCAAAGAATAGCATTCAGGGGCATAACCAAGATGTGGAGACCAAGTCTCTTTAGCCCAAGTTCAAAAGCACTCCACTGAAATCCCCCGACCATCAAAACACCCTACCAAAACAAGTTCTGAAAAGGGAATAACATTTTCCATTTGCACGTCATCTTCCCGAACCAAGTTTAGTGGTCGACCCTTCCTTTTGACACATTTCTTTTTGAATATGGCAAAAAGACCCACTTGTTCCACTAGCGAAGCATAAACTAAGCTACGTGTCGAATTGTGACAGAGTACTGAAGTTGTCGTGGAGTTTTGAGATTCATGAGCGATATCCTTGACGGTCTCAACACATTAGAGGAAATTTGGGGTCTAAAATGGGCCTTATAAGAAAACGTGCCAAAATAAGTTTTTGTGAGTTGGAATTCAAGAACCAATAGAATTTCAA
>LPNX010055653.1:30751-68800 GCA_001517045.1 Pseudotsuga menziesii
TTACAGGAGCAGTGGGACAAAACTTGACAGCTCCAGGATAATCACTTTCGGAGGATCCCTTATCCATGTGTCATAGTTTAGTGATGGGGTATGTGTGGGTCTTTACAGACTTTTTAATCCTACCCATGTTACTTGAATAACAAGAGGAGTTGTCAGTTGATTACCACGTATTGAAAACTGGTAACCCAGAAACCATGCAAGAGATATATTCAAATAATATTGCTAATCCAGGTTCCAAAAATAACACTATTGCTCAGGAATCTATGCCCGACACTATACTGTACAACACAAGTCTGTTAACCTAAATAGCCTCATTGGCAGCATAATAGTGGAACCCTAGTTTGTGGTAGAAACCATAGCAAACACCATTACAGAGGTGCCTAAGCATATTCCATTATGAAGGTAGAAACCCTAGTGGTTTCCATTATAGAGGAGCCCTAACATAACGTAGATTCAAAATCAATATGCAACCCTAGCATACTCCATCGAGGGGAGTTCCATTATAGAGGAACCCTAGTCAGACAGATTAAACACTAGTCATATGAGACACTAGTCACAAAATACTTCTGCAGTAACCTTACCGAACATCAATGACACATAATCTCTATCGAACATCATTGACACAAAAGCCCCATCGAGACGCAAAAACCCTATCAAGAACTTTAAAAAAACTACTATGACATGTTAAGTCAATTTAAAAACTATAATGATTTGAGTAGTTGAAATTGCAACTATCCATATTCAAAGAAAACATAATGCTTAACAAATAGAAAAAAAAAATGCTTTAAAAAAAAATAAGTAAACAAACTAAAAAAACATTTTTTTTAAAGAATAATTTATATTTATCCATTCATTTTTATTAAATTTCTTTTGTTTCAATCATTTTAAAATTGTGCCAATTTCAATTAATCAAATGAAATAATAACTTTCACCAAATATTTTAAATATTTTAAATATTTATTTATTAATTTACACCTAGAAACCATAAAAAAATATTTAAATATTGTTATCTCAAATTATTTTTAAATTAAAACAAATTTCCATCTCTTTTTTATCGTCATTTAAACTAATGAAATACTCAATTAATCGTTATCATCAAAATGACCACTTTCACATAGGCTGAAGCTTACAATAAACATGATACATATAACAAAAGAGTAAACTTTCTACCCGACCATTTGCATCGATTGGACGATCAGCAACGCGTGATATGGCAGCTCACAAGAACTAAGTCGTCTAATCGATGCAAATGGTCAGGTAAAAAGTTTACTCTTGGCCACTTTCACATTGCTAAAGTTTAAAATAAACATGATACATGTAACATAAAACCACAAATAAACTCCATCAAAGTCACCATTGCTTTTGAAGTGGATCCCAATTATTGGATTTTACTACCCCACAACTAAGAGTACAAAATCAATATGTAAAGTTGGGGTCACCGTTGCCTTTTAGGGTGGACCCCAATGGTCTTGGATTTACTACCCAATGTCGCATAGCATTCATGATTCTTCTGATGTATCTTAATTCAAACAAAAAAATCTTCTTGGCCTAGATTAAAAAGTTTCCCCAAGTGTAATTCGTAAAGAGTAAGTTTTGTATTTAAACAGAAGTCGCAAAAGAAATTTATGGTAAAACCACATGTACTCCTAGAAATATATGGCAAAGGCTTTGTAATTTAAAAATATATATTTTAATAATATTTATTTTCACATATTTATAAATTTGAATTACATCAAATCCTTGGCTTTAATGATGTGTTTTCTTTGATGATATTTTTTTTTTCAAACAAAAAAGACAATATTCTATTAGAAAATATTCAAAGTGTTTGGAAAGCCACGGTCGACAAGAGAAAGTAGACAGAACGTCAAAAAGACAGAGCTGGTCTGAGAAGAAATGCGAACAGTCACTTGATCCACAAGAGGGTTGAAGTAGATAGGCAGACCTAGACGATAGACAAAACTGGGCAACGATATAACCAAGAACATGCTCAGGAAAAGACCGAAAGACTCTCTCGCATGCCTAAAAGGACATCCGGTGACCACCTCTCATAAAAAATAAAGCCTCGATTAGCAACCAACGTCGTCTTCGAAAGACCATCAACCAAAGAATTATGTTCTCTGTAGATATGTGAGAAGTCGATCGAGTGAAAGCTGTTGATTAGACCTCTAACACGTCTCAGCCACGGAGACATGTGCAGTAGAAGGTTGTGGCTGGAGCCCAAATCCCAGTCAATAATGATCTGGGAATCACCAAAAACATGTATGCCATCCAGGCCTAGGAAGGAGAAAAACTGAAGCAAAATCCAAAGAGAGAGAAGTTCGCCTCTGGTGTTGGATCCAGAACCACAATTCATCCATACCTTATAGATGCTATGATCCTCCAGCCTCAAGATAGCCCCAACACCACACAAATAGGCAGAGTCTTGAGACGCTCCGTTGAAGAAACCGACCAACGCATGGACTGGAGACAAGACCTTTGGCACCATGGGGGGCAGACCATGACGATCCCGAGCGAGGAGAACTCCCGCAAATTCTAAAAAGTCTTTCAAGGACCTAACAACAACGTCCCAGGTCGTGGCCTAACCTCCTCGAAAATGAGTTTGTTCCTACATTTCCATATGTTGCAAATGGTGTAACAAGACATAGAACAAATGTGAGGATATTTTTCCCACCAATGCCAAACGCATGAATTCAAAGAATCACCACACCAAGAAGCTTTGACGTTGATCATGGAAGCAAAAATACCCCAAACCGACAGACATAAGCTACATGAAACAAATATGTGATTTATACTTTCAATAGAATCACGACACAAAAGGAAAATACCAGGGCCAATCCACTCTTGCCTCATCAAATTGTCCCCACTAGAAGACGATCGTCTAGAGCCAGCCAGACGCAAATGATGACCTTCAAGGGAAGTTTCCATTTCCAGATCTTGAACCACCATTTTCGGTTTTCAGAGTGCACTTCCATAAACTCTTGATAGGCCAGCCTAGCTGACAGCTTGCCCAAAACTGTGTCATATGACCAGCGTAGTTTGTTAGGAGATTCATTAAGGTTAATTGCATCTAGCTATAGAGCCCAGACATAACTGGAACACTCTGCACCCGTAGAGCCAATGAGGCCGAGTTGACTAGCAGATAATCACTACTACAAAGAAGAGCCCCCATCTGGAGCCACATATACATGTGCAAGGGAGAAAAAACCTATGCATTGAAGAAAATACAAGAGCTCATTTGAAAGAATATGAGACTGTGGGCCGCTAATAATAGGGTCTTCACCAAGCCTTACCTCTCGTCCATTTCCAAGAACCCAGGACAACCAAGAAGAGAAGGTCTTAAAGGATGCTAGCAAACTAGACCATACATTAGAACATCTGCCCGACTTCCTGAACTCTCTAATCCATTGAATCAATGTATAATTCTTGAAGCATATATCTTTAATGACCTGAGACCACATGCCCCCACTTGAGAAGACCAACCATAGGCTCTTAGCCCTCAAGGCAAGGGAGAAAAGGTGCAAATTATTCAAACCCCACCCACCCATCTCCACCAGACGGGCTAAGTCCTCCCATTTCAACAAGTGAAATTTTGACTGTGGGACAACACTCGACCACATAAATGACATGATCATCTTCCTAATCGAGTTGATTACTACCTTGGGAATCTTGCAGAGAGAAAACCAATCAATTGCCATATTGTTCAAAACAAAACGAGCTAAGGTGAGGTGACCCCCAATTGATCACCAACGCCATCCCCAGAATTTGATTTTGCTTTCGAACCTCTTTAACAACCACAACCAATCTCCAGCTCAATAACCATTTGGTTTAATGAAAAAAACCAGATATTTAGTGCCTTCAAGTAATGGACCTGAGTGCATCTGAAGCAAGTGTTCCATCACATATTTGTGCAGGGCATTGACCTCATTCAAAAGAACATAGGATTTGCTTAAGTTGATGGACAAACCTATAACAACACAAAAGATTTTAATAATTTCTGTGATCACCCCCCACTCATCCAGAGAACTAGAGCCCGCAAACATGATGTGGTCGACAAACATCAGGTGAGTAATGTGCAAATTGTTGCTAATATTGAAGCCAATAATCTCACTTGAAGCTTTGGCCTTTAATAAAAGTCTGCCGAGACCTTCAATTATCAACAAGAAGAAGAGGGGGGAGAGTGGACACCCCTGCCTAAGCCCCCAACTAGCTTCAAAGAAATCTGTGGGCTTACCGTTAATGAGCACCGCATATGAAACTATTAAGACGCAGCTCATAATCTACTTCATCATTCGGAAAGGAATATCGATCTATATCAGCACTAACTTGAGGAAACCCAAGAGATACGATCATAACCTTTAAGATCCAGTTGTGAAATCGCAACCTCTAATGATTTTGTTTTAGAACTATGAAACACTTGTTGCGCCACCTCCATAGCCTCTAAAATCTGATGATCTTGTAAAAAACCAAACCGTTCCAGTAAAAGACACTTCGAGAATCTTGGCTTTAGTCGGTTGGCGATGATCTTGGCTATAACTTTGTAGGAAAAACCGCATAGTGATATCAAATGAAAATATCCGAGGACAGTCATAGCAAACTTCTTAGGGATCAAGGCCACAAAATTAGAATTAATGGCCCCAGACACAACACCCCTGCTTCTAGAATCTTCCACCGTCCTCAGAAGATCTGGCCCCAAAATTTCAAAGCATTCTCTGAATAGCTCCAGGGTCCAACCGTCTGGCCCAAATATTTTTGAGTTAGGCGAAGACATAATAAATTTTTGAGCTCGGCCATCTGAACGAGAATGAACATCTCATCACCAGCTAAATCATCAAAGAACCTGGGATACTCTTTCAGAACCTTCAATTGGTCGATTATTGAAAAACCATCCTCTGCCCTGTAATAGGATTGGAAATGAGAATGGGATTCATTTGAAAATTTCTTCTTGATCCGTGACCAAACGACCATCACCGGTTTTCAGTTGCCAAATGTCGTTAATGATACGTCTGTGATTCGCAAAATTGTGGAAATTTTTTGTATTACAGCCACCTGCCTCGAGCCAAACCATGCGACTCTCTAGACGAGCCTTTTTGCGATCTATCAGAAGAATGGAGACCTTCTCCTTCTCCAGGATGAGGAGCTCATCCTTTTCAACTTGACCCCATTCCAATGGATTTGAAGCTGCATAGAGCCTCCCAATATTTTGTTCAATACAGATAAGAGAAGCCTTGTTAGTCTCCTCATGGTTCTTAATCCAATCTTTAACTTTTAGTTTGAGTATGCCAAGCTTTTATGTAAGAAGATCCATCGTACTCAACAAGAAACGACTATCATCCGCCTTCCAAACCTGTGAGATTAATTCTTTAAAACCATCAGCCTTCAACCACCCATGGTTGAATTTGAAGGGTCTAGTTGGGCTAGAACCACTCATTTCCAGCTTCAAGAAAATTGGGTGATGGTCCGAAAACGTTGTGAGATCCACCCATGATCTGTATTTCACTGTCTTATCTAAAAGAGCTTCTCCAATAAAAAATCTATCCAACTGCTTGGCCACACGTCCCACGCCAATTCTGTCATTGCTCCATGTTGGACACATGGAAGCCTGTTCCACATCTACCAAATTGGTCAAGCCCATCAATTCCACAAAGTATTCACATAATGGATGTGTTTTGGAACTCACACCCCATGTTTCACAGACTGGCCATGTAAAGTTTAAATCACCGAATATCAATAAATTTGGAAGATCCAATGTGCCTTCAGTCGCAACCCTATCCCAAAAAATTACCTTGTGGTTATACGACCTTTAGATGTTGATGAGATTGATTTCCTCTAGGAAATCCAAACAATGGTCTATCAAAAGGATCCCTGCAGACACATTGAAGGGTTTTAGTTTGACTTTACGAGGGTTCCAGGCCGTCAAGAGACCCCCAGACAAACCCTGAGCGTCCACCGAAGCAACCTCCCAGTCACTTTTGATATTAAGAAAGAATGAGCTAGATTTTTGAGCAAATATCATCATCTCTTGTAGAAATAAAACATCTGGCATTTCCTTTTCCAAAATTCTCCGAAGAGAACATCTCTTGTGGAGGCCTCCCACTCCCCTGATATTGATGGAGGCACAGATCATTTGTGAACCTTGGCTAGGGATTTGATGCCTCTAAGTGCCCTGAAGTTGACAGAAGTTGAAGAAGGATTAAAAATCAAGCCGTTGACCCCCTCAGGGTCTGGACCTTTCTTAGGTTTCCACGCATTGCAAGTCTTAATTGGGGAGAAATCATTTTTTATGCCCCCTAAATAGGCCCCCCGAACAGAGGGAGGTGGAGGCGAGACAACCGGACATTTGAGAGGGACAGGATTTTCACCAAGAGCTTCAGGAGTAGGAAGAGGAATGCCCCCAATGCAATGCTCCAAGAAAATAACCAATGGCTTATTCCAGAGTGTCTCTAGGTGAGGTCTAGGTTCATCTTGAGATAAGGGCATGGAAGAATTAGTGGTGGACATAGATGGTTCTTCTTCATCAATGGGCCCAAGGATGACCCAGGGGTCAAGGAATCCCACACCCACCATCTGAGTGGTGGAGTTCAAGCCCACTTCAAACCCGAAATCCCCCTTACATTTGAGTTTCAACCCGGGGGAAGTCGTCTCTGTCACCTCTTTAAGAGTTGAGGGCGGGGCCGACAAGCCAGGTGGGAGACCTCTGATTGAGACTAAGACAACCTTAGGGTCTATCACCCCACTATAAAAATATGTCTTTCCATAAAGGTCTAACTCCCCCACCGCATCCCCTTTTTCCTCCAGGGCACATACAAAATCGTTGTCGGAGCCATTTAGTATAGACATAAAAGAAGGGTTGAGGTTGTTCAATTTACACAGGAAAGGCAGGTCCTTCGCCAAGTCCAAATCAGGATTCACACTTGTTTGAAGATGCGAATCCAAGAAATCATGTGCCTCCATTCTCGAGTCTTTTGACATTGAAGCATCCTCATCAGATGACCCAAGGTCTGCTTCAGAGCTCGAAGAACTGCAATGTTTCCATAAGTGTACAATCTCACGGCATTTGGAGCAATGAAATGGTATTCACCAGTAGTCCAACTGTTGGGAGAAGGATCGGTCCCGCCAGTCAATGAACACTTTCTCCCTGAAGCCCAGATTCATATCAATTTCAACAAGGATCCTGCCGACACGTCTGTCAATACCATGCAATAGAGCCTCATCCACATGAATAAAATGACCAAATGGTCACCAATTAGTTTCAAAGCATCTCTAATCCAGGAAAAAATGGGAAGGTAGGCAATAGGAACCAGATGTGACTGAACCTCAGTCTCGCCATTGTCGGGTTGAAATCATAGTGCCACCCCCTGAGCATGAGGCTGCCACGGCCACACATCCATGTGGAGTCTAAGACAAAGGCGGTGTGTTCCTCTGTTCTAAAAAAAAAATCCGTACCAGACTTTCTGCAGCACATAAATGGTAGGGCTATAACCTAAGAGGGTTCCCCGAACCCCCACCACTCATGATTCAATCTCACCACACCTCATGGCCTTGTAGCTGAATTTACCTACTAGCCCCCTCACGGTCATCTCCCGACCGTCTCCTCCAGCCCAACACTGCAACCTAGAAACATTTTGTCTTCGTCGATCCTTAGCTTCCACTTTTTGAAGCGGCCCTTATTTCGGTGGGGAAACTTCTTACTGCAGAAGTCCCTTGTATCACCATTACCCTGGCAGTTAGCCGATATTTTCGGAGTATTTGAAGAGTCTGGTCTCACTAGACGTTCCCCATCATTGTGTATATGTCGGGCATCTGAGACTAGTCTTTCAACAACATCCTTGAGGACTAATGAACCCTCATCACCCAAAGAGCCAACCCCCCCGGCAGGAGACAACCTGACAACAAGTGGGAGATCTTTCACCTTCTCAGACGCGCCACCCTGCATGTCCCAACCACATGTCGAAACCAGCTAACTCAATTGACCGGTATCTAGAAAGGGGCTCTCTGTCAAGACAAACATAATCTTTTGTGAATCCCACTGTAGAGGTCTCTATAGATAATTCCAAAACCTTAGATTTTGAGGGTAACGACAAATGTTGGATTTTATGAATATTATATGAAACCAGGACGGTGGGGGTTTCTATGCTTTTTTTAGCAAAGCACTATTTCATCCTTGAAAGGAATGAACATCTACACCTTTGAGGAAAGAAAACTGACATGTCTAGCTTAGTTTCAGTGCCAGACGGCTAGAGACAAATCTTCAACCAACTGCGTCGACCATGATTATATGAATAACCTATCTCATGTTTTTCGGGAGTTTAATCATCCAGGAGGCCGCTAGGGAAGCACGGGCCTCAAAATAAACCAATCGTCGAGCTAACACCCTACGACAGCTAGTCACCCCATGTTTCCAGGAATCCTTATACCCTTCAACAGCTTGTAGTGTATCGAGGGATATCAAATTTGCGAGGTAGTGTCCATGCAACACCATTCGAGCATTAAAAGCTCCATCAAACCCTAAGTTGCAGAGCCATCGTCATCTATCATATCTACACAATAATATTTTAGTTTACAAGTCATTTTGATTTGAAAATGTTCCAAATTAGTAATTTGCTTTTCAAGTAATATAATATTTTAGATTTTACAAATCATTTTGATTTGAAAATGTTTGAAATGAGTAAATTTTTTCAAGGTTTTATATTCTCATATTTTTAATGAGAAATTAAATTAAAAACAAAAAAAATATTAAATGTTAAAAAAAAAAGGGTTTGATTTTGTTTTTCTTAACTCTGGCTCATAGAAGGATTCTTCACGCATGACCATTTATTTATTTGATAATTGAAGTTTTAGATTCTTCATACATGACCACTTTTTATTTGATAATTGAAAGCTTAGATCCCTCCTTTGAACTCTAATCACATAACTTGATCTTTCATGCATGACCACTTCTTTTTTTGATAATTTATGAGTGTTTGAATTAAATTCTATAAATGTGAGAAAATGACATTGTTAAACTTGTTTTTTAAACTCTTGTTTACATGAGGATTCTCCATGCATGGCCACTTCTTTCTTTGAAAATTGACTAGTGTTTGAATTGAAATGTGGGAAAATGATATATTTTCAAACTTGTTTATGTTATGTCTCCTTCTCCACTTATACATAGATCAGCTTGACATGCCTCATGGAAAAATTATCATGGTTTTTCATAATCGTCAATGAGCTCTTTTAATGATTCTTTATGAGTTTCTTTCAAACATTTTTAGCTATCTTTAAATGTTATTCTAATTTTATGTGTAACTTGTGTAGGGGTCAAATCCAAAACTAGAAATATTGTTTTGTTTTTTGATAGCCAAATCTCCCAAATAACAGAGGAGGAAAGATCTTTATGATACCATGTTTACACAAGGTCTTCATTTAACGAAACTCTGTCATAGTGCCTTCATTTATGGGATATTAAAAAATACCCCTAATTTCACTAGATATTGATAGTTACATACAAAAAATCTTTTGATGATCCCCCAACAATATATATTTCCAATTAAAAAGCCCATATTTTTACAAAATATTCCTTATTTTTACTAGAAACTTCCTTTTATAGTGCCGAATACCTATAAACCCCCTATACCCTATTCCACACCCCCAATACCTACAATATATTAGCCCTATTTTTTATAATTAAAAATCCCTATTTATGAATAAACGTGATAATATATTATTGAACAAGATGAATACCCGTGTATTTTTATTTATCTATTCTCGAACAATAAATACAATCCGCTACAGTTAATTGATCCCATTTATTTTTTCTTGATTGACTTGTAACATTTCATTCCAAAAATATTAGTATGGGAGGAATTGACCAAAAGATAATCTATTATCTCCTCCCATTTTTTACTCATTACACATCTTCCTAAACTCAACCAGCTTCTCTTTCAATTTCAAGAAAAATTCAAATTTCCAGACTACGAGCTAGACCTGCTGTGCTGAGCGCCCAATTGAGACTACGGCGCAGGCAGCTTCTTGGTTGCCAGAGCAGGCAGTAGGAGCCGGGGCGGTGGATGGAGAACGGGGAACGAATTTGTCTGTGTCTGCAACCGGTTGGCTTGGTGCAGAGTTTTAGGTTTTCCAGGAACTTCTTCCCATTTGAAGGGGACTTCAGCGGGCGTGAAGGGAGTCACAGGAGAAGGCTGGAGCTCCCACGGCATGACTTGGACGAGGAACTTGGCGGCAGGAGAGGATTTAAGGTCTATAGCAGGCTTAATCCTCATGATCTCCTCGGCTTCTTCCCGCTCTTGCTCCTCCTCCGCCCGACTAGTTTTGATGGGCAAAGGCGGAGGTCTTAGCTTATCGTTCATGGCAGAATCGTCCTGGGCTTTCTTGGTCTTCTGTTTCTCGGTTACTTCTAAACGATAGAGACGCGTCTCGTCCATTGACACCGATTTCTTACGTTGACTGTTATTTCCTCTGTTTTGTTCCATCATGGATTTCTCAGCCTCGATCACGCCTCTGCTCTTGAAACCCGGACAGGCGCCATAGAAACCCCCTCTTCGGTTTCCAGAGAGAAAGAGAACGAATCCTGCCGCGTAAGAGATATTGGATCTATTTCCTTTTCATGGTCATTCAAATCATTCTGTGTGCAGTCTACATTGGCCTGGAAGAGCTGTATATTAGAGAGATCAAGCTGTGCAAGCTCTGAAGTGGACAACATGATAGATAATTTGCTTTCTTGATCCCTTCCAGACCTTAAAGGAGCCATGGATTCAACAATCTCGCTGCTCCCTATGATTTTTAATTAATCACCTCTCATTCACAAACATAAAACCATGAGCTAGGTCATGCAATCATGTAAAGAAATACGGCCCCTCAAGTAGTTCAGCTATGTTTTTCCAATGTCCCTGCACGGCAGCAAAAGACTGACTGCACAGTCTGTTCGCTTTTATAAAAAATTATATCTTCTTCACGCAAATCTATCCACAACACGTTATCAATCTTATTAATTTATATCTCACACAGACCGTCGTTTCTTCAGATTATTGCCATGAAAACTGTAAAACTATCTCAGACAGACCGTTGTTTCGTCGGATTTAAAACCTATTTTCTCGTCACTGTGTGAATTGTTATTATTCTCCCTAATTTGATTCGTACTAAATAACCAGTGTTTCCAGGCAGCCGCCCTGCCGTGCGCCTTACAAGCAAATTCTGGCCGTATTTGACTGTTTTCCGTAATATTTTCATTCAAATGTCTAATAAGTCTCACAGTTTCACACGCCAAGAGAAAAAACCAGAGAATGTAACGTAGGAGGTTGGTCGGTCGGTGCTTCGACAAAATTGCAATCGTAATACCCACTTTGAGAAGGCAAGAGCTATCTATTGAGCTGCAGAGCATTTAATGTGGCTGCAATGTGGCTGCAGCAAGCTTGATGGTCTTGGATCTTGAGCTGCTCGAGATCCAAGGGTCATCAAACCTGCTGCAGCAACATTAAATGCTCTGCAATGCAACTCAATGGATAGCTCTTGGCCTTTGAGAAGTGGTCGAATCACGGTAATGACAATTTTGATTTTTTGGTTGATTTTAGCTAGAATTTAGTGAATTTAACTCAGCAATGTTTTTGCAAGTTTTGAAAATTCATTGAAGATGGATAAAAACCACCAGGAAATAGAGGAAAAATTAAGTCAGGGAAGAATTCCATCAACCACACAAGAATAATTTAGACAAATTCTCAGCCCTAATATCAAGGTAAACGTTTTTAAAAAAAAAACATATGCAAGCTTTGATATTTGCTAGAATCAAGGGTTCATTAGATTTCGATCTTGGGTGTCCTAGAAAATAACTATCAGTGCAACAGAGCAGGTTGTTGGATCTCAAGCTGCTTGAGATTCAATAGGATCTCAATGGATTGCTATGTTCCATTAAAGCATGCTCGACATGCTGGTTAATTTTAATAGTCCCTTAGGAAACTAAACTTTACATAAACCTTTAATTAAATGAAGACTAAACTTTACATAAACCAATTGAGCTAAACTTCAAAATATAATGCTACATTCATGAAGTACAATATTTTTTGCCATTCAATTTTGAGTATACTTATTATTTAGTTAATTTTTAATTTTTAATGATTTTTTATACATGTCTTTGGATTCACTGTGTTTGATTAATTTTTAATTTTGAAATAAATATGAACTTTGATTTTTTTTTGGTTTATACAAGTTTTCGGATTTACTTTGAGATATTTATTTTCATCATCCTTATATTTAGGATAAAAGAAAAGAGAAGATTTTAGAATTTAAAAATTCATTTTTTTTTAAAGATTTATTGTAAAAAAAAATGGTCTTAGTTTAAGATTTAAGATGATTTTATAGATTAAAGTTAATCTTTATGATCTACCCAAATCTTGGAGGAATTGGTGAGAGTGGTAGATTAAGAAGAATCTTATAAAATTAGAGTCTATTCCTATTCTCTTAGAAAGTACAAATAAATCATTTCACATAATTAGTTTTTTTGACAATTGAATCATAATAGATTTTATCACTTTTACATGCATATATAATTATGAAAGACCTTTATTCATTGAAAAACCATAAAAGTCAATTTCCACTTACCAAGTCTTATTTTTTAAACATAATTATTAAACTTAATTTTACACATAACATAATACCACAAATAAAAACAAAGTATAACTTCCCTAAACACAATTTTTAAACATAATTATTAAACTTAGTTTTAGACATAACATAATACCGCAAATAAAAACAAAGTATAACTTCCCTAAACACAACTAAGATTACAACAAAAATCAATACATGAAACTAAATGCATATGAAGAGAACCCATACATGAAACTAAATGCATATGGAGAGAACCCTTTTTCTTTAAAATTAGACCTTAATACTTTTTTTGTTTTTTAATTTTTTTTACCACCAAGGAAACCTACGATGACAACAACACCTCTCCCAAAAAAATACTACTATCCCTGTACGAAATAGAAAAAATAGAAAGTTATCTTCCATCAAGTTAGCCATACAAAAAAACTATCCCGAAGGTTTAGCCACACCCTCAACCCCCTACATAAACCTCAATAATTTTGTTTTCGTTATAAAAATTTATTTTTTTACCATCAAATTTGACCTAAATTTTTTAACAATTTCGACTAATTTTAATAAAAATTAAGACATTCTACATAGTTTTTCCCAGCAATAACCAAGAAAGTTTTCTCGAACTAAACAAAAAAATCTTCGTGCCACTAAAAGACTTAAGGTTGTACTTAGTCAATCTTTGTCTCCAAAAGCGACTTCCAAAAACTTATTTAATTAAGTATTTAAAATAAATTTATGACACAATCGCGTGTAAACATAGAAAACCTTTTATTTTCTTGAAGACCTTGACTTTATTCAGGGTGCTCTTATAAACATGTTTATAAATGTAAGTTTCCCCGAATATTTTACATTGCTTAAAGTTGTACGTATGTGAATTGTTTTCTTGAATTAATTATTCTACATAAGAAGTATGATGTTAAATATGTTTTATACTAGCATTTGTATTAAGAGGTGTATTTGGTAAAAATATTGAGTCTTTATGTAACTAAATTTTTTTGATTTATCTAGAGAAATTGGAAATTACATTTTAATAATACTTTTGTGAGTACTGACTCGACTTACAACTGAGGTTTTACAAGACATTGATGATTAAATACATCAATGACATCCCCGATCAATGTATCTCCCCCGCTGGTCTCTCTTCCCCTAAAATATTAAATTATTTAGTTAAGTTAACTGCTTATATTAACCACTCAGTTCTCCACTCTGAAATGGAGTACAAAATATGTGATTCTAATAGTATGTTTTTATTAATAATATTATTTACACAACTAAAATAATATTAATATAATATCTATGCAAAGTGTGTAAATTAAGAGGGGAGTGGAACCCGCCAAAGTGAAGAATTGCAAGTTTCAAAGGTTCGGGAACCTTGTTTCCTGAGTGGAGGAGCCTACTTCCCCAATGCTAAACAAGAAATATGAAATCGGAGACATGTTTCTCATTAAGATATATTGATTTTTTTTAATTAATAGTATTTGTTTTTAATAATAACATTTCAAGTGAATTTTAATGTAAATATTCTGGGACAATGACTTAGAAACCTCTTAAATTGGAGTTGAGAGTTAATGAAATTATAAATAATTTAAATTTATATAAAAATTAACAGTTAAGTGCTTATATTAACCACAAACTTGTCCTCTAAAATGGAGTCATGAAAATATAACCTTTGAAATCATATGTGATTCTAATCATAACCACTATTTTAAAATACAAATATGTGATTATAATTGATGTTTGTATTAATAATATTATTTACATGACTCTTAATTAATATTAAAATACAAACCAATATTATTTAGATGACTAAAATAATATTAATATAATATCAANTGCGGAACTAGGGATAGTGAAGAATTGCAAACTTCAAAATTCCAAAAGCCGACTTCCGCATCTCGAACCGGAAATCTGAAATCGGAAAAGTATGAAAGTGCGGGAACCTTGTTTCGTAAGTAGAAAAGCCCACTTCCGCAATCCGAACCGGAAATAGGAAATGGAGAAGGCGTGAGAGTCGAAAATCGGGAAGGTGCAAGAGTGCGGAAGACCATAAATATTCAGTGTCGGCAACTTAATAGTGTAAAAACTATAAAATTTAGAAAAGCAGAGAAACATAACTATAGAGAAATATTTCATAAATTTATTCAATACTAAAGTAGGGATAAATCTACATTATTATGCATATGAGAAACTATCCTTTTTTTAAAGTTTAAGATACTTAAACTTGTTATTTTTTCAAAGTAACATGAAATCCCTTATTTATTTATTCAAAAGCAAGTTAACTAGCATTTGCACGAGGAGGTGCAAAGGAATGCCGAAAGGGTAAAAATATTGAATCTTTACTGCAACAAATTATCTGCAATAGACTGTTCGTTTATAGACCTTGAAACCGAAGGAGAAACCCTAAGAGATTTTTCCATGTGGAGAAATCCTAAGAGATCAGGAAAATATTGAATTTTTTGTATGTCTACTTCCGAAACTTGGAACAAAAATTGGAAAATTGATAAATTGATTATGAGTTTATCTTTCCGCTTTCCTCTTTCGGCATTGATTATCACTTGATTTATCAATTTACCTTTCCTGATTATGCGTTCCAATAGCGAAAGAGGAAAGCAGTTTATCAATTTACCTTTCCGCATTGCGCACTTTCTGCTTTATGTAAATCCGCAATCTGCAATATTCAAGATCATGTGGAAATAGGAAAAGTGAAATGCGGAAACCGGAAAGCGAAAAGGTAAATTGATAATCGATTTATCAATTTACCTTTCCTAATTCCGCTTTCCAATGTCGAAAGAGGAAAGCGGAAAGAGAAACTGATAATCAATTTATCATTTACCTTTCCGCATTCCGATTTGCAATGCAGAAAGTAGAAAGCGGAATGGGGAAAGGTAAATTGATAAACAATTTATCAATTTACCTTTCCAATTGAAAATCATAATTACACAATAGGCTTTCCGAAGTGGAAAGGTAAATTGATAAATTGATAATCAATTTATGAATTTATTAAAGCCAATAGCAGAATACTATTTTAGCTTAAGAATTTTATATCATTTTATGAGAAAAATGAAATGTATGGGACAATGTCAACTGTAAGGGGTATGAAAAATGAAATGAAATCAACATTTGTTGCATCAAAATGTATCCCTACACTTTGTTACATGTCTCCTATATGTTTATATTTTTTGTTATAACTATTTTAGTGTCACTCATGGTGTGGCTCTTTCGGTAGAGAATAATGTTTGCACCACTATGTAATGGTTGCCATCTCTTATTTGGGTGACAAGTGCAAGAATTCCATGTATCATTCTACTATCTCACAATTTCAAAATTTCCTTTTGGATAATTTTGTATAATTATAATCTTGTGCAGATTCTCCATGTGGTATGTTATTTGATGCACCCCTAGTAGGGTTAATGTTAATGTTGATATTAATATCCATTCCAAATGCGGAAATAGGAACGCGGAACATTGCCATCAAACTTCCGCTTTGTGAATTACGGAAGTCCACTTTAAACGAACAGTTTCAACTTTCCCCAAGCTAGAAATCCAGAAAGGTAACTGTGACAACATTGCCTGGTAAAAACGCAAAAAATTCACTGACAATGTTGAGTGTTTTGAATGCCTTTGGTTGCGAGAAACAATTTTTTTTCAAAGAATTATGTGCATCCGGCATCTCTCATCCCATATCCCGCAACGCACAATGCAGATTGCGTGATTTTGAAGATTGAGGATTGCAGATATATACCAAATATCAAATAGCAAAATCCAAAGAATATATGCCTAAGGCAGAGTTTCCACTTTGCGCACTTTCCACTTTCCGCTTTCTGCTTTGGAAAGCAGAAAGCGGAAAGGTAGACTGATAATCAATTTATCAATTTATCTTTCCGCATTCCGCTTTCCAATATGGAAAGTAGAAAGGTAATGTCATAATCATTGTATCAATTAACCTTTTTGCTTTGTGCAAACTCTACCTTGGGAAAAGTTGAAACTGTTTCACGGCAATGGTCCACTTTAAATGTTCAACTTTCTCGAAGGTAGAGTTTCCGCAAAGCGGAATCCGAAAAGGTAAATTGATAAATTTATTATTAGTTTACCTTTCCATTTTCTGCTTTCACAATTTACATTTTGTGTTAATAAAAGATTATATATTCAGTTTTTCTTTCCTGCCCTGATCTCATCCGTTTGTTTTTCCCTAGATCGACGGTCTAGATTTGTTTTTTCGTTGAGGTTTTGGCTATATAGCGTGTTTCAATTTTTTAGGTTTTTACTATTTGTTTTATTTGGGATTTTACTATGCCTTTTAATTTTTACTGTGTCTTCTTTTTGTTGCACCTTACATTTGTCAAATTGGTTGTATAGTTTAGTAAGTTTGGATCAGATTTGCGGTATTTCCAGCATAAATGGCTTCTTTGATGCCCAGAAAGACAAGGTAAAAAATGGCTCTCCAAGAACAAAGGTTGAAGGATCCAAATGCCGGAATTTTTACAAACACTAGTGGGTGAATTTCTGAAAACGTGTATTTAAATTGGTCGAGAATTTATTCAATTTTCGATAATGATGATTTCTCGAGTATTGCTCAGGATTAGCTGGCTTACATCAGCATTAAGAGTTCACAGCTCCATCTAATTGCTGCAAGACCATCATTTATGCCCTACACGGACGCAGTGAAATGGGTACTCGACCATGCTAAGCCTGAAGAGCGAGTTTTCAATAATTACATTGGCGTTTATTTGGCCTCGTTCAGACCTGAAATTTTTGCTAAGGCTTACGATCTCAGTCCCCCGAAACAGTTACTGATTAGTAAGTTCCTTGATGAAGCTGCATCTCATTTCAATTACGCATAGGTGGTAAAATCATGGATGGAAAACCCTGACTTGTTTCCTGCAGAACTAGGTATTTCCTACCCTATTTCATGGTTTAGGGAACCATTTTCACTAGTAGCCGCTATGTTCTGCCGATTATATGGTGAGGCAAATTGCACATATTTCAAATCAGAGTGGGTTCTGGCAGCCCAACACATTATTCTTACAGGTGAGTCATTCAATTGGGCTCACGTATTATCTCTTAATTTGCAGCATCAAATTGAAAAATATTTGAAAGGAAAAAAATCGCAATTTTATATGTCGACGTATGTCATGGATGTTTTTTGTACAACTTCAAAATTTCCTAATCTGGGTTGGAATTGGGAAAAGAATTGTCCACCTATTCATATTTATTGTTCTAACTTGTGGGAGGATAATTTTGTTCATCGTATATATGAAATTTGCGACCTTTTCTTAGGGTCCATGTATCATATGATTTTCAAAGACGATGCTCCGACATTTACAGAAAAATCCAGGGATTTATTTAGTGAATATGGAGATTGGTACATGGGGGAATATTTCTCTTATTTCAGAATTTGGGGAAGCAATACCGTCCATTTGTTGCTGAGATTTGTTCTAGACCGAATGGTGTTACAAAAATTTACTTTTCAAAGGGTTATTGATGGCGCTTATCCAAAATTGGCTAAGAACAAGAGGAAGGGTTGGCCTAAGTTTCCTTTGCACTTAGATTGTTTGGTTATACAGAATTCTACTCATGCAATTGTGCTTGGAAAGGAGGTTACAATTATGAAGTTGGGAGAAGTTGCGAAAAGGATGCATGATCCTATTCGTTTTGTCATTAGCCTTTTTGCTCAAGAAAAGGATAAGATGAATTATACACATGAAGATTTGCTAGATGATTCCATGTATAAGGGATTTGTTGATTTTTGACAAGCAATGGATAAGATCACTGATCCAGAGGTAAAATCTCTTGTTTTCAAATGTCAGAAAGAAATCAAGGAAATCACCCTTTGTAAAAGAAGATTGGAATTTGAAGCAGAGATAAGCTTGATAGGGAAAAGATGGAAAGAGAAGCAAGACAACAAGTAACAACAACTTCTTCCTCAACATTGCAGTTGAAAGGGAAAGGCAAAGCTACGATAGAAACTTATGTCAGTCGTCAGTCTTCGCAAGAGATGGAAGTTCTTGAAAGAGGGAAAGCATTTAAACTAGGTCTAGCGAAGCTTAGTTCTCAACTTCAGACATATGTTGAGGAGGTTGAAGCTAAGCCATAGAAGAAGAAAACTCATCTTATAGTTGTTTAAATAGAGCAAATACCTCAGTAGGTAGGCATGGATCAATAGGGATTGGAGATAGGTGCACCTATCCTTCAAGAGAAAGTGCCTCTCCAAGATTCTCTCATTCGACAAGTTGACTCTGAATCTGAGCGTAAGATTGAGCCATAGAAGAAGAAAACTAAGCTTGTAGTGGTTCAAACAGAGCAAATGCCTCCGCAGGTAGCCATGGATCAATAGGGATTGTTGATAGGTTCACTTATCCTTCAAGAGAAACTACCTCTCGAGCCTTCTCTCATTTGACAGGTTGACTCTGAATCTAAGCATAAGATTGAGATCCATGATCTTAATAGCGATCTAGAGGAGGAGGCTGAAAACCCCACTTTTCCTGTCAATATTGTTACCTCGATGATATCATCTGTGTCTCTTTCACAATTTTCATCAGATGTTTTTGATCCTTTATTTTCTAACTCCTCTTTTTCCCATGTAGATTTAAAGCCTATTGCTGAGGAAACTTGTGAAGAGCCATTAGTGTCAGCAAAATTGGCTAGTGATACCATCCCTCCTTCTCTAGGTGTTTTATTGACTCCTCATACATCCGAGCCTCCTACCACATATTTTCGTATTCCTTTTTCCCAAGTGGAAAATGCCTCTGTAGCTACTATCCCTTCTGCAGAAACTAAGAGTTCTCTTCCTCCTTCTTTTAGTTCTCTTATATATATATTCTCTTCTTCCAGCCTTGGACATTTCTCCTCTTAATGTATAAATTCCAATGTCACAATAAGAAGTTAATGTATAAATTCCGGTGTCACAATCACAACCTCGGTAAACAAGCTCGTCCGAAAAAGAAGCTATTTCATCTACAGAAGAGAGTAGATTTTGGAGAACATGGAGTTGTTAGCCTAGGGAATTATTGTTGGAGCAAGAAGTAGAAGGCCATTTTGAAGAAAGGTTTAAAGGTTGAAGAAGGTATCCTCAAACATGTCCCTGCCCTTGATAAAATTGTTAGGAAAACTGATGCTCCTAATGAAAAGCAAGGAGGAGTACAGACCGCTACTGCTATTGGAGCTTTTGCAGGTGCTAACTATAACACAATGTTGCAGTTGAATAAAGATCTCTTCACGAAGGAAGAGGAACTACAGAAAGTAAGAAAGGATCTGGATGCATCTGAGGTATGGCACCTTAAGGATGTTAAGTTGCTTAAAGAAGAGCATCAAGATAAAGAGACACAATGGGGAAAAAAATTTGACAGTTTGAAGCAGCAACTTGAGAAATTACAGCTTGTCAACAAGCAACAAGCTGATCATAATTATACCCTAGAGAATCAACTGAAACAATTACAAATATCTTCAGCTGCCTCATCATCTTCAACACTAACATTTGAGGAATTTAAATAGTTGGCAATTAGGGTAAATGAACAGTATCATCAATGCATGACTAGCCTATTTAGAGTGTTGTGTGAAATATAGGAATTGTACAAAACATTTGAAGAACAATCACATGTTCTCGAGGATCATGATACTAAAAAAACCGTGGCAATTAAGGCATTGGAAAATGTGAGTGGCTGGAAAATACATATGAGAGACAAAGCAAAGGATATTCCAATAATGGATAAAGTTTAGGTTAAAAAGGTTCAAGTGATTTTTGAAACTTGGGGAAGCCTTTGCGATGTAGCACGAAGCATCATTGAAGATGGCTAGCAAGCATGCAAGCGTAGGTGGAAAGCATCAGATGTTTTATTTGATTTTTTAGGGTTGGCTATCCTGGAAGTGATTGAAGAAGCATCTACACCCAAGCTAAAATTAGATTAAGTTAAACAATCATTTGTTGTTGCCAAGAAGATAATTGAGGGTTTGACTCAGATTAAGCTGTAACACATTTCGAGTTGGATTGAGAGACCTTATTGTGAAATAATTAAGATAGAGGTTTATGTTGTTAAATGGAAAATGGTGAAGAAGAGGGAGATTGCGTCCGAGGCTTTGAGGGAACAAATTCATTTTGAACAGGCTAAATCCCAGGACATTGATTTATTGATGGAGTTAGATGCCAAGTGGCATTCCGTCCTTGGTCAAAATGAAACTGTTTGATCTTGGAACCCTACATGTTGGGAATATTTTTTTGTTGTAATACTTTGTAATGTTATATACCAAGGGAAAAATTTGGTAGGTAGAAGAAATTAGTTGTTTGGACACTAAGCATAAGAATGTGCAAATGTCCTACATGTTAATGAAATTACAGTTATTTGTGCTTTGTTTTGTGGTTGTTTGTAAAATGTTTGTTAGCAAATTATAGTTATTCTTCTATTTATATTGGCTTGGTGATTATTACTGGTATGTAAAACCAATGTCACCTGGTATATATAAATTTGTTTTCTTCTATTTCATATATTGTGAATGAATGTTTTTGTTTAACTTATGTCATATATTATGTTTTTGTCTTTAATTAGTATTACTTCTTGGATGTATTGAATATTATTAAGCTTGTTCATAAACCTTATACAATATTTGCTTTGAAACCCTAAAGAATAGTTTTACAATGACCAATATTGAAGAGTGACATTATAATGCTTTGCAATTGAATAAGATAACACTATTAGTTATGTAATAATTTATGGTTTTTTATTAAATTTGTTTCAGCAATTTTGAGTTATTCTTTAGTATTTGTGGTATATTGATTATAGGCTATGGATGTATTCAATGTCGTGATTTATGTATTGAGTTTGCATTACAAATTTGAGATATCAAATGTGCAGTAAGTAATTATTTATTAGCTATCAATTATATATTATAACTGGGCTACTTAAAAACTCTCACAGTTAGTATTTGAGTTTGCTGAGATAGTTTAGTCTAGAATCCAAATATATCAAATTTTCTTCGATGTTTATTGAAATAAAAGTAGATATTTTACATCAAGAAGTGACCAAAGAAAAATAGTACATTTATACAACAGACAATGAGAAGCTTCAACCATAATTTGGTTTTAAAGACTTTGAAGCAAGTAAGATTTCCTCTTGTTTCCTATGTTGGACATATCGATTTCCTTGCATTTGAGAGTATCTGGAAAAAGAGAAAGGTGGAGAAATGCGTAGGCCTGAAAGAGATGTAACTCTTAATATTGCAGTGAATGTAAGCCCTTGTCTATCAATATTTCCAATATCTATTGTTACATTTTGTAGGGTCATACCTTGGGCTTTATGAATTGTTAAACCCCTTGCCATATGAAGTGGTAGTTGTCTACGAGATCCCCTTGTTACTGCAGATATTGGAACATAAGTAGGATTAGAAGCATCCCATAAGGGTCCTTTGTAATGGAGGAATTCGACAACAACAAATGATGGCAAGGTAGGAGGTTGCTCATTTGTCTTGTAGACAATATCAATGACTTTTCCAAGTGAGCCGTTAACAAGTCCTGCTTGGACCCATAAATTAGCAGTTAGCATGACCTATTGACCAACAACAAGAAGGAACTTTGATGCCAATTGTTCATCATCAATAAATTAATGGGAATTTTTGTTCCTTTGTTCTTCAAAGCAATGTGCAATTGGAATATTAAGCTGTTTCAGCATGTGTTTGTTGTGTAGTTTAACAGAGCTATTTGTGGGATACAAGTGGATAGATTGTTCAAATGAAGAATTTTCGACATGTGAAAGGCATGAGGTTGTTCTTGACATTAGGAGTGCCCAGTATTCAACAGTTGGGGTTGCATTTCGAAGGTTTAGCAAGAGTTGCCGAAAGGCTGTTTGAGAAGGACTATTTCCTTGTTGTTGAAAAATTGTTTCCAGTGTGATAAAAGTATCAAATGTACGCCAAATAGCAATTCCAATGGATGAGCCTGCATACATGGGAATGTCTTTTACAGGAGGCAATTGTCCGAAGTCAACAAGAAGAATTATGGAGCAACCACCAAATGGGCTTGTAATTTTCGAGGGGAAAGCTTGACATATGCGTGCATCAATTTGAGTTAACTTTTTTGGGCCAATAAAGCTCATTTCATCTATGAGAATATAGCGAATATGGCAAAGTTCTTCTTGAAATTTTGAAAGGGATTGACCTTCAAGAGGCTGCATTTCACCAATGGATATTCGAAGAGCATAATGTATTGTTGATGCATGTATGTTAAAAGCAACAACAATAGTTGGAGAAAGGAGAAGAAGCGGGGAGGGATTTTGTTGAGATGCAGTTTGAAGTGCAAATTTCAGGCAAGATATGAGGTAAGATTTTTTGGTGCCTGCAGTACCTTAAATCACCAGTTTTAGCGGTTGAGCAAATGTAGTGTTTTTGAAATGCAACATGCCAAGGTCAAAGGCTATGCATTTTGTGGGAGACAAGGAATTAGGTGAATTGGGGAAGGATGGGGTGTCTTCATGTAGTTGGATGGACAAGCGATTGAGGTCAATGAATGATGTTGCTGTCTCATGCAAATCGACGGGTATATTGTTATTTGACCAATTGTGATTTTTGTCAAATTCACGATGGCCAAGCATTTCAAGGTGATTAACTTGGATGTTATTTCCTGGATGCATTTGAGAGACAAGTTCCCTTTCATCCATGCTATGGGACAATGAAAAGGTAATAGCATTGGAGTTTGAATCATCAGATAGAGGTGTAGAGAGTTCTTGTTCTGCACGTTGAATATGCCACACAACATATGTGCTTTTAAGGTGATGCCAATGAGAAATAATTTCAGAAGTTGTGGTTCCAATATCATGAGGGATAGACCGAAAAGGTTTGTATAAAAGAAGTTCACTCCAACAAAATGGTTCAAAAGATGAAGAATCAGAGGGAGGAATGGAAGTGAAATGTGGATATACTCTAACAATCTTGTCACAGAAGTTTTGTTACCGTGGATTTTTTTTCCTATTAGGTGAGAAAGACCAAGAACGAGCAGCTTCAAGCAAAGTTAGATGTTCAAGATAAATGGGTCTTTGCATGTAAGCAAAAATGAAGGGGGTTGTTGCTGGGGTGTTATTAGTGTCATTAGAAACACGATGAAAGAAAGTTTGGCTCACGTTTAGGAAAAAGAAGTGACGGATACAAAGCACAAGAGGACATTTTTGCAGCATGCGACACGTCTCTTGTGCACTAATGTCACTTTCTGCAACTGTTTGTGCAAGGAATTGTTTGATTGGCTGAAGAATGGGGCTGTCACTTGGTGCAACATGTGCAAGGAGAGAGAGAATTGCATGGTAGGTTTTTGATTTTGGCTCTGCTTTTGATGCATACTTTGAAATGTATTTGAGAACAACATGTTTACAAAGAACATGTTGGCAATCAACATTAGCCCTCCATATTGAAAGCATGGTAGGGTTGTGAATATTTAAAAGGGGATAATTTCTTGCAGGATTGTAGGTTTTTCGTCCATTTGGATCAATGAATAACAAAGAAGTAGCTTGTAGCTGATATGGAAAACCATAGTGACATTGAACAAATTTTCCTTGTTTGTGAAGGCAAGTTGACTCTAAACATTTGGTGTGCATTTGAAAAAAATTGACAAGTTCTTCATAGTCAACTGAGTAGTTCGATGCAAATATCGATGGTGATGCGAGACTGCATGGATCATTTGTAGTAGAATGGCATGACCCAGATGTGCACAACTATTATGAGGATCAATGAATAACAAAGAAGTAGTTTGTAGATGATATGGAAAACCATAGTGACATTGAACAAATTTTCCTTGTTTGCGAAGGCAAGTTGACTCTAAACATTTGGTGTGCATTTGAAAAAAATTGACAAGTTCTTCATAGTCAGCTGAGTAGTTTGATGCAAATATCGATGGTGATGCGAGACTGCATGGATCATTTGTAGTAGAATGGCGTGACCCAGATGTGCACAATTATTATGAGGATTCCAAGCTGTCACATATGTGTCAAAAATTGTTTTTGCAGCTTCAATTGCAACATCATCTTCCCAATCTAACGTATCCATATTTGGTGCATTTGCCAACCAAATAAAACCATGAATGTGTGTCAATCCTCTATGCTACCATTCATATCTAAATTGGAGGAAAAAGCATATATTATAAATATATTGTGTAAAGTAAAAAATATGAAGAGAAAAAAAATAAGGAATCGATGGTATAATACCTGCACCAAGAATCTTTTATATGAAAACCTTTTTGAAGCACCTCTTGAAGAAATGTTTTGAATCTATTGTGCATGTACTGTGATGTAATATGTGGATTTGACATGATGTTGTGAACCTTCGATTGATATTCTTTTGGTAAACCAGTAGGACGTTTAGCAGGCATTAGAGCATGCAAATATGACCATTTTGTGTCAGCTGCACTAAGGGTGAAGAATAACATTGGTGTACCTTGTTGATTGATAAAATTTGTGAGTTCAACTCTACTTTTGTTCCAATACGAACATGTTCCACGTAATGAAAATCCAAACCTTGCGACCCTTTCACCAATTTTCTCATTAGGCATGTCTTCTAATTGGTTGACAAGCTCAAGTACTGCGGGAGATAGTGTATCTTCAAGATTTTTTTTGACAAAAATAGAGGCAGTAGTATTACTTCGATGACACATAATTACATTGTATATATAGTATTGGAAGCGAGGATGTTGGCCAAATCTGTTTTCATGATAGCGAATGAGGTGAAGTGCATATTCATGCATATAAACCTCATGAATGCGTGGTTGTAATAACATTGCTATAACTTCTAGAAAACAAAGTTGGAAAAGCCATGGAAAGAAGACCTTCTGTGTTGTACTCATTGATAGGGGACATTTCTATAGGGGGCCAATCAATGGAAGGTGGTAGTGGGATATTTGGTATGTGTAACAACTGTCTAATTTCTTCAACTTCAGTTCTAGCATTAGTTTGTGTTGAAATAAATGATGAGGATTCCAATTCATAGGGTTTAGATGAATCTGGTGGTTGATTTGTATAGGACAAGCTTTGCTGATGAGATAGTGCATCATTGCTATTAATATGCGGAATCAAAGATGAAATGTCTACTGAAATAAGAGGCAAAGAAGCTAATGCAATTGGGTTGACATGTACATCCTTGTAGCATGGATCGTTTGCCA
Source organism: Pseudotsuga menziesii (assembly GCA_001517045.1). NCBI lineage: Eukaryota > Viridiplantae > Streptophyta > Pinopsida > Pinales > Pinaceae > Pseudotsuga > Pseudotsuga menziesii. The sequence continues at coordinate 56,460 of LPNX010055653.1, forward strand.
TTTTGAATTGAAGGGAAACAAGAACATGTGTTCGACTAACAAACAGTTCATATGGATGGTTTGTAGAATTGCATTTCCGGACAATGAGGATGTCGAGTTCTAATACTAAATGCGGTAGGTATGTGGAAATATTGGAAATGTCTTGGGGGAAGCAAATAGTATGGACAGAGTATTTATATTGACCACCATGAGCATGTGTCACTTGCAAGATTGGGTTAGCATGACTAATGAGCATTTCTTCAAACTGTGTAAGTACTGCAAGGACAACTGGTTGGTTGCTCGGGTCCATATTGTTTTCCAATGAAAATTGATGGCATTCTCATTCTAGAATACAACGAGAACAAGTGTATGCACCATGGAATTTTTTTGTTACAACACCAGGGTAACATTTTTTTCATATCGAGCAGACATTCATATTAGCTAGTTGGTCCAATTTTTTACGAAAATGTTGATGTGCGTCATTGAGCTGATTGTTCAATGGATTTGCCACAGGAGATGGAAGTGAAGCTGTGTCAACACGTTCCGCATGAGAAATTGAAGAAGATATGTCCACAGGCAGACGAGCAGCCCTATAAAGAAGACGTTGTTTCTTGTTGTTTTTATCTCTGTTTTGTGCATATAAAACTCTTCTTCGTGCATTGGCTTGTTCATTGTCACGATTGGGCATAGTTTCTACAAGAAAATTATAAAGTTGTTAAACACCTTTGATTGTTGGCAGTGACACATTTTCTATATGTATTAATTGCAAACTATATGGATATAAAGCAAAAGATAAAAAACAAATATTAATTCATTGCATATGAGGAAGTAAGAATGTAGCTTAAAATAATATAACTAGAGTAAATTTTGATTTGAAGTGCTAGCTTAATGATTGTAAGAAAATAACAATATAGAAGAAAAGTGTATTGTGAGAAAGTATATATGAAAAAAAGAGTAACTCTTACGTAGTAAATTATTAGAAAAATTCAATTTTGTATCGTATATTTTTCTGCAATTCTATTGAAAGCTAACATTTGAACATTGAAACAGTAGTATTTTAGAACAGTATTGAGGTTTCCAAAGCGAAAAGGTAAAGGAATTCATCTTTTCACTTTCCAATGCGAAAATAGGAAAGCGGAAAGGTAAATTGATAAACTCATTTATCAATTTATCTTTCCCTTTCCGCTTTCCAATGCAGAAAGTGGAAAGGTGAGTTGAGATTGAATTGATCAATTTACTTTTCCACTTTCCTTTTCACCCCTTACTTTTTCATTCCGACATCACATTATATCCATATAGATGATCCCAGATTGTAGGGGATCATTGGTGGTATGTAGATGTATGATGGTGTTCCAATAGTATCCAACATAGGTGGAGTTATTCCACGAACTTATTATATAGTACCTTGTATTAACAAGTAGGTGTTGTTTAGTAGATAAAACCAAGTGTATAGTGCAATACAACCTAGTCAATTTTATGTGAAATTACGAGTTATTCCTTGGATTCCTATAATATCGAGCTCTACTGGCTCTAAGAATGAATATTGAAAAAACCTAATCCATAGAAAGGGAAAGAGAAGAGGTAAATCGATAAATTCATCATGAATTTATGAATTTCCCTTTCCGCTTTCCGCATTGGAAAGCAGAAAGGGAAAGCGAAAATGAAAGATTCATTATCAATTTACTTTTTCATATTGTAGAAAGTCTACCTTGGGCATATATTATTTAGATTTTGGAATTTGATATTTGGTAGATTGTTGTTGATACAATGGATCTCATGCCTTATCCAAAACATGAAAACCCCAATGTTACATGGAAGGTAATATTTCTGAATTGTTCAAGTCGTTTTGGGGGTTGCCAAAATATTTATTATGGTATCTATGATTTAACTTAGTTGAATTCTTTGAATTTTTGCGTGTTTTGAATGCCTTTGGTGGATTGCGGAAAAGTAATTTTTTTAAAATAATTATGTCCATCCCTCATTCCGCATCCCACAACTGGCAATGCGGATTGCGGGATCTTGAAGTTTATAATCTATCAAATTTTTTAATCCCGCAAACCACGTCCCACAAATGGTGATTGATTTTGTGATTTTGTTGCATGTTACCGCAAACTACAACCTGCACTTTGTGGGATGTAGAATGCGGAATAGATTGAATAAAAAATTGGTATTTATGTCATCCCGCATGCCGCATCCCGTAATTGCGGAATGCGGATTGTGGGATAGTTAATAAAATTTAGATGGATCAATATTACTGTCAGTTATTTCCAATCAAAGAGTGCACTGATTCATAACCTTGGTTTCCCACTGTTATCGATTTAATGTAACTAATAAAATCGTAAAAAGTTTATTCTATTAAATTTTTTCTATTTCTTGCAAATGACTATAATAGTAAAACTTTCAACATACATGTGTGAAACTGCAAGAAAGTGGTGCTATAAGAGAGTAAAAAAATATCGTGCTATGTTGATCAATGAAACAAGGAATGAAAATTGTTGCAGACCTACATCCATCATGAAAAAGGGTTGGCTCTGTAGATGGAGACCTACATCCAGCATGAAAAAGGGCTGGCACTATAGAATGACATCCAGCATGAAAAAGGGCTGGCTCTGTCGATGAAGACCTACATGGAGGCTAGGCCTACATCCAGCATGAAAAAGGGCTGGCACTGTAGAAACTTCTAATGACAGATAGTATGGGATGGTGATCAAATTATAAGTAGATGATGGAAGCAGCTATGATGAAGACTCTATGACTCCATGATGATGATGATGCGATGAAGACCTGATCATATGTGTTTATGACTGTGCAGAGAGAGAATACCTTCCTAGTTAAGGGGGAGCATTGATGTATTTGTAAATTTGAAAGATATTATGATGTATATTATCATTGTATATTGTTGTAACCCCATTGGGGATGTGTGTTACCCCTTTACAGGGTGTCTAAATTGTGTCTATATCTTGAGGTACAACCTCTGTTGTAAGTCGGGGCAATATTCCCCAGTATAACATCATGTAATATTTAAGTCGGTGCAATATTCCCCATTGTAACATCATGTAATATGTAATTGTGGTCTCTCTAGGAGAAGTGGGCCCCATGTGAGATGACATGCAGGCTTGGGTCTTATATTTAGTCAGTGACTTGAAAGGGTATAAATAGGGAGGCACTCTCCCTCATTTATACACATCTCACACACTCTCTAAGGCGTTTGAGAGAGAGAGATAGTCATAGGAGGAGAGAAAGATAGTTGTTGAACATTTATTATTACTGCTTTTGATAATCTTACTATTCTAAAGAAGTTTGTGGGGTTTTCTCCTTTATGGTTTCCCTGATGAAAATATTTGTGTCTTGTGCATCTTTTACATTTTATGCATTTTGTTGTACTTGTTATTCTTTTAGATAAAGATCCTAGATAATCTAATCAGATATTAAGAAAATATAACACAAATAATTTCGAATTGTGAGAAAGGCGGTGACAAGTTTTCCAGAGATTCAGATAAACCATGAAGGAGTGTGCAAAGTATGTGCACAAGGAAAGAATACCAAGAACCCTTATCCAAGCAATAACCATAAAGAAAAAGGGATTCTAGACATTGTTCACTTAGATGTTTGTGGACCAATGCAAACTAATTCATTAAGCGGGAATGTTTGCTATGCCTTCTTCATTAATGACTACTACTACAAAACTTTGATATATTTCTTAAAGAAGAAGGATGGAGTATTTGAGAAGTTCAAGGAGTTTAAGGCTCTTGTAGAAAACCTCTCTGAAAACAGGATCAAGACCTTAAGATTAGATAATGGAGGAGAATTCACATCAGGTGAATTCAATGAGTACTGCAGAGAAGCTGGGATTAAGTGGGAGCTCACCATTCCCTACAATCCACAACAAAATGTTATGGAATAAAGGAAGAATAGATATATCATGGAAGCTGTAAAATCCATGATCCATGATCAAGACCTACCTATGTATCTGTGGGTAGAAGCAACTAGAACAACACTATATGTGAAGAATATAGTCTCCCACAGTGCCCTTGGGAATAAAACTCCAGAAGAGATGTTTACCGAAGAAAATCCTGAAGTCAGTCACCTTAAAATATTTGGTTGTCTAGTTTACATACACATTCCCAAGGAGAAGAGATCAAAGCTGGATCCTTCAGGGAAGAAGGGATTGTTTGTAGGATATAGTGAGCAATCAAAATATTACCAAATCTATATCCCAGGGCACCGTCAAATTGAGCTAAGTAGAGATGTTACTTTTAACTAAGATACAACTTTCAGGAAATCAAGGAAAGACAAGAAAGTCAAAGAGGAGCATGGAACTCCTAGATCTATAGAAGTTTATAAACCAGCAAGGAATGAGGTGGAAGAATATATATATGAGGACCATGACATGACAAAACCTCAAATACCTGAATAACTTCATAGTGAGATGATATCACTCAAAAGAAGTCCTACTTGGGAATGAGAAGTAATTGAAGAAGAAGAAAGACTTTGTGTCCCTGAAGGAACCATCAAAGAAAGAAATAAGCCAAATCCATTCCATGGTTAGGTGGGTTTCATGTGCAACATCATTGAAAAACAACCTACGTGCTTTGAAGAAGCAATGAAGAAGAAGGAATGGGTATATTCCATGGTAGAGGAATACTAATCCATCGTAAAGAATGATGTATGGGAAGTAGTACCAATACCAAAGAGCAAGTCAATAGTATCCTCAAAATAGATCTACAAAACAATGCATTCAACAGACGACAATATAGATAAGTACAAGTAAATATTCGTAGCCCATGGGTTATCTCAGAAAGAAGGAATCGACTATGAGGATACCTTTGCACTAGTAGCAAGGTACACCTAAATTAGAATCGTCCTTGCCTTGGAATCCAAGATGAAGTGGCATTTACATTAGATGGATGTAAAGACAACTTTCCTAAATGGAGTAATAGAAGAAGAGAAGTATACATCAAACAACCGCAAGTTTTTGAGGTAGGTAACCATAAAATACATGTATGCATACTTCAGAAGGCATTGTATGGGTTGAAGCAAGCCCTCAGAGTGCGGTATGGAAGAATTGATGGTTTCCTGATGAGTTTAGGATTACAAAGAGTAAAGAAGATCCCAACCTCTACTACAAAGTTGAGGATGATGGGCTTATGATACTACTACTATATGTAGATGATTTATTCTTAATAGTGAAGACAACCTCATCAATGAATGCAATAAGAAGCTCGCTGCATAATTTGAGATGAAAGACCTCGAAACGATGCATTAATTTTTAGGTCTTGAAGTATGGCAGTATCTAGATGATATTTTCCTAAACTAAGGAAAATATGCAATAGAGATCCTAAAGATATTTGGGATGATGGATTGTAAGGCTATGACTACTCTGATAACAACAAATTTGAAGCTCTTGAATGATGATTCTTTGGATATAGTGGATGTTACATTATATAGACATATTATTGGTTCACTAATGTACTTAACCAATAAAAGACTCAATATATGTTTTGTTGTAAACACTTTAAGTCAATATTTGGTGAATCCCAGACATATTCACTTAGTTGGAGCAAAACATGTGATGAGGTATCTAAAAGGAACATTAGATTATGGTCTCATATATTTGTCAGATGGAGAGATAATATTACAAGGATTTATAGATCTAGATTGGTAAGGAAGTGCCAAAGACAGAAAGAGCACTCCAGTTTGTTCCTTTAGTTTGGGATCATGCATGATCTCATGGTTCAGTAGAAAGCATACCAGTATTGCACTCAACACAGCATAATCCGAATACATAGCAACATGTTCAACTTGTAGGAAAGCAGTATGGATTCGCAAGATGTTGGAAGGACTATTTGATAAATAGGTAGAGGTAACCAATATCCATTATGATAATCAGAGTTGTATTAAGATGATAGAAAACCCAGTGTTTCATGACAAGTCAAAACATATCGAAATCATATATCACTACATCTGGGATATGGTACAAAAGGGCGTTGTAAAGCTCAAATAAGTTCCTACAGAGGAACAAGTGGTAGATATATTGACTAATCCTATGTCTCTTGTAAATTTTGAATACTTTGAATACAATCTTGGTGTAGTACGAAAGGACCTCCCTCGAAAGAGAGAGTAGAAGAGATAGAAGGATCTTTGTTGCAGTGGTGTAGTAGCTCAATCTAGGGTAGGGTATGTCCAACTACGTTTGTTGGACGAAAAGGGTTACTAAGTCAGATAGGCTTGTTGATCCTAGGGGAATTAGTAATTTTGGATAGGCTTGTTTGGCTTGAAAGGGTTAGTAAGCCATATAAGGATTGTTTGGTCCTCGAGAAGATCCATCTGCCTGACTAGGATCGTTGTCCCGAAAGGGTTAGTAAGTCAGAAAAAATTATTGGGTGGATCTACAAGAGAACCCATCATAATGCTACTCCAAAACACTCTCTTTCTTGGATGCTTCTCTAGGGTGCACTTCACTGAGAACACTGAGTGCACCTTTTCGGGTGCTCGTGGACTGTCGACGCCACCTGTTGTGGACACTCTCCTGAGTGCATTGCTTTGTTGGAGCGATGTGAGGGGTTGCTCTTTGTGAGAGTGTCCTAAGAACACTTATGTGCACTCTATGGAGAACTTCCTGTAGATGCATGTTGTTGCAGTTCGTTCTGCCTAAGCGCGCCCCATACTCGCCTCCTATGCATTCCACTAGACCACATTCTATATGACGCACTATGATGGAGTGCTCTTCGTGAGTGTGTTTTGAGCATGTTGCGTGGGCGCTCTGTAGAGTGCTTCTTCCAATGGAAGCACACCTCTTGTGCCAAAACTTTGTGTCTTGGACTTCGTCTATGGTGGAGGTGTCCCAGCCAAACAAACTTCGAGAGGTTGCACTGAGCTCTCCTTGTCACTTTGGCTTCAAGGTTCCAATTGGCCCTTCGTTTGGTGCTTCGTCCAGCAGTTTTCCAAACTGTTGGGTTTTTGCATCTCCAAAAACACCCTCATCTCCATCTCCTGCGACTATGCACTTCTTCTCTACGACTGCTTGGAAACCTTCAGCGACCACCAAACTGAACCTTAGCACACTTCACCAAGTTCACTATTCTTTGACACCACCTGCTTCCCAAGTAGTGGTGAGGAGTGTTTTTTCTACTAAAACGACTCTGATACCACTTGTCACAACCACAACATGTGCCCACTTTTTATGCAGTCTGTTGCGGTGTGTGATATTTCCTAGAAGCCTCCTGAGGGTACGACCAACCCAGGCGCACTCTAGTGGACTACACATAAACCAGCCTTGCAAAATTTTTAACACTTAAACACTTATCTGTTTAACTCATTTACTTAGTAAGTTTTCTTATTAAGCTTTGTTTACACAGTCGCATCAAGTAAATAAGCAGTGCATACATTCATCCATAGAATTACAAGTAATCATGAGACAAGTATGGGTGGGGATCCCAACCAGGAAACCCCGTAAAGCTTTTATATAATGTAATTGTATTACAATGGTGGAGCTGTTGAACTGACAAAGCTCCTGGTGTGCGCCCAACCAGCAAACACAATGAAATACAAGATTACAAAGAATACAAGTTGACCCCTCCTAGGGCGTCCAACTCTATTACTGTCGACTGTCGCTAACCCTCCTCGGTTGCTACTTCTGAAACTACCACTGTGTCATCAACTCATTTGGAATGCTAGATTTTCAAGTCATCACTCCCACAAACCTGTAGTGTTTTGAGTCGATTGTTTTAGCGAACTATGCCAGTGACCTTTGGTACTTGGAGAGCCTCCACAGTGCGCACTCACATTGACATATTGTTCTCTTTTTAAAACTTGGATGTCTTTTCTCAATGTTTTCCTTGTGCCTTTATAGGTGTTGCAAGAGTGAGTGCGACCCCAAAATGTGGGTGCGCCCCTTCAATCATTGCACATGCTAGCTTAGGGTTGGTGTGCTCTCTCTGACGGTGGTACACTTCTCCTCATGTGTGCACGTTTCTTCTTGTCGATGGTTCACATGGTGTTGTTGGTTGAGGCATCGGTTGTTGCCTCCATGGGTGTCATACTGAGCGTGCATCCAAAGTCCCTTGCATTGTGGTGTTGGGTGTGCATTTTGTGAGATCTCAGTCCAATGGAATTCTGTCTAACTAGGTGCTTCCTCAAGCATTTCCCCCATGCGATCAATGTGGTTTTCAGGCGCGCTTCCTAAGGAACGTGTCATCGTTTGGTGTCATTCATCTGGGATCCTTCCAAGGTGCGTCTATCCCACAAGCGCTCAGTCTCCGTCATGCTTCCAACCTTCAACATGGTGCCACATTCTTAGGATTTCCAAGCTCCAAGGTTGAGTGTGGTCTTCCTTTGTTGGAGCGTGCCCATACTCGGTCCATGTACTCCTATTTGTTTTGTCACTTGGCCAAGGTACCACTTGATAAGCCTTGTCGACTGAATATATGTTTTCCCACATGGGCACCCAAGCTAGTGTCTTAGGTGGGGGTGAGGCGTCTGGTTGTAAAATCCATCCTCTCAAATTAACAATTGATAAGAGATAAGCTATTCACAATTTTCACCAGCTATTCTCAAATATTGGTAATTCATCAATGGTTGATTAGATGAATATCATCCAAAAATTTCCAACTTTCTTTACAAAACAAGAGGGGGATATGTTTGGTGTTCCACAGACACTCACACAAGTGGAGCCAATTTTAAAAGGTTTTGCAAAATAAAAAAGTTCGAGTCTAGATGGATGGACGGTTGAATTTTTTTTAGAATTTTTTGAGATCATGGGTCCATATATACTGGAAGCAGTTGAAGAATACATAATTAATGAGAGGGTATATGATGTTCTCAATTCTACATACATCACACTTATTCCAAAATGCTCAAATCAAGGTACCTTCGTGGATTTTATACCTATTTCTCTATGTAATTTGATCTATAAAGTAATTGCCAAGATTATAGCTAGGCAGATCAAACATGTGCTTTTCAGACACATATCTAAAGAACAGTTTGGATTTATGGAAAACAAACATATTTTGGACCTTATAGGTGGCTCAAGAGACCTTTCATACCATAAAATCCAAAATAAAAAAGCTCTAGTATTAAAGATAGACTTGGGAAAATCCTATGACATTGTGGACTAGGGATTTCTTAGGTTGTTCTTATTGCAAATAGAACTATCCCTGTATACCACACATTGGATCATGGCATGTGTTGAATCGACTAACTATGCAATCTTGATCAATTGGTCACCTAATAATTTTTTTAGAGGATCCTGGGGGGTAAGACATGGATGTCCTTTATCACCACTCCTTTTCTTGTTGATTATTGAAGGTCTTAGTAGACTCATTGTTGCTTTTAGGAATTCAAGGGAAATTGTGGGATTGAAGATTCAACTCTTGTTAGGATAATACACCTTCTCTTTCTGGACGATGTCATGATCTTGAGAGAAGGGACAATTGAAAAGTGGAAACACTATAAATATTTGATGTATGTATTGTGTAAAGCATCGGAGATGATAATAAGTGACCAAAAGTCTAAGGGATATTTGGTGGGGACCTTGATCTTATCAGGAAATTACTTTTGTATGGTATCAATGCTCTTGAGGATGGGAAAAATACTTAGGATTTTTTCTCAAGCCATATAATTATGTGATGAAAGACTGGTATTGTTTACATAAGGGATTTGATGTTAGGATCAATCATTGGTGCCTACTATGGATATCTTTGGGTGAAATACTTACCCTTGTTAAATCAGTCCTAGTTAATTTTCTAGTATATTGGATGTCACTTTGCAAAATTCCGAAGTCAATTATTGTATAATGAACAAAAAATAAAATAAATATGCATTAATAAATATTAATAATATTGATAAATTAATTAAATAATTAAATGAAAAGTTAAATGAAGAGGCACCTTATGAAAGGTGGCGTCTCATCTCCAAGGAAACCCTTGCATGGGTATTTATATAAGCATCATTTGTCATTGTAAACCATTATTATCTTATCAATAATATAATATATTTTCTCCTTTCATGGAGTATATATGTTATTTGCACTCGGTATTTGTGTAAAAAAAATTGTCGTTTCAATGGTATTAGAGCCCCTTCTTGGGCACTTTGATCCTTCCTTTGGAAAAAAAAATTAGACCTTGTCTGAAACAACTATTGGCCAAACTCATTCTATCAGAGGTTCTTTTCTTTTGGGTCTTTGACCATCATAGGCCCTTGGCCATTTAAAATTCAGAATTTTATCAAAGAAAAATTACTCTGCTACCAATTGTGGTTTATGAAAATTATGTTAAGTCACAAAATTTGCGGTAGAAGATACCACTTTCAGAATACAACATGAGAAGAAACTATTTCCTGTCGCCACTACTTATTGGGATTACTAATTAATCCTCCCTTGACCACCATAGTTTATTTGTCTTTTCCCTAGATTAGGAGGTAATTACCACTTCACTAGTGGATGGGGGATTCACATGGGGGCCACCTACCACTCAATGCACCTGTCTACATCAGTTTAGGAGCTCCATGCATCAATCCCTATAATTTAGGAACCCACTCTGAGCGCCACTAGTAGTGTTCAGCAGTTGAACCTAGTCGGTGTTCAGTTATGTTCAATTATGCTCTAATTCCCATCAGTTAGATCACTCTCAGTCATCCTAGCACCACATTGCATGATTTGAGGAAATACGAGTGCATTTTCTCACCTAACTCAGTTAGTTAACTGATTGTGAATTAATTCAGTGATCTGGAGTTGTATTAGTGAGATTTAGTGGTCATTTTCCCACACTGAGTTAGCTATGAAGTTAGTATATGTTGGTATATTTGAATCATATCTTAGGAATCCAAATTATCCTATTTGTAACACCATTGTATTATATATTATATACTTATTAATGGATGTAATGTGATTATTCCAATTTTGTCTCCATGTGTGTGCAATTTTTTCATGAGTAATTCATCAGTCTTTACTGAATTCTTCTCTCTCTTCTACAACCTTCTTTTCTCATTGAATTCATGTAGGCCTGAAGATATTATGCTTCATTAAATATAACATGGTATCAGAGCAGGTATCCAGACCAGCTTAAAATCTCAAAAACTTCCATTGATGCACCATAAGTAATTGGGTTCCACATAAATCCCAGTATTCTTTCCTTACTCCCTATGGATTATGTCCAGAGAAGCCTAGACAGGTGTGATGCACCTAAATAAAGTGCACATGTGAAGTGGAGAGTGTTTGAATTGGTTTGATTCGAATTGAAGTGTTTTTGCAGGTAAATTGAATATTTTTTGAGGAATTAGTTGTTTCTTGAATCTATAATATAGAGAATTCAGCAACGTTGACACCCAAAATCCTCACACCCTTCAATTATCTTGATTGGAGGGATGATATGCATATTTTATTGCACAGTGAGGGGTTGTATAGGGTCACCATGGGAAGAGAAGTAAAACCCCAGCATCATCTTGAAAAATCGAAGTATCTGAACAAGCTTGATGAAGCATTTGGATTCATGTGCATCCACATATCCAAGGAGTTACTTTTTCACCTTCAGGGATTGAGAACAGAAAAACAAGTATGGGAGAAGCTTGAATCCTTGTTTGGAAAACATGATGAGCTGAGGGGAAATATCTTGGAGAATGAGTTGATAGCACTACAACCCAACAACTTCGAAACTATACAACCATTTTTCTCAAAGTTCAAATCACTGGTCATGCAATGCAAGCAATGCGGGATTGACAACAAGGATGAGAAATTGGTGCTCTCAATTCTGAGCAAACTTGGCCCATAATTCTCAGTGTTTGTATCTATATTTTTGTAAATTTTCCTTTAATATTCAACTAGGGCTAAACAGTGCATGCAAAATATCAACTGATAACCACATATGAATATATTTTATAGTATGCAATGAAATATAAAACTGAGAAATAAATCACAACATCACATCACAATATTGACACTATTATTTTGGGTATGGAAACCCCCGAAAAAACCCAAGATGGGAAAACCGTTGTAGCAGCTAGATATAGATTTTATTATGAGAAAATGTGGAACTTTTGCAATCACTGCAAATTCACCCAAACCTGGCGAATGCAGTACCCGACAAAATCACTGGAAAAATCCCAGCTAAACCTCAACACCCTCCTATGTGAGTGTACGGCCTAGCTATACGAAGCTCAATGATCCTGGTGCTCGCTCCTCCATCTTCTCAGCTAAATCCTCTATCTAACCTTCTCTCCCTGTTTGTATCTTGTCTCTGTCGGATTACAAGTGTGTGTGTTCTCTCCAACAATTGATCTCTCTTTTATAACTTTAGGTAAAGCGAAAACCCTAATTTCACTTTCACTTTAACTAGTGGTAAAGAAAAAACCCTAATTTCACTTTCACT
>LPNX010055653.1:68902-99548 GCA_001517045.1 Pseudotsuga menziesii
GCAAGAACATATGCATGCAGGAAGACCTTCCTTGTTGCTACTAGTTTAACACTCCCTCTCAACAAGGAAGGGATTTGGTAGCAACCCCAACTTATCTCCGAACTTCACAAAACTTTGTCTGCAAAGTTCCTTCATGAAAATGTCCACCACTTGCTCATCTGTCTATATGTACTCCAACATAATGGTTCCCCTCTGAACACAATCTCTTAAGAAGTTGTATATGATGTTTATGTGTTTTCTCCGGTCATGGAACAATGGATTCTCAGATAGCCTGATGCCACTCTGATTGTCACAGTGAACTACTGTAGCCTCTATCTCACACTTGAATAACCCTGCAAGTAAATTCATCAGCCACATACCGTCACAAGCAGCCATGTACTCAGCCTCTACCGAGATCAATGCAATTGGCTTCTGCTTCCTGCTGAACCAAGAGACAACCCCTGATCCAATGCTAAAACAACAACCTGAAGTACTCTTCCGATCCTCTACAAATCTTTCCTAGTCAGTATTTTTGAAACCTGCTAACTGTACACTCCCCCTGCGATCATAAACCAATCCATACTCCACTGTACCTCTAATGTAGTGAAGTATGTGCTTCGCAGCTGTCCAATGCACTCTACGAGGGTCCACCATGAACTGACTCAAAGAGTTGATTGCAAAGCTGATGTCTGGTCGATTATTGACCAAATATATAAGTGATACGATATGCTGACAATACAAGGTAGGATCAAATCCCTCTGATCCTGATGCATCAATCTTTTTCCAGTTGGAAACTAGAGGTATGGACATAGACTTGCAGTCCTCCATCCTGAATCTCTTTAGGATCTCTACTTCATACTTCCCCTATCCGATGAAGAAGCATCCATCTCTATGCCAAACCTCCAAGCCCAAAAAGTAATGCATCAGCCCAAGGTCTTTCATCTCAAACTCTACTGCAAGGTTGGACTTATAGTCTCCACTCAAACTCTCATCTCTTGTCAAAAAGAGATCATCCACATATAAGACCAGTATGAGAGGCACCTCACCTGTCAAGAAGTACAGGTTGTGGTCAGCCTCACTCCACTGAAATCCCATCTCCCATAGATAGCTGTCAATCCTCAAGTACCATGCTCGAGGTGCTCGCTTGATCCCATAAAGAGATCGATGCAGTCTGCATACATACGTCTCCCTATTCTCCACATCAAACCTCTCTGGCTGCTCAATATACACATCCTCCTCTAACAATTTGTTGAGGAAGGCAATCTTGATGTCCATCTGATGGACATACCAACCCATCTCAGCTGCTAGTGAGATAATGGTTCGAATGGAAGAATACCTGGAAACAGGAGTGAAGGTCTCCTCATAATTAATACCCTCCTTCTGTGAAAACCCCTTTGCCATGAAGCATGCCTTATACTTCTCCACACTTCCATTTGTTTCATGCTTCACCTCGTAGATCCATCTGCATCCCACCACCTTTTTCTCTTATGGTGTCGGCACAAACTCCCATACCTAGTTTTTCATAATGGAGTCATACTCCTCAACCATAGCTTCCTGCCACACATCATGTTGTGCAGCCTCCCCGAAGCTGGAAGGTTCAGATTTAATCAACTCTGTCATCAATTCCATATAACTAATCCTCTCTGGTGGTACACTCCGTCTAAAAGAAGTCTGTGGAGGGTCTACCTGCCTGGAATCCTGCACTATGGATCTAAACCACTTAGGCCTTGGCCTAGTGTCAACCTATTGTGGCTGCTGGATATTCATCTCCTACTGCAACTCATCCTTCAAGTCAATGATTGAAGGATCCTATCCATCTGACTCCCTCTGACCACTAGAACTTGTGCTCTGTGTCTGTACTTGTACCTATACATATGGCTCCTCCAACTTGGCTCCTGACTCATGTGCTGGCTTCTGCTCTGCTGGCAAGTCCAAAGATCTCCGCAAGGCCCTGTCCTCATCGAACTGGACATCCCTACTCACAATGATCCTCCTATGAGTAGGAATGTAAAATCTATATTCCTTTGAAATCTCGCTGTAACCAAAAAATAACCCCCTCTCTCCAGAAGGGTCCAACTTCTTCCTATTGTCAGCATGAACATGACAATAGCAAACACTTCCAAATATGCGAATGTGACTCACATGTGGCCTGGTTCCTATGAAGACCTCCCCCAGTGTCTTCCTCCCCAAGGCTGTGTGGGGACACCTGTTCTTAATATATACCGCAGTCCTGTATGCCTTGGCCCAGAGGAATAGTGGTAATCCCTGATCAAATAGCATGGCCTTGGATTCTCCAACCATAATCTTGTTCTTTCGCTCAACAAATCCATTATGCTATGGGGTATGGGGCACAATGTGCTCCTTCTTGATCCCCTCAGTTGAATAATACTCCATGAACTCATTGGAAGTGTAATCACCCCCATTGTTTGTCCTCAACACCTGAATCTTCTTTCCTGTTTGGTTCTCCACAAGAGTCTTGAACTCTCAGAACCTCTCAAATACCTCTGACTTGGCCTTCAGGAAATAGATCCAGGTTAACCTGGAATAGTCATCAATGAAGGTTACACAGTAGCTATAACCACTGAATGAATGGACACTCAAAGGTCCACATACATCTGAATGCACCAAGTCCAAGGGCTCCTTAGACTTGTGCTCACTCTATGGGAAAGGCTTCCTGATGTTCTTCCCCAAAGCACAACCCTTGTAGTGGTTATGCTTTTCCTCCTGTGCCCGAGGAACTCCAATGACTGCCTATCTCAAATGCTTCAATGCTCCATGGTGTAAGTGTGCCATCCTCCTATGCCGCAACTCACCTTGACTGTTGCTGATGCTGCTGATTAGAGCCTTTGTAGGCTCAAAGTGTAATCTGTACAATTTTTTGATCCTTCTGCCAATCACCCAATCCAAGCTCCTATTTGACCCCTTGGGTCTAATATACACTCTATGGTCATGAAACTTCACCTGATATCCCTTTTCCTCCAGAGTGGAGACTGATATAAGTTTCTTGGTTAGTCCTAGAACACATAACACATTAGCAAAATTGAGGGGTTTTCCAGACTCCCTCTCAAATGAAACAGTGCCAAATCCCTGCACCTGATACCACGCATCATCACCCAGCTCAACGTGGATCCCTATTCCACCCTCCTGCAAGTCTCTGAAGAATCTCTTCTATCTGGTCATGTGACTAGATGCTCCACTGTCAATGTACCATATACTATTCCCTCTGGTGCTTTCCATGAAAGCTATCAAGAAAAACTCATCATCGAAGTTCTTGCTGAACTCATCCACCTCTACAGATCCAATAATCTAAGTGTTACTCTTCTTCTTCCTGTCTAGGCATTGGGAGGAAAAGTGTCCCAGCTTGTGGCAGATAAAACACTTGACCTTTGATATGTCAAGGCTCTTCTTACCATCCTTCTTCCTCTTTTCCTTCCCCTTGCTCTTCCCTGTAAGGGCTAGAGCCTCCTCATCCACAATATGTGGGACACTGCTGGATGAGCCTGATCCTTGACCCATTTGGATCTCCTCCTACACAAAGTCATCCCATAGTCTCTGCTAATCAAGGAGCTTCTCCCTAGCCACAAAAGCTTTGAAAAATGTGTCCCATGTCTTAGAGAAGCCATTGAGGGCTATCCGAACTAGCTCCTCATCTACTGTCATAGAGCCAATAGCTCCAAGCTCATCCCTGATCTATGTGAGCCTCATGAGATAAGGCACCACTCCTTCTCCCTTAGCCATCTTAGTGCTACGCATCCTCTCTTGCAACACCATCTTCCAGTTCTTGTTCTTTCTTTGGTATAGACTCTCCAAATCCATCCACATCTCTGTTGTAGTCTTCTTACCAGAAAGGTGAGGGACTATATGGTCCTTCACTCCATCCATGATAATCAACATGGCTCTGGAATCAATCTTCTTCCAAACTGCTAAATCTGTCGGATCTGTGGGTGCAACCTTCGTGCAGTCAATGTGCTCCTCTACATCACTAACGTCCAGGATCCTTGTGATCCTTTCTTTCCATGTAGGAAAGTTTTGAGCACCCTGGAGTCTATCCTCAACCCTCAAATGCATGGCCATAGTGAAGTGTACCTACCAAACCATAGATCTAGATGTCTGGGTTTGTTTCTTCTTATAGATCTACCCTTGATCTATCACTGTTGTTGAAAATCTCTCAACTTTAGCTCACCAGAGGTTTGATACCATGTACATTTTCCTTTAATATTCAACTAGGGCTAAACAGTGCATGCAAAATATCAATTGATAACCACACATGAATATCTTTTACAGTATGTAGCGGAATATAAAACTGACAAATAAATCACAACATCACATCACAATATTGACACTACTATTTTGGGTATGGAAACCCCCAGAAAAACACAAGATGGGAAAACCGGTGCAACAGTCAGATATAGATTTTATTATGAGAAAATATGGAATTTTTACAATCACTGCAACTTCACCCAAACCTGGAGAATGTAGTACCCGGCAGAATCACTGGGAAAATCCCAGATAAACCTCAACACCCTCCTATGTGATTGTACAGCCTAGTTGTACGGAGCTCGATGATCCTGTTGCTCGCTCCTCCGTCTTCTCAGCTAAATCCTCTTTCTGACCTTCTCTCCCTATCTCTATCCTGTCTCTGTCCAAATATAAGTGTGTTTGTTCTCTCCACCAATTGATCTCTCTTTTATAACTTTAGGTAAAGAAAAAACCCTAATTTCACTTTCACTTTAACTAGTGGTAAAGCAAAAACCCTAATTTCACTTTCACTTTAACTAGTGGTTCACTAAAGTTAATTTAGATCACTTTAATTTATTTTCCAAAGGTAAACTTAGGAAAAGTAAGTTAAATACAACTGGTTTCCTAATTTAAGTCTTTTGCATGCAAGAAGACCTTCCTTGTTGCTACTAATTTAATAATTTCACTATGGGAGACTAACTACTCCTAATTGGTGAATTCCATCCCTTGATTCCTTCAAAGAGCCTCTAATATAGGAACAACTCAAGCTGATACAGATGGGGTACCTCAGAGCCTCTCCAAAACAAGCTCTCTTGGTTGGTGATACAAAGAATGCACAAGTAAGGAGGAAGCAGAAAGGAAAAGAAAAAAGTAACACTGAATTCGAACCTAAGGAAAAATTTGATCCAACAAATAAACCTCGAGCTCTAAGAAGGACAAACATCAGATGTTTGACAAGGGAAATCGCTCCTACTATAATAAAGGAAACCATACAGAGAAATATTGTATAAAGAATACCATAGATCATATGTCAAAACTCCTTGAGAAGCACAATATTTCCCTCCTTGAAGGCGCAAGGAAGGCCGACTTTGGAGAGAAGACTGGCGATCATGATGAGAGATTCCATGCACTGAAGGTTGGTTTTTTAAAATCAAATGCATTCCTCATTGATTCAGGAGCCGCCAATCACATGGTTGCATCCAAAGAATCATTCTCTTCATTACAACTTACCGATGGTCCAAGTATTCACATGGGATATGACACTAAAATCCAAGATGAAGGAAAGGGTTCAATCAAGTTAGAGATTGGAGTGTTCAAGAATGTCCTCGATGTTCCCTCCTTAGCTACAAATTTTTTTTCTGTATATTAGATGGATCATACAGGCTCACAAAAGTGAGTGGTATTTGGTCCTGACTCAGTGGATATCTCATATGTCTCAACTAGGAAGCTTATAGCAAAAGGTGTTTCAAACCATGCCTTCTAGGCATATGAATTCTCATACTTTCCTCCATAATCAGATCTAGTGCCATCTCAGCTTCCATTTGAAAGGGAAGGTAAATTCATCTTACCTAAACCTTTTGCATATGATAATGTTTCCATTAATGTTTCTGATTCAGAATCCAAAGAAGAGGACCAAGTTGAATTAGTTTATGGAATTGAAGATGAATTTCAATTGGATTCAGATCCAGATTCATTGCCTACATGATGGTAAGGTCTGATCAACAATTCTGCGAACTAAAGAGCAAATTGGATCATGTCACTCTTCCTATAGAAAGAAGAGACAAAAGAAAATTTTCTTCACTTATTTATCATTGGATTGGAAGAAGGTAGAGAGCTTCACATGCACAATACCAGGAAACTAGTGGACAAAAGGTCCATCACACTACATTATTGCTCCACAAAGATGTAGATTGCAAAAAAAAATCACAAGTTTTTTATTCAAGCAGAAATTTTATCTTGATGTGAAAACTTGATTCTGTTTTTTCCCGCTTACTTTGAGGGGTGGGTTTTCCCATGATGCTTTCCCCATTTCCTTGGTTTTTTAAGAAATCATTTTTATATTTAGATTGTATGGGTGACCTTTGGTCTTAGTTACTAGCTCCCAAGTTTTCCAAGTTAGGATTAAGGGGGGGTGTTGGGATTGTTAATTAATCATCCCTCGACCACCATAGTATGTTTATATTTTCCTAGATTAGGAGGTCATTAACACTTCACAAGTGCATGGGGGACTCACCTAGGGTCCACCTACCACTTAATGCACCTTTCTTCATGAGTTTAGGATCTCCAGGGACAAATCCATATAATTTAGAAAGCTACTTTGACTGCCACCAGCAGTGTCCAACAGTTGACCCTAGTCAGTGTTCATTTATGCTATGATTCCCATCAAATAGATCACTCTCAATCATACTAGCTCCAATTTGCATGATTTGAGAAAATTAGGGTGCCTTTTCTCACCTAACTTGGTCACTTAACTGGTTGTGAACTGATTTGACAATCCGTAGTTGCATTAGTGAGCTCTAGTGGTGATTTTCCCACATTGAGTTAGCTCCGAAGATAGTCCAGGTTGGTAGATTTGAATCCTATATTAGGCATTCGAATTGTCCTATTTGTAACACCATCGTATTACATATTATATATTGATTAATGGATGTAACATGTGATTATTCCAATTTTGTCTTCATGACTGTGCAATTTTTCCATGAGTAATTGTTCAATATTTACTAAATTCTTCTCTCTCTTATGCAGCCTTCTTTTCTCATTGAATTCATGCAATCCTAAAGATCCTATGCTTCAATAAATTTAACGCTGCTACCACCATAATCTTAAAAAAAAATGACCAGCTACTGTGTGATATTGAGTTGAATGTGATATTAAAATTGATCTCACAAGAATCTATGGACCAAGACAAAACTTACAGAATATTCCACAAACAATTTACTCTGAATATGATATGAAACAATGCAAAAAATGAGTTGCAGCTGCATATGTTTTCATTAATCAAAAAGTAAAATGGATAATTATTACAATGCAATACACTGGTATTAATAGCCAAATAATTCGAATTCATGAGAGGAAATTCGAATTGATCAAGTCAATCTGACTGCATGGATAACTGGATGTGTCTAAATCACTATCAGAGCTTAACTATCTAACTCCAGTTGTCTAATTCAGTCTCTCAATCAATTAGAATCAGTTAAACTAGTCTAACTGATGTGGTAGGTGAGAAAAGGTGCCTTCCAACATGCATCCATGCAAATACTGGCAGTAACTGAATGTAACTAAGTGTAACTTACTCATAACTAGGCTTGACTATTCACCAACTGCCAACAACTGAAGGAGGTTGGTGTCGGCACCCCCAGTGGCTCCTAAATTGTAGGGATTGGTCTAGGAGGCACCTAAACTGATTTATGCAAGTGAAATCATTGGCATTTAGCCTCAATCAGTGTTCCCCACACTCTAGTGGCCGGTACATGTGGCTAATTTGGCCAAGTGGACCCAATGGTACTAGTGACTCAATAATGACTAAAAATACTCCTAAGTTAGGCGTAATTGACCAGTTTGGACAAGGGAGGATTATAATACTAACAAACCCCCCCTTAATGCTAACTTGGAAAAATGTGGGCCCTGGTGACCATAGATCACCCATTACAAATAAAATGCAAAAAGTAACTACTTAATACAAACAAGGAAATGGGGAAAAACCTCATGGGAAATACCCCCCCTCAAACTAAGTAGATAGAATCAGGATTGAATCTTGTTATTATGTACAAAGGTATCCTGGGGTCTAGCATGTGAAATTATTCATCCAAACTAGATGATTATATCTGGAGGAATCTTCCTCTTAGGAAGAATATGCTCAAGTAAATCACAAATATAGACAGTTGTTGGATGAAAACTGGACCCATGTAGAGCAACTGAAATCAACTGATAAGAGAGAAAAATTGCTTGAGAATTTGAACCATCTAAGGAACAACTAAGCAATGGATATATTTCATCCTTGAACAGAAAACCATGTGAGGTAATATCAGCTCCAAGTGTTAGGAGCAAGTGTCCAGGAAGATGCAAAATGTCTCCCTCTTTACTAGTTTTGTGAGGAGATGAGCATGTGATAAAGGTAGAGAAGCCCTTGGACTGTGGAGAGCGAATGCTTGAGCTCCATAATCTGATATAGCTTCATAAATAATCAATGATTCACAAAATACAATATTAGAAACCTCATAAGAGGAAACTAACATCAAATCCCTAACAACAAATTTGAAGAAGACTTGAGGTACTTGATTTGTCACACCAAAATTGATGAGACCAGCTACAAGCATGAATGAAACATATTGGAATTTAAAATACGAACCAAATAATATCAGATCAGATCCAAATAAATCATATCAGATCCAAATAAGTTCATATCAGATCCGAAAGTGTGGTCCACTGAGATTGTATATGCACAGTTTTCTCCTTCTTCAAAATTCTGAATATTGGTGCATGCAATCCTGTAGGAATTTGTTGGAAGATATAGATAAAGGAGAGTGAATGTATCACTCCTGAAATATGATATTATTTCCAAAATATCCAAGGTATTACTTATATACACACTAGAAGCAACATTAGAGGGAGAGAAATCGAATTCCTCTTCACTTTCTGAAGCAATCACTGGAAAATTTTGCACAAAATTTAAAGGAAAATCACTGGAGAATGTTTGCATAGAAGTGCAGCAAAGTTTTTCTTCAATATCATATATTCGAATGTATTCTTCTGTATTATCCATATGAGATTATGAGATATCAGATATCTCATCAACTTCTGGATCAGCAGGAGAAGAGTCACTGCAAGGAAACTTTCTTCAATTCGAATTGATTGTGTAGAAGGTTTCGCTTCTTCTTCATCTTTAACAACTTCATCAGAGAGATTAGAGGATGAGACTTTTGAATAATGAAATCTTGTAGTGCTGGGTGTGATATCCAAATTTATATTATGATCCTCATTGTGCTTTCCAAAGGTTCTATCCAATTGTTTCCATAGATCCTTTGGGTATTCAACAGATTTAACAAGGTAGAGCAAGCTTGGAGAAAGGGTTGGACATATTGTTCCAAAATATCTGTCACCGTCATTTATCTAGTCATTCTCATTTTCACAAGACTCTTTACGAAGTCCAATAGACACCTCATACAAATCTTGTCTCTTTAGAGATGAAATCATCTTCATCTTCCATTCTAAATATCTTGTGGATGGAGTAAGAAGAGGAACTGATAATTTCGAATCCATCTGAAGTTGTACCTACAATTACACAAAAAAACAAAGTAAGGTCAAATAGACTGCACTTTTGGAGATTCCATCAAACCTGGCTCAGTCAATCAAGCAAGCTTGATCAACAAGGTTGGTCTTCCGGGAATTATGTTGTAAGCTCTCTGCTTCTTGTGCAAAGATGGAATGTTTTTGAGTTTTTTTGCTCAAATTGCTTCATAGATCCAGCATGAAATCTACTGTAGAAGAAGAATTCCCTTGTCCCACCGAAGCTCACATGAATATATGGACCAAGACAAAACTTACAGAAGATTTCACAAACAATTTACTCATAATGTGATATGAAATAGTGAAAAATGAGTTGCAATTGTATATTCTTTCATTAATAAAAAAATAAAATGAATAATTATTACAATGCAATACACTAGCATTAAATGTAGGAGGTTTAGATTTAGCCTCTTGTCCAGTCTTTATCTCACCATCAAATGTAGGAGGTTTAGCTTTCTTAAATTCATCCCAAGAGCGATCCCTATGGTGTCTCCTTCTTTTCCTTTTATGAGAAGTTGAACTCGTATCCCCACTGGATTCTTCAGAGTCAGATGATCCACTAGAAGTCCTTCTCCTTCTCCTAGTACTGCTCTTACTTCCTTCTAGTCATGCTGTACCTCGTCTAGAGTCTATCTTTCTTTGCA
This sequence comes from Pseudotsuga menziesii, assembly GCA_001517045.1. Classification (NCBI taxonomy): domain Eukaryota; kingdom Viridiplantae; phylum Streptophyta; class Pinopsida; order Pinales; family Pinaceae; genus Pseudotsuga; species Pseudotsuga menziesii. Next base: position 79,051 of record LPNX010055653.1, read on the forward strand.
ATTCTGTCAAACTCTGCAACATGGCAGCATTCAATTGATGTTGCTCTTCTTGGGCTTTAATCAAGATTCTCATGGTGGCTGCAACATCTGACGGTGTCTGTTAGAATCTCCTTCCATTAGACTCTATGTCATCATTTCCATTACGGACATTTTATCCCATGGCATCTCCCGCAAGCTCGTAAGAATCTCTAGCATCATATCCATCAGGGGTTCTCATAACTGAATCACCGCTTACCTACCAACTGTAATTTCTGAAATACTTCCCTTGAAGGTGACTATGATTCTGCAAACGTGTTAGATAGAAAAACTGTTAGATGCATACCTTGATAAAAAAAAATAGAACTACTTACCTTCTCCTGGAAAAATCATAAAATAACCATTTTGCTTAAACATAAAATCTTCTTCCTTTTTAGTCCTGTAATCCACTGACAATATGCTAAAAGCCCATTGAAAGACAGTCGAAAAGCTGCTTGAAAATCACTAAGAATTCCCTTGAAAAACCCAAATTTTCGTTGGCCCAACCGGACCTCTTCCCAACTAAATTTCTAACACTTTGGTGGTCAAAACACCTATTTTTCTCCGCTTCTCATCGGCAGTCTGTTCATCTATTTCTCTTCGGCGTGTCGGATCTGTAGTTTTCTAGGCTTCTGAACTTTATCAGTGATGCCAAGGACTATCCATTGACGGTCAAACAACTAACATTTTTTGCTGTATCGGACCTTCAATCGTCTAATCTTCCGAACTGTATCGACGATGCCAAGGACTGTTCATTGGGTCTCTTCCCCACTAAAACTCCGACGTTTCGGCAATCCCAACAACAAGTTTCCTTCAAAGCTCATCGGTGGCCATAAAAAGTAACCCTTTCCGTTGTATCAGTGGTTTCAACAACTATATTTTTTCGCAGTATCCGCAATCAGATACATTATTCATCGGGTGCTTAGTCCCTTAGACAGCAGCAACGGCAGGTAGCAATCTCACTACGGGTTTCACAGACATTTATCGGTTCTTGGATCTACTAATCACTACGGCATCACCGGTTGAAGCCTCTATCCGTCGGAAGGATAGTCCACTAGGCAGCCGCAATGGCGGACGCACGAACAACTAAATTTTTCTGATGTCATTCATCGGTGACCAAAACAACTAATACTTTTCGACGTCAGCCGTCGCATCAGTGGCTCCATCCTCTAAATTTCGTTGATGGTTTCGACTAGGTGAGTCGACGTTTCAGCGGTTCCGTCAACTAACTTCCATCGATTGACGCTCCAATCTTCTAACTTTGGCCAATCACCAATGGGTTCCTCACTTAGATAATTTTTTGAAAATTTTCTTCTTTGCATCAGCTCCTCAAAGAGCTAAGTTTTGTCGACGTTTCGGCGGTCTTCAGGAGATCTCCGTTGAAACTGTGGCTCTGCCTTCAACTATTTTCCGCTGAAACTCTTTGATTCTATCTTTGTCATTGGCACCCTCATCCTCTAATTGTCGCTGATTCAATCAACTAGAGTTCGTCGATGGCCCAAGGAGCACTTAAACATTTTGCAGCAAAAATTACTTCAGGAACCTGCCGCTGTATCGGTTATTTCATTATCCATTTTCCACCGATGTTACGGCTATGCCATCATATAGTCATCGGCGATCCAATCAACTAATTATCGCCAATTGCCGATGGTCTCAACACTTAGAAAAATTTCAAAACAAAATTCTTCTTCCTCCGCATCAGCTCTCTCGTCAACTAATTCTCGTCGACGTTTCAACGGTCTTCAGGGGATCTCTGTCGATGTTTCAGCAACTTCATCGTATAATTGTCGGTGATCCCGTCATCTAATCAACGGCGATCTCGTCATCTATCCTTCGTCAATCGTCAACGGTCTGCGTCGGGTGGTCCTTACAATGTTCTCCACCGACGCTCGACGGACACTTAGAGAGATTTCCTCAAATTTCTTCCGGCTATCTTCCGGCAGGTGGAATTTCGACTAGGTGATCTGTTGCATCGGAAGAGTTTCCTACTTAGTTTTCTGATGAGCCGACGGTTCAGGAACTTAGGAAATTTTTGTGGAAGTTTTCTGATCTTTGCTGGGGAGAAGGTAACCTACCTCTGCTAGCTGATCTTTCATGGCCCATTCAGGCCCATGCTACAATGTTTGCTCTGATACCACACTGTAACGTCCCTGGCCTGGCCCTCCGACCGGCGAAGAGGACACTACTATACATCAAACATCCGAGAAACTAGCCCCATGAACATGTACATACATATAAAGTGAAGAAAAATGCTTAAAACATCAAACATACTAAGATGCATAATCATACATATACTCAGCAGAAGCAAAACATACAATTCAACATTCACATGTTCATCAGAATTTATTGACAATAAATATGATTGCAGAAACAGATTAGTCAAGAATACTTATCTTATAAGAACTGTCCTGCAACCAGCTACATTGCTGCAACATTCCACCCAACCATAGGCCATCATGCTCCTTAAGCTCTCAGAAACACTGCCACCCCCAAGTCGGGCATGATCCCCCAAGGAATAAGGAACAAGCAGTCTTACACATAGCCAAGGATAAATAAAACATGCTAAGCCAACATAGTTGGGTTTGTTAAAAAGACAACAGATCAGCCAAGCCAACACAGTTGGGTTTATCAGGCCATCTAGAAGCTGGGAAAGGCTAAATTCTAAGCTGGTGAGCTCATTGAAGAGCTAAGGACACCTACACCGGAACTATCTTGACTTCTAGGACACCCACACACACCCAACACAAGGAAATTAGTCCTTTCTCTACTACACAGTCCCTCAGGCCCTGACTTCCCTTCCAGTGCTATTTAGGGGTTGTGGAGAAGAAAGCCAGCCCTCTAGCTCTGTTTGTGTGGTTCCCAAACCCACCAGGTTTGTCAAGCAAATCAGGCCCTCATCACCACCCCAATACAATCCGAAGACCAACTGCTGCTTTCCTGCAGCCAAACAAGCACTTCACAACTTGGACAGGGGAAGACAATCCCTGAGTCATTCTTGGCCCTATTGTGGCCAACACGACCCCACCACAACCTACAACAAATACCACTACAGTCCGAAAATGGAAAAGGAACAGCCTCTCTGCATGAACGGAAGGGAAAATTGCATACTCAGACCAACAATCGGTGAGAGAAAAGAGAGCGAAACCCCACACATAGAATCGTGAATCCTTTTATCTCAACTCTGCATGAGGAAAACCAGGTGTGTCTATGTGAGATGGGAACTGAAGAATTCCTGTGCGTGAGGAATGAACAACCAATGATGGAGAGAGTGGACAGAACGATCAGGCATCCCAAATGGCGCGTGAGGAAAACCACTCCCCGCCCGTGCGTGTGACTGAACCAGCTAGTGGAGAGTGCGTGGGGGAAAACCTACCACCCACCACTACCCAGAATTAACTTCCCTCAACTAACATAGGAGCTTAAGTGGTTGATCGACACATGAGTTTTCCCCATGGGTTCCAGGTTTAATAATCCCCCCCCTTACCCTTAGGAAATCATGCCCCTTTTCAATATAGTTGCATCGACATAGTTGGTTGGGGTTCTTTTAATTAAAATGCATAGTTACATGATGCCACAACTTAATATGTGTCGTATATCCCGATATACTATCGGAAACAATTCCAAACACCGAAACATAACACAACCAAATCAATGGTGGGGCCTTTGCCTTTTAGCTCCACACCATGATTATTTACAATATATATGTATCATGTATATTTAATGCATCGAGGTCAAAATTGGGGTGTTACATTCCCCTCCCCCTTCAATAGCACTATCCTCAGTGCTTTACAAAATTTGCACAAAATTCTACACTAGTATCGCCTTAGTGTTCTGCAGAATTGAACAAAAATGGATGTGGCAATCGCATGGCATCCTCTAGCTCCCACGTAGCCTCTTCAGGTCCATAGTGCTCCCATTGTACATTTACCTACCCTATGGCTCGGTTTCGGAGCATTGTGACCTTCCTGTCGAGGATGCGCATTGGCTTGGTTTGGAACTCTCCCTTGGGTTCCACCTGAATCACATCCCAATTAATCACATGGTTAGGATCATGTACATATTTCTTAAGCAAAGAAACATGAAAAACATTATGAGTTCTAATACTAGCAGGCAATGCAAGTCTATATGCAACTGGCTCTATTCTTTCAAGCACTTCAAACAGTCCACAATATCTTGGTGACAACTTGGCACAACTTCCAAGCTTCAAGGAACTCTTCCTTGCCCTCACTCTGAGGTAGACATGATCCCCAACACTGAACTCCCTGTTCACCCTATGCGTATCTGCATAGCATTTTTGTTTGTCCTGTGTTGCTTTCAGATTCTGCCCGATCTTTACAACCTCTTGCTCCATTTCCTTGATCAATTCTATTTCAAGCACAACCATGTTCACTGGATTATCCCAAGTCACTGGTGTCCTACAACTTCTTCCATACAAATTTTCATATGGATTCATCCCCAAGGATGCCTGCTGTCCATTGTTATAAGCAAACTCTAGCAAGTGTAAGTAATCTTCCCACTTGGTTGGTACGGTCCATCACGTACATGCGAAGCATGTCTTCAAGCACCTGATTAACTTTCTCTATCTGCCCATATGTCTGAGGATGGTATGCAATGCTGAATTTTAGCTTTGTACCCAGATCTGCAAACAACCCCTTCCAAAAATTGGAAGTAAACTTGACATCTCGGTCTAAGACTATTGCTTTCGGAAGTCCATGTAATTTGAAAATATCCTTCATGAGGATCTTTGCAATGTCATCAGTCTTATGCGTAGACTTCACCGGTATAAAATGTGCTGCCTCAGTCAACTTGTCTACCACAACCATGATGGAATCATGTTGTCTCCAAGTCATCGGCAATCCTGTAATAAAATCCATGGAAATAACTTCCCATTTCCATTCCGGAATTGGCAAAGGCTGCAACAAGCCTGATGGATGTTGATGCTCCACCTTTACCTGTTGACATTTCATGCACCTCAAAATGTATTCAACCATGTCCTTTTTCATTCCTAGCCAAAAGTACTGCTTTCTGGCGGTAGCAATTGTCTTCTGGTATCCTAGGTGACCGGAATATGGAGTTTGATGGATTTCATCCATAACAACTCTCCTCAAATCTGCTACATTCGGAATATAAATTCTGCCTTTATAAGTAAGAAGTCCATCTTCTTGCAATTTATATCCCTCATACCTCTTCTCAAGACTTTTCTACTACAATTTGTCTTTTACCAGCTCATACAATTAATCTCTGGAAGTACAATTAACAATCCGCTACCTCAAATCTAATTGGCAAATACTAAGACATGCCAAATTCATTTCTTGCACCTTCCTGTTGAGTGCATCCGCTACCTTATTCTCTTTTCCCTTTATGTGCTTAATTTCGAAATCAAATTCACATAAAAACTCCAGCCATCTTACTTGCCTAGCATTCAAAGTAGACTGATCAAACAAATACTTCAGACCACAATGGTCTGTCCTGAGGTCAAATCTCCTACCCATCAAGTAATGTCTCCACATCTTGAGAGCATTTACTATGGATGCAAGCTCTAGATCATGAGTGGCATAGTTTTTCTCATACTCCTTCAGATTTCTCGACGCATAACATATCACGTGGTTGTCCTGCATAAGGACTCCTCCAAGCCCTTGTCCACATGCATCGGTACACACCACAAAATCTTTCTCTGGATCTGCAACTTTCAATACGGGTACACTGGTGAGAAGATTCTTCAACCGCTGGAAACTTTCTTCACACCTCAATGTCCATTCGAACTTTATCCCCTTCCTTTGCAAAAGTGATGGCATGTGCAAATTTGGAGAATCCATCAATGAATCTCCTGTAGTATTCTGAGAGTCCCATAAAAGATCTTACATCCGTCACATTTCTTGGAGTAGGCCAATTCATAATGGCTTCAATCTTTTTAGGGTCCACAGATATACCCTCTTCTGAGATAATGTGGCCCAAATACTGAATTCTATCTCTATAGAAGTCACACTTACTCAGTTTTGCATCAGTTGGTGCTCCCTGAGCAATTGAAATGTCAACCTCAAATGCTCTTCATGTTCTTCCTCATTCTTAGAATAAACAAGAATGTCATCAAGGAAAACAAGAACAAACTTGTCCAAATATCTGTTGAAGACACTATTCATAAGGCACATAAATGTAGCTAGTGCATTTGTGAGACCAAATGGTACCACTACAAACTCATAATGCCCATACCTTGTCCTGAAGGTTGTCTTATGAATGTCTTCATCCTTGATTCTCACCTGATGGTAACCAGACCTCAAGTCAATCTTGGAAAATACCTTTGGTCCTCTCATTTGATCAAAGAGGTCATCAATCCTAGGAAAAGGATATTTATTCTTCACAGTAACCTTGTTCAACTGTCTATAATCAATGCACAAGCTGAGTGTGCCATCTTTCTTCTTTACGAACAGAACTGGTGCTCCCCAAGGAGACACACTCGACCGGATATAATTCTTTTCCAACAACTCTTGCAGTTGCATATTCAACTCTAGCATCTATGGTGTACTCATCCTGTAGGGTGTCTTGGACACTGGTGCTGCTCCTGGCACAAGTTCAATTGTGAAATCAATGCCCCTTTTTGGAGGAATCCTTGGAATCTCATCAGGAAACACATCCTTGAATTCCTATAACACATGATAGTCCTCCAACCTAGGATTTTCATCTCTCATTGCCTCCAAAATATGAGCTGCATACAACTGGAAACCCTTCCTACAGAACTTTTTCAATTGCATTGCTGAAACCTGCCTTACTGATATTACCTTTGGAATACCTTTCACAACTACTGGGTTTCCTTCTTCATCCATGCATTCAAAAGTCTTGTTATAACAGTCAAGATTTACCATGTGAGCTTCTAACCAATCCATTCCAATGAGAACATCATAGGAACCAAGTGGTAGAACATTCAGATATATACACGTGACCAACCCATTCATGACCAATGGACATTTCTCTACCACTTCACTAACCTTTCTCTTAGTTCCAGTGGCTAGCTGAACTAACCAAGATTTTCTATGCTTTACCTTCTTAAAAGCACAAATATCCACTACTCTAGGAGTAATGTAACCGTGAGTAGAACCGAGGTCAATCAAAATAGAAACAGATTGCTCAACAATCTTACCTACAGCTTCAACCACAGTTGACTGGTGATCTGCCTTGCGGTCCTCTAGTGCTGCATAAATTCTAGGGACTGCCCTTGCTACTTGACCCACTGTTTCTTCTTCTTGAATGTTGTAAGCTAGTCTTGCATTCTTGTTCTCGAGTGGACAATATCTACGCAAGTGGGGTCCTTCACATTTCCAACATTTGAGTGGTCTTTTATTCTGTTGTGGATCTTTAGGATTTTCTCCTATTATGCCAACTGGATTACTCACAGCTTGGGATGGCTACTTCTACTGATTCCTGAATCTAGAAGGTTTGAAACCTTTATTTCTTTGGTCAAACTTCTCATTCTTCTTGTCCTTCCATGCCTTATGGTAATCAAGTTTACCTTTGCTTTTCTCATAGCAATACTTATCCTTCCTTATTGCTTCTTCAAGAGTTCTAGGTTCATAAAACTCAATTCTGTCTTTGTAAGACTGAGGCAACCCACTCAAAAACCACTAGACCTTCACTTTTTCATCCCTGATGTACCGGACATACCTCAACAGCTCCAAAAACTTATTTGCATACTCTTCCATGGTATGCTGTCCCAATCTCAGCTCATGGAATTCTTTGATCTTGTCATCATAATACCTGTCAGAGAGGTATTTTTGCTTGAAATACTTCTTGAACTGTTTCCACTTCAGTCTCCTTTCACTGATCCTCTTTACTTGCTTGAAGTGTTCCCGCCAAATGGATTCTCTTCCATTCAGATTGAATATGGAAACTCTTGCCTTCATCTTTCCTGAATAATCCTGCACTTGAAATTACTTCTTTATTCCAAGAAGCCAAGCTTCAATCTCTTGTCCAGTCTTTATCTCACCATGAAATGTAGGAGGTTTATCTTTCTTAAACTCATCCCGAGAGCGATCCCTACAGTGTCTCCTTCTTTTCCTTTTATGAGAAGATGAAATCGTATCCCCGCTGGATTCTTCAGAGTCAGATGATCCACTAGAAGTCTTTATCCTTCTCCTAGTACTGCTCGTACTGCCTTCTCGTTGTGCTGTACCTTGTCGAGAGTCTATCTTTCTTTGCAAGTCTGTCAAACTCTGCAACATGGCAGCATTCAACTGATGTTGCTCTTCTTTGGCTTTAATTAAGCTTCTCATGGTGGCTGCAACATCTGACGATGTCTCTTGGAGTCTCCTTCCATTAGACTCTATGTCATCATTTCCATTATGGACATTTTCTCCCATGGCATCTCCTGCATGCTTATAAGAATCTCTAGCATCATATCCATCAGGGGTTCTCATAACTGAATCACCACTTACCTACCAACTGCAATTTTTGAAATATTGCCCTTGAAGGTGATTATGATTTTGCAAACATGTTAGATAGAAAAACTGTTAGATGCATACCTTGATAAAAAAAACATAACTACTTACCTTCTCCTGGAAAAATCATAAAATAACCATTTTGCTTAAACATAAAATCTTCTTCCTTTTTAGTCATGTAATCCACTGACATCTACTGAAAGCCCACTGAAAGATAGTTGAAAAGCTGCTTGAAAATCACTGAGAATTCACTTGAAAAACCCAAATTTTCATTGGCCCAAATAGACCTCTTCCCAACTAAAATTTCGACACTTCAGTGGTCAAAACACCTAGCTTTCTCCGCTGCTCATCGACGGTCTATTCATCTATTTCTCTTTGGTGTGTCGGATCCGTAGTTGTCTAGGCTTCCAAACTTTATCGGCGATGCCAAGGACTGTCCATCGGTGGTCAAACAACTAACATTTTCCGCTATATCGGACCTTCAATCATCTAAGATTCCGAACTGTATCGGTGATGCCAAGGACTGTTCATCGGGTATCTGCCCCACTAAAACTCCGACGTTTCGATGATCCCAAATGCAAGTTTCCTCCAGTGCTCATCGACGACCATAACAACTAACCCTTTCCATTGTATCGGTGGTTTCAACAACTATAGTTTTCCACAGTATCAGCAATTGGATGCGTTATTCATCGGGTGCTCAGTCCCTTAGGCAGTCGCAACGGCCGGTAGCAATCTCACTGCAGGTTCCGCGGACATTTATCGGCTGTTGGATCTACTAATCACTGCGGAATCACTGGTTGAAGCCTCTATCCATTGCAAGGATAGTCCACTATGCAGCCGCAACGACAGACACATGAACAACTAAATTTTTCCGATGCCGTTCATTGGCGACCAAAATAACTAATACTTTTCGACGTCAGCCGCCACATCAGCGGCTCCATCCTCTAAATTTTGCCAATGGTTCCGACTAGGTGAGATGACGTTTCGATGGTTCCGTCAACTAACTTCTGTCGATCGGTGCTCCAATCTTCTAACTTTCGCCGATGGGTTCCTCACTTAGATAAATTTTTGAAAATTTTCTTCTTTGCATTGGCTCCTCAAAGAACTAAGTTTCGCCGACGTTTCGATGGTCTTCGTGAGATCTCCGCCGAAACTGCGGCTCCACCTTCAACTATTTTCCGCTGAAACTCTTCAGTTCTGTCTTCATCATCGGCACCCTCATCCTCTAATTGTTGCCGATCCGATCAACTAGAGTTCACCAATGGCTCGACGAGCACTTACAAATTTTGCATCGAAAATTACTTCAGGAACCTGCCGCTGTATTGGCTATTTCATTAGCTATTTTCTGCTAACGTTGCGGCTACTCCATCATCTAATCATCGATGATCCAATAAACTAATTATGACCGATCACCGATGGTCTTAACACTTAGAAAAACTTCGAAAAAAATTTCTTCTTCCTCCACGTCGGCGCTCTCGTCCACTAATTCTCGTCGACGTTTCGGCGGTCTTCAAGGGATCTCCACCGACGTTTCAGCATTTTCATCGTCTAATTGTCACTGATCCCGTCATCTAATCATCGGCGATCTCATCATCTATCCTTTGCCGATCGTCGATGGTCTGCGTCGGGTGGTCCTTCCACTGTTCTCCGCCGACAGACACTTAGAGAGATTTCCTCAAATTTCTTGCAGCTATCTTCCATCGGGTGGCATTCTGACTAGGTGATCCGCTGCATCGGAAGAGTTTCCTACTTAGTCTTTCGATCAGCCGACGGTTCAGGCATTTAGGAAATTTTTGTGGAACTTTTCTGATCTTTGCTGGGCAGAAGGTAACCTGCCTCTGCTAGCTGATCTTTCATGGCCCATTCAGGCCCATGCTGCAACGTTGGCTCTGATACCACATTGTAACGTCCCCGACCCTTCGACCAGTGAAGAGGACGCTACTATACATCAAACATCTGGGAAACTAGCCCCATGAACATGTACATACATATAAAGTGAAGGAAAATGCTTAAAACATCAAACATACTAAGATACATAATCATACATATACTCAACGGAAGCAAAACATACAATTCAACATTCACATGTTCATCAGAATTTATTCACAGTAAATATGATTGCAGAAATAGATTAGTCAAGAATACTTATCTTATAAGAACTGTCCCGCAACCGGCTACGTCGCTGCAACGTTCCACCCAACCATAGGCCAGTGTGCTCCTTAATCTCTCAGCAACGCTGCCACCCCTGAGCCAGGCATGATCCACCAAGGAATAAGGAACAAGCAGGCTTACACATAGCCAAGGATAAATAAAACATGCCAAGCCAACACAGTTGGGTTTGTCAGGCAGACAACAGATCAGCCAAGCCAACACAGTTGGGTTTATCAGGCCATCCAAGAACTGACAAAGGCTAAATGCTAAGCTGGTGAGCTCATTGAAGAGCTAAGGACACCTACACCAGAACTAGCCTGACTTCTAGGACACCCACACATACCCAACACAAGGAAATCAGTCCTTTCTCTGCTACATAGTCCCTCAGGCCCTGACCTCCCTTCCAGTACTATTCAGGGGTTGTGGAGAAGAAAGCCAGCCCTCTAGCTCTGTCTGCGTGGTTCCCAAACCCACTAGGTTTTTGAAGCAAATCAAACCCTCATCACCACCCCAATACAGTCCGAAGACCAACCGCTGCTTTCCTGTAGCCAAACAAGCACTTCACAACTTGGACAGGGGAAGACAATCCATGAGTCGTTCTTAGCCCTATCGTGGCCAAAAATACCCCACCACAACCTACAACAGATACCACTACAGTCTAAAAATGGAAAAGGAACAACCTCTCTGTGTGAACAGAAGGGAAAACCGCATACTCATACCAACAATCGGTGAGAGAAAAGAGAGTGAACCCCCACACATAGAATCGTCAATCATTTTATCTCAGCTCTGCGTGAGGAAAACCGGGTGTCTCTGCGTGAGATGGGAAATGAAGAATTATTGTGCATGAGGAATGAACAACCAATGATGGAGAGAGTGGACAGAACGATTGGGCATCCCAAATAGCGCATGAGAAAAACCACTCCCCGCCCGTGCATGTGACTGAACCGGATGGTGGAGAGTGCATGGGGGAAAGCCTGCCACCCACCACTACCCAGCATTAACTGCCGTCAACTAACATAGGAGCTTAAGTGGTTGATCGACACATGGTTGATTGACACATGGCTTTTCCCCATGGGTTCCAGGTTTAACAATCCCCCCCCCCTTATCCTTAGGAAATCATGCCCCTTTTCAATATAGTTGCATCGACATAGCTGGTTGGGGTTCTTTTAATTAAAATGCATAGTTACATGATGCCACAACTTAATATGTGTCGTATATCCCGATATACTATCAGCAACAATTCCAAACGCCAAAACATAACACAACCAAATCGATGGTGGGGCCTTTTCCTTTTAGCTCCGCACCATGATTATTTACAATATATATGTATCATGTATATTTAATGCATCGGGGTCAAAACCGGGGTGTTACAGAATTATTTTTGGACAGTATATGGAACAAGGTGATAAAGGATAATTATTTAAAATATATTTCGGCGGAGAGATGGTGCAGGAGGGAAGATAAAGTTTAAAAAGGGGCTTCAAATATATGGTGCTTCCTTGTATCATCTTTTGATATATTAGTTCAATGGGTTGCTTAGGTTCCCGGAAATGGAAATAACATCAGGATTGTATTGGATCCCATAGTAGGTAATCCTGAAAATTATAGATTACCTGAGGACATTATTCGGGTAACTAATGCTCAGAACATCTATACACTGAACCATATCTATCACGCACATAGTTCACTATATGATAGGTGCCTAATGGGATAATTTTTCACAACTAAGTATTCCATACAAATGGTCTGATGAATGATCCCAATATATTATTGGACTTCATCGAGGTGGTATTCCTTTAACAGAGCAAGAGGATTATTTATCTTGGACGTGGGATAAAGGAAAGGGTATGGTAACTGTAAACGTGTCTTACAACTAACAATTCCTCAATACTCATGCAGAGAATAGATGGTGGCATAAGGAGGTACGGATTTGGAATGTTCCCCTAAAATGCATTATTTTCTTCTAGCTGGCACTTAAGGGTCGTATATTAACAAGGGATAATCTGATAAAAAGGGGATACAATGGTATGGGATTTTGCATTTTATGTGGGCAAGATACAAGAACAACATCACATTTATTTATCAACTGTAACAATACTCAGAAGATTTGGATGGAACTAAAAAAGTTCATTAACATTGGTTCTTAATCCATGTATGGACATATGGAGACAAATGAATCAATCATATATCATTCTCCCAGTACTAGTAAATTGGGAGATATGGAAGTCCTAAAATAAACTGACATTTGAAGGAAGGATACAAAGCATATGGGTAACTGCAACCAAGATTCTAGCTACCTTCAAGGAATGGTGTCCTGATGTAATCCATGAAAGAGAAATAAGCAACAAGTTAATATATCCACCACCTATTCATGGGGATAAATGTAAAGGATTCTTTGATGGATCATAAAAAATGAATGCTAGCATTGGTGGGGCAGGTGCTTTTATATGCTTAAATGAATTCATATCTATCAATTTAAAAACGAATTGTGGTAAGGAGACAAATACCATAAGTGAGTTGCTAGCTTTATGGATGTTGTTGTTTTATGCTGACCATTTGGGGATAAAAGAGATATGGGTTGGAGGTGACTCTAATGTCATCATTGACTAGGTAACTGGGAAAAATAGGTTACATGTTATGAATCGCTTACCATGGATGAAGAATATTGGAGCTTTGATGATCAGTTTTTAGAATTTACCCTTTTCACATATATACAGAGAATACAATAAAAAAACAGACAAATTATCAAAAAATGTTGAAAGGATAGAGGAAGGGAATATCCAATACCAAGAATATAAGGGGAATAGGTTGATAGATCAGGGACAAATACACATATAGTAGTTATGAAGAATATGTAATGGACAGACAGACAATCAAAATACCACATGATACATATTATATTTTTGCAAAATTTTGTTTTTTTCCAGAGTCTTACATTTTTGGGCAATAGTATATCATGGGCTACTAACTGATTATATGATGACAGGTTTTCCATGATGTCGGGGATTTCATTATGAAGATTCAATACAGGTTGTATCACATTCATATTGATGGCTCTGTTATTATTTGTTCAGATATTTATGGTTACATATTCGAAGATAGTTGAAATAGTTATGATACCTTTACTATTATCATATGTATTTGAATTCCATGTGCACTATTATCCAGCTAGATGGTCTCTTTTAAAAATTGTAATATCTAGTATCAGTTGTTTTGATGGATTGTCTATATAGGAGGCATCATAGAGGGAGATTACTGATCATCTATATTACAAATAGAAATAGTCTAAGACTACTCTTTTGATATGTTTTTTTTTAATGTATCGGGTCAAACTTGACATATACTTTCATTAATAAAAGTATAGTTTTTTTGATGATCGAAAAAAAAATTGATATGTTTTTTTTTTAATCGGGTCAAACTTGACATATGCTTTCATTAATAAAAGTAAATTTTTTTCGATGATTGGAAAAAAAAGATCCCAATGATCTCGGTTTTACTATCCCACAACTAAGAGTACAAAAATCATTATATAAATTTGAGGTCATCGTTACCTTTTAGTGTGTTGGATTTACTTGGGTGGTCTTGAATTTACTTACTTCCAACTTGGCATCCATTACTCTTCTTAAAACTAACAAGAAAATCTTCTTGACCTACATTAAAATTTTTGGTGTGGGATAACTAGCACTCAAATTGCTTAGGTTTTTTTGTCATCTGTTCTCTAGATTTAGTTATAAAAATCGGTGGAATCGTAGTTTCACTTATGTGTTGTGGAACTATGCCATAGAACTATGTCCCTAGGGGTTTTGGTCCATTTTAAGATGACCCAAATAGTCGAAATTCCAAAAAAATAACCAGAAATAATGGAACCGTGCCCTCGCCGAAAAGCCAGCCGCCGAAAAACCAAACACCGAAAAACCGAGACAATTTCAATGCCAATTATATCAGGCCAAAAGTTTCCATCGATGTACTTTGTAAAGAGTAAGTTTTGTATTTAAACATAAGCCACCAAAATTTATTCAATCAACCATTGAAAAGAAATGTATGGTACAACCACATGTACTCGTAGAAATACATGATAGAAACTTGTATTTTTAAAAAACCTTTAACATATTCATTTTCACATATTTATAAATCTAAATTACATCAAATACTTGGCACGGTTTAATGGTGTTTTTTTGAATGATCTGCCATATCATTCACAATAATATTTTAGAGCTTTCGAGTCATTTTTATAAGAAAATGTTTTAAATTAGTTATTTTGTTTCAAAGTAAACATTTGATATTTGATATTTCTAATGAGGAAATGTTTTTTCCTCAACTTGAAGTTCAAAACGAAGTTTGGATTTTCTTTTAAACTCTTTCTCACACAAAGATCCTTTATGCATGACCACTTCTTTCTTTGATAATTGAAGTTTTGGATCCCTCTTTTGAACTCTTGCTCACAATGATCCTTCCTTCATGAGTATAAGGTTTATAAGAAGGTTTATCAGGTTTATAAGAAGTTTTATGAGCTGGATTTCCTTAAAATGGTGACCCTTGATGAACTAAGAGAAATTAATCTAGAACAAATGTTTTCTTAAATATAAGAATTTCACAATAACAAAAGTTTGGAGCTAGGGTATATATGTTTCCTTGTTCAAAGGTTATAGGATAGATAATAGAAAAATTTGAACCTCAGGACCTAGAAGATTACTACAAGTTTGCTAAACCTAAAGTTTTCATGACAACTACTTGGGTGGATATTTTTAAGAAATTGAGAAATTGTAAAAGGATTATCAACACATGGTTGATTAATAACAAGAGGTTTTAGGATAAAATAATTGGTACTTACAATGTCTTGAATCTAAGAGAACCCTACATGTATGCCATGGCCATGGTTAGAAAGATCTAAGGGGAGTAAAATGCATATTATTTCAGAGAGAATTGGGTCCCACTAATATATACTATTGTTATTGAAGGAGGTGTCTTTAATTGGGATACAATCCTACCCTTTTCCAAGAAACAAGCCAGTTCAAAGGTGAAGAAAACTTACCCAAGGAGTTTTCTTGTATTTTAAATGGAATCAAATTTACATGATATTGTATGTATAAACAATTGCTTTCATAGATTGCAAATTAGTTGAACTCTGAAGATGCCACTTGTACATGTTTACTGTAAAAGGTTATGGTAGAACAGGTATAGGAGGTAATATGCATCTATCTATGAACACTTTTTTCTCCTCATTTATAAATTTTTTTTTCCAGGAATCGTATCAGTCTACCTTGAAGAGGAATGGACCTTCATTAGGATCCCACCTTCTACAAAATTTGTGCCAAATAAGCTCATTTTACAAGAGATTGCTTATCAGTCCTCTGTGCATGGTTTTAATGTTTTTCAAGAAAGCAAGCATATGAAATCCTTCATCCCACATCCCTTGTGCATTGGTCACTACAATATCAAAACTACAATCGCAACCAAAACAAAAGTTGAGGCATTGGTAGGGATCAATTTCATAAGCTGCGGGTTCAAAAGCAACAAATCAAAAGGGTTAATAAACGACATATAGAGAAAATATTTACTAGCTAGACTTATGCACATGAATAGTGGGAAGAAGAAGAAAATTATAAAGGTGTTTCCAATTGGGAAGAAGTACACTCAAGGTGACCCAAGAGATTCATTATTAACAATAGAGAAAAAAGGAAGAGGCCAAGAAAAGGAACCTAAAAGAGTTTAGGAACAAAGGGTGAAAAAGGAAAAGAAACCTAAATTAGTTTAGGAACAAAGGGTTAAAAAGGAAAAGGAAGAAAAGGAGAAAGAAAATGCAACTAAGAAAAAAGAAGAATCAAAAGCAAGATAGAAGGATGAGGAAGAGGAAAAGGAGAAATAAAGACAAACTTATGAAGTTGTGGAGATCAAAGAAAAAGAAGATGCTAATAGAAATATTGTTGAAGAGGTTACTAAGAAACTTGTTGAAGAAGAAGCCAAAAAGAAACAATTAGAGAAAGATTGAATATAAATACAACTCCACATGGATAAACAATAAGAAGAATATGGAGCAAGGAGGATATAACTTGGAAAAATGGCATGAGAAGAAAAAGGAAAGGGAGAAGATACTAATGCTAAGAGTCCATGTATCCCTTTAGCATATGAAATCATTGACATTGATTCCTTGTTCCCATAATCAAAACAAACAAAGGAGAACAAGGATACCACAAATATAGAGATGATTACTTTTGGAAATGTGTCTTTGAATGTGTTGTTTGATGAACTTGTAGATTTGAATGTCATAACATATGATACGATTGAGAAGAAAGTGGTTATAAAGTGAAGTAGAAAGAGAAAAGTTGGTGAAATTGAACCTTCCAATAGTTTCATTAAAATTGGCATTATGGACGTTAAGAGGACAAAATTAGTAGAATTTACATTTGCAAATGTTGTTTTTACTGTGTTTTCAACCATGCAACATTAGAAAAAGTTATTGATTTGGAAAATAAGTGAAAGAAATATTAAGATAAAGTCATTCTATTAGAAATAAAAGTCTTACACAACATGAAGCAACATGATTCAACACAAAAAATGATCAATTATGCATTTGAACGACATAGAAAGATTGAAGGATCATGGAGGAAATTTTACAAGATGGGCGTACACCTTCAAGACCATAATTTGCAATTTACCATGATGGTCGATGAAGCTACGATATGCAAAGAGACCAAGAAAAGATTTGAATTATATGTAGAACCAATTTTTAGGTTACAAAATGAACATGAACTACAAATAGAGGAAATTCAAATCTTGATTTACACAAAGGTGATGAGTTTTAAGAAAAATAATAATTATTAGAAAGAGATAGTAGTTAATGTCTATTCTAAGATTTAAGAAGAATGAATGAAGGGTGTATGAGTGGAAAGATGTTGAAGACTTGACAACAACCCATATATTGTCTGCACTAAGCATAACAAGAAGAAATTTCGAGCTTGAGTCAACATTGCAACTGCTAGAAGAATTGTTAAGGGGAAAGGAAATAAAGGATTCAACACATCACTTAAGTGAGCAAATTAGAAATTGAGTAGTTTATTTTTGAATCAATAAGGCACAACTATTTGATGGAGAATGTTAGTCCTAGAATTTAGTCATACATGGAGCCACTCAAGGACACCTTGGAAAGATATATTAGGCCCCACGAGAGAGCATATCTACCTAAGTGGTTTGTTGTGTCATTTTCAAAACATGAGTTAAATTTGAATATGAACATAGGGATTCGGGAATCATCGAGTTCCATAGAAGACGGTTAGGTTTTAAATGAGTTTCTATAACTACTATTGTAATGTATAAACGCAAAGACTTTCATATACCCTAAGGGGGGACTTTTTTATTTATTTTTATTTATCTTTTTAAGGAGAAAAATTCCAAATTCTTCTAGGTTTTTGTATACTTAAATACCAAGAAGACAATTGTGGCCAAATATTTTTCTAGAGATATACCTATACAATTCACCATGTTAACCCATGGATCCTTCGAGGAATAACTTGTAGGAATCAATGATTAATTTTTGAATTGTTTTATCTGAATGAGAAAGAGTTATATATGTGTGTGTTGACCCGTGGATTATTCGAGGAATAGCTTGTAGGAATCAATGAATAATTTCCAATTGTTTTATCTGAATGAGAAAGAGTTGTGTGTGTGTGAGATGAAGGTGACTTTTTGGACACCTATTCATAATCGAGGATGAGAAAATATTTATTTACAATTTTATATTAGGATTATAATCTTGAAGGATTAGTATCTAACATTTATCCTTAATCCAAAGGGGTGTTCATGAGTCCAAGTATTTTTATGAACTTTTCAAGATTTTCTCTTCCAAGCATTTTAGTGAAGATGTCTACAATTTGCTCATTCGTGGAACAATGTCTCGAATGAACTGATTTTGTCTCTACATGATGTTGAATCAAGTGGTACTTCATGTCAATGTGCTTGGTTCAATCATGGAATTTGGGATTTTTGTCCACCTTGATTGTATAAGTATAATTATTAATCAGTATAAAATATAACATCAATATCTGAACATTGAAACTTGAGATGGATGGTGATATCTTATTATGTTTTGGCTTACATAGAGGAAAATTCAATTCAAGTCATGTCTTTTCACTTCCCTATAACATTTTGGAAACCACCATATCCTGAATTATTGGGGACATGGAGATCATTAAGTGTTACTATATTTTTTAATTTTTTGCGCAGAAGAGGTGCATTCTACAACCCAGTAGGGGGAGATGGGTAAGTCCTTCCATGCCCATCCTAGAGTTGATGCGTGTCCTTTATAAAAAATAATAAAATGTTATAAAATATAACATGTCACCTCAATTTAGATTTAATATATATAAGATTACAAATTAAAACCATAAACATTCCGTTCACATTTCCTCAACATTTCCACTCTAAAAAATGGGTTTGGAGTTAGAGAGATTTGATCCCTTTCAGTGCTTTCTATATCCTTTTTAAGATGGATCTATGCTAGTTTATATTCAATTGTTTTCTTGCAAGTTCTAAATATTGTGTATATGATTTAAACTTAAGATTTAGAACTTAGAATTTATGGCCAATGAGAAAATTGCTTGAAATGTTGTTATAATATTTTTAGATACATTCATTATGTGGAGAATCCAATATCAATACTTTGTTATTGCTTTAGGACTTCCACATTAAACTTTAAAGCCATAAAAAGAATATGCTTCATAAAATTGAGCCACAAATTCAACAAATTGAACAATAATTTCAAGTACAAAATAATATTACAATTTGTTGCCAATGAATTAAATCGTGTTGTAACAAAGAACCAATAAATTGTTAAATACATTTATTATGTGGAGAATCAAATAGTAATGATTATGACTTCCATACTAAGCCTTAAGCCCATGGAGAGACTATGCTTCATAGAAATGAAGAAACATATTCAACATAGAACAATGATTTTTATTCTCTTTCTCATTTGATTAGAACAATAGCATAGGTGGATGTATATATTTGTTCATTAATTTATCTAAATAGATGAACACATATATTCATACATGCATTTATAGTTCATTTATCATCATATATATAAAGGATGGATGAACTACCGTATTGAATTGATGTATAAATATATGCATTCATCTATATATATAATATGAATAGATGTTTTTATTTGATATTTAGGGTGGTATACGATCTATGTTTTTCCATCTACAGACGAGGATGAGACAAATGTATTGTTGAGATTGATTATATGGTAGTGGTTCAAAATTCGAAATAAACAATTATAAAAAAAAAATTGGTAGTTAGCTGATGAATGGATAACTGGTAGCAATGCATGGATAAATCATAGATGATGAATGGATAATGAACAATTCATAACTGATAGTTGATAAATGGATAAAAAGAATGGATAACTCACGCTTGCACTGGTTTAACTAAAAGATTATGAGGAATAAAAAAAATCCAAATTGTCTTCCATTCCATAACTATCTCTTAACCATTTGATGTCTATCCACGTGATCCAACCACAAACTATGTGGGTGTACTATTTAATTGTCTATCCACGTATTCCAGCTACAAACTATGTGGATGTGCTATATATATATATAGAGAGAGAGAGAATTATTAATTGATATATATATATATATTCCGATAGGAAAATATCCATCACCCTAAATAAAGGGTGATCATGAACTGTTCTAGGGGAACTCTCATTACATCCACAAAAAGTACATGGGATTGCACCCTTAGTATATCACAAAAAATACAAGGGCTTGCATCCTTAGAGCATGATTTTACTTGCAAACTATTAGTTTTTCCACATTTAAGCTAGTATTATAACAAGATCTTTTCACTGAGAGAATAACAAGTACAGCAATCACATAAGCACATCACAAGAGACAAGAGACA
>LPNX010055653.1:102425-133864 GCA_001517045.1 Pseudotsuga menziesii
CTTATTCAATGACTTGTGCTAGTAACCTGTATATCTCATAGGTTAGCCATTATAAAACCAAGTTATACATACCTCGTAAATGGATCTTCTATGAGATCCATGACAATGGATGAGTCTTTATCCTCATGTCATCATGATCATATGTTCTTGAACTAGAACATGATTTGTCTTTCTTGGTGTACCTTTCATGTTAGTAGACAACATAAACCTCATACAACACCAAAATGCATTAGTACAGTCATAAGTGTCAACACCCTAACCAATGAATATCTTCTATCATGCATTCATAATTTTGTTAAGGTGATACGACAAATCTAAAATCAGGATTGTACTAATCATCATAACATGAGGCAAACATACCATAAACTTAATCATGAACAAATCTCAAAACATACCTCGATGATTCATACCTGTCGAGATCGCTTGTAATCTCCTTATGTAAAAACTGGAACCTCTATACTCATGTAGATGTCCAATCGATTTGAGGTATCCGTCCTTGTCCCGGAGTTCATTGATCTAGGGTTTGTCGCAGAAACCCTAATTTTAAAAACTTGGAATCTTTCAGATCTGATAGGACCAACAGATATATCTCTTCAAATGGAGTTGTCCAATGTACTCCTTCTCTGAAAACAGTGGAGGGAAGCTCCCGGAACAGGAAGCCCTAATTTTCTGATTTCTTCTGCAGAAATGCCTGTTACTGTTTCTGTGATATCTCCGAAATTACTGATCCTATGTGTCTGAAATTTCTCACTGAGGTAACCGCGCATGTTCCAAATCCAACACCATAGGTTTCATCAGAATTGGTTTCCCCATTTGGGATTTATGATCCTTTTCCCAAGGTGACCTGTTATAGGACTGTTCAGAACAGCGAAGTGGTACGGAATGCCACGTGTCACTGGTTCATTTTCTGATTTTTCCCTTTGGACCACAGAAAGTACAGTCCATTCCCTTTCTGGAAAATCTTCAGGAATTCCATTTGGACCTCTTTAGCCCAAGATATTGCAGATCTCCCCAGGTGTCCTGTTTATGGATGATTTCTGGAAGAGGCTGGAACCCTAACTTGGAGAAATCATATCTCCTAGAATATAGCGAATCAGAGGCGGCCCTTTGGACATAATGTTCCTCAGGATTTTATCTTCGGCCCCTGCAATTTTCATCTTTTGAGACTTCTCCAATATTGGAATATAGCAACTGTACCAAAACTTAGCAGTTTTAGTATTTAGGGTTTCTCCTAGCTCAGGGTCAAACTAGGGTTTGACTTTCCCAGAGATTTACCCAACCAAATTTACTGATCCAGGTCTCTAAATTTCGGTTTTGATGAGGAGAAAAATCCTATGTAGGTCTCACTCAAAAATTCCTCTTCTGTAGAAAGCCCTAATTTCCGCATCGAAACTGAAAATGCTTGAAATTGAATTCCGCATCGACAGAAAGATGCACCCTTCAATGGAGAGTCATCCTAGCATACTTGTGCTGAAAAACTGTGGAGGAAGATCCACAAAATAGGAAGCCCTAGTTCCTGTAGCTGCACAATGTCTTCTTCTCAGGTTAGATCTGATACCATGTTAGTTTTTCCACATTTAAGCTAGTATTATAACAAGATCTTTTCACTGAGAGAATAACAAGTACAGCAATCACATAAGCACATCACAAGAGACAAGAGACACAAAGATTTTAGGAGGGGAAACCATAAATGGAGAAAACCCCTCAACTTCCTCTAAGATAGTATCACAACAAGATGTGACCCAAAACAGTAAGATGACCTCCCTTCACAATAGCAGCCTTCTGTCTTCTGTCAAGCACAAGAATTTCCTTCTCCAAAATTGCGCCACACTTGAGAGAGCAAGTGATGTAATTCACAAGTGATAAATAGAGAGACTCACCCTCTCTATTTATATTAGTCCGTTCACTTGAATTACCATTTCACACGTAGGCTCGACATAATAATTACTACTCAAGCCTACACCTTAATCAGTGTATAATAACTCAAGTGCCCCATAACAGTGGGGACTTACCTAATGACTTGACATGAATTGATTACATTATTAATCCTCCCGATCGGAACATCGAGGCATAACCACATGACTCAAATACATAATAGAAACATCCCGGAATAAACATCGGGTTACAATATATGAAATACATAGAAGAATACATTCCGAAGTTACATATACATCAACACAAACCACAAAATCCTGTAACTATTTTACACAGTTGCTTACAATCTCGATTACAAAAAAAACATCTTTTACACAAAAGGGATTTAGTTCTTATAATTCTCTTATATTTCCTCTATCTCCATATCACATGAAGCTAGTAGCAGAGCTATTTTGGACAGACCATTTTCTTCCATGTTCAATTCTCTGTAAATATGAGTTATGTTGAAACCTATGAAGAGTTTCAAAATCCTTCTGATTTCTCTTAACAGTTGTTGTAGATGAGGAGCATTAAGTTGAATCTTTATGTTAACCCAATCAACCACCATTTTGGAGTCCCCAAATACTTGTAATTGAGAGATATTGTTGTTTATAGCCAAATTTAGGATCGTATGCAGAGTTGCTAGTTCTTCCTTGTTATTGGTGCAATGAACAGGAGCAAACTTTGCGTGCACCTTATGTTTTTCAGAGAAGTAAATCACACCTACTGAACCTCCCAAAGGAGGGTCTCCTTGACTTGCACGGTCAAAGAAATCCCATGGAACTGTTTTATTTATTTTTGGAGGAACTAGAGTTATTTTTTTAGGCTCTTTTTCTTTTGATTTATGCTCCCTTGTCCACTGCACCACAAGAGTTGTCTTTACTTCATGAGGAATCAATTTGTTATTGAATATGACAGTATTTCGAGCCCACCATATTCTATATGAAAAAAAGGATGGGAGTCCACTGAATAAACATACCGATCTTTCAGCCCACCATGTTTTGGCCTTATGTTCAAGATATCGCCCCTACATCCCTTGAAACTTTAGTTCTTTGCACGTTCCCTTCCATAATGTCTCTGCATAAGAACAAAAATTAAACAATTGAGAACCAGTTTCCTCATCTGAAACAAAGTGCACACTAGTTTGGACCAATCCATCCTCTCTTCTTAAGACTTTCCAAATGCATACTAGTTATCTTGGCCTTAAAGGGGACTTCACTCTTCCACACTTGTTTCCACCAATCCAATTTCTCACCCTGATACTACTCTAACGCCCAGCTTTTGTACCCTAGTTTGGTCGTGAAATCCCCATTAGCAGGATTTTTAGTCCAGACCAATTTATCTTTTGCCTCTTCCTCCAGATAAATAAAATAGGACTGAAGGAGAGAAACAAACTCGTTCCATTCTTCCTTAAGTCCTTCTTCTATTCCTAGGTCCTCATAATTCTTCCAGAGAGTTTACCTTTGTAGGGATAATGAACAAGCTTGGCTAATTTTAGAGATCCCTAAGCTTCTTAGTTTCACAATTAGGGCATCTGACAATTTATATCTCTCCCTTGCTCCTACCCAAGGATATTCCTTGACTCATACTTCTCTCCCATTTCCTATAGACCAAGACATCCATTTCCCTACTTGGGGGAAATATAGCACCAAAGCTTTCCATCCTATAGAACCATTTTTGTATGATTTATCATGTTTCCTTATCCAATCTTGGATTGAACCATTGGGGAAATATTTGGAAACTAAGACGATCCCCTAGAAGGAATAAATATTCTTTATTAGGCACCACAAATTTTTTGCAGCAAGAGATTGACAAAAAAGAAAAGGGTTCTTTATACCCCATCCACCCAATTCTTTAAGATTGGCTAGCATTTTCCACTTGGCCAACCGGATTCCTTCCAATTGTTTACTAGTTAACCATAAAAAAGAGAGGAATTTTTTCCTTAATTTCTACAAAATGCCTTTTGGAATGTAAGAAATTGTGGCCCAGTATACATGTATACTTTGTAATACTTCTTTGAGAAGAACCAACCTTCCTCTTGATAATAAATTGTTGGTCCAACACCCAATACGACCTTCAATCTTTTTATATACCCACATCCAATCCTTAAAGGAATAAGCATTAGGTTTGAGGACAAACCCTAAATACTTGAATCCTTCATACATAGGTTTTATTGTATAAGGGAAATCAACACTTATCATATTCCTTACCGTATCTAGGAGACCATTTTCTGAGAAGATGGACTTCTCTACATTAATATGCATTCCCGTAGCCTTCTTATACAAGTCCAATATATGTTCTGCTTCTTTGAGGTTTTCCCAGGGCCCTTCGCCCATCATTACCACATCATCTACAAACAAAATGTGGGACAGTTCTTCAGTATTAGTCACCATAACTCCTTTATAATAAATTTCCATCTTAGCTTAATGAATAATTATGCTTAGGGTGTCAACTACCGGTAGGAATAAAAAGGGGGATAGTGGGAACCCTTGTCTAAGGCCTCTATAAGACCTAAAAAAATTGGGGGGGGGGAGCCATTTACCAAAATTGCAAAGGAGGTCGACTGAACATAACCCATTATCCAATTGACTGTTTCTAAATCCATCCCGATTTGAATCATTAGTAGCCTTAGGAAGGTCCAATTAACCTTGTTATAAGCTTTAGAGAGGTCTAGTTTTAAAGCAAAGGATTTACTCTTGCATCTTTTAATGGTGTGGATTGCCTCCTGTGAAAGTGACACCGCACCGTGGATTTGACGATTGAGAAGAAACCCAAACTACTCCTATGTCATGATTTCACTCAAAATTGGCTTCAGATGGTGCGCTATAATATTTTCAATTATCTTGTATACCACATTGCAGCATGGGATTGGCCGGAAATCCTTAAAGGAGGAGTTTTGTTTCTTAGGGATGAGAGACAAGAAAGTTGAATTCAGGGATCCCAAAACCTTATTGTCCCTTTGAGGGTCTTGTACAAAC
Organism: Pseudotsuga menziesii; assembly: GCA_001517045.1. Taxonomy (NCBI): domain Eukaryota; kingdom Viridiplantae; phylum Streptophyta; class Pinopsida; order Pinales; family Pinaceae; genus Pseudotsuga; species Pseudotsuga menziesii. The sequence continues at coordinate 107,318 of LPNX010055653.1, forward strand.
TTAAGCAAATCTCCTTTTACTAGATCAAAGAAACCCTGAAAAAATTCAATAGTAAATCCATCCGGTCCAGGGCTCTTACCTTTTTACAAGGAGTATACTATTTTCTCCAACTCTTCTTCTGTAATTTCTTATTCCAGGGAATTGTTCATTTCTTTATTAATCAGCCTTAGAAACAGACTGACGACCTTTAGTATTTCCTAAATGTTACAACCCTCTGGTTCCTTAAAGAGATTTTTTAAAAACCTCTCCCCAGCCATCTCTTTTTCCTTGAAAGAACAAACCAATTTCCCATTCATATCTTTAATTGTCAAAATCGTGTTCAAATTCCTTCTATGGGTAGCGTATTTGTGGAAATATTTGGTATTGTTATCTCCTTCCTTGATCCATATGGCCATGCTTTTTAATCTTAAGAGCTCCTCCTCCGTAGCCAACAGCTCTTCCCTTTTTAGCTCATTTTCCTGAACTTCTTTCAGTTCTTGCTCTATGAAAATTCCTATGTTATTTTGGCTATAAATCTTTTTTAAAATAAGTTTGACTTATTTGAGTTGTTCCTGTTGGTTGGCCCTATAAACCCTTTCCCATGGTTTTGTCACATTCTTTTTTCTTTTTCCACCAATTGTTTCATGTAGGAGACATTGGGAATAGCCTCCAATGAGGTCCATGTATCCCCTACCAACTTTTTGTAATCCTCCTCCTGCGGCCATGTAGGGTTGAATTTGAACGGGGCATGTTATCAGCCCAAATGGCACTTCTCCGTCTGAGTGCCGACACTTCATATGTTGGCACACAAAATGACACTTATGGATTGAAGGTTTCCTAAACCTTATAGATGGGCATGACATGAGATGCATTCACTATCCAACCAGCTTTCCATTTTACCTTTTCATATGTTGAATGCCGTACGCGACTATATCCACAACAACTCGCGTACATACGCGACTATCTCCACAGCATCCCGCGTACTGTACGCGAGTATCTTCATTGCAACCTGCGTACAGATCTGTACACGGGTTTCCCTTATAGTAACTTGTGTGTCATACGCGGGTTGCCAGTATCAATACTCATGTACACATCCATTCGACATTAAAAATAATAAAACATGATTAATGGAGATTTGTTGAGCCCTAATCATTAACTATCTCAACTGTCTCAACCTCCTCAACCTTCGAAACTGCTCTATTTCCTAAAGTATAAATAGAGGCCTTGGGGAGGGAATTAATAAATCAATCTTGGAGAGAAAAGTTATGCTGGTGGTATATCTTCAGAAGTCTTTGGAGCAGTATAACTCAAAATCCTTTGGTTGCATAGGAGTCCTTGTTTCAAGCGTTGGGTTGTAAACTTATCTCATTCACTATTTTTAATAAACAAAATTCTTCTTCCAACTTTGTGTTGAGTGTCTTTCATGTATCATTGTTTGATGAATATTTTTTATTAAGCACTCTATATATTGTTCATCTAACTTGTCATATATACATGTATAAGATTGTACTTGGAGAATTGTCTCTTTGTAGGTGAAGGAGGTGCATCCCTGAAACCTTTGGAGAGAAGCGGAGTGGGAGAAGACAAAGCTTGGATCAACCGTCGTTAATCGGGTGAGTCCACCATATCTTCCTGTTTCCTTTCTGTACTTTAAAGCTGATTGTCTGTAAGTTTTAGAAGTACATTGGTAAACCCAGACCCTCAGTTATAAGGGTGTTTATTCCTGAACAACAGAACTGGTGACTCTGCTTGGGGGATGGAATGTATGCATCACTAATGGGCACATTTGATCTTCCAGCCCCGATTAACTATATAGGTTTTACTAGTGTGGGGAAGTCCATAGCCACGATTGTTGATAGGATTGATCCTTGGGTTCTCCCTTCCCCCCCATGAACCAGAAGTGCCCTTATCGACAGTGGAAGTGGCTTACCACGCTATCACTCAAACCACTATTGATCCCGTTCCAAACCCTCTCACAGTCTCAAAGGACCTGGAAGAAGTCTATTTGCCTACTTGGATAGAAAACTCTTTGCATTCTATGGATTGCTTAGATATGGTTTTACCTTCTGATGAAGCCATTCTTGAAGCCATGTGCGGATGTGATAAGATTTGCGAAGATCTTCATCATCGGTCCTATTTTATTTCAAAGCTAAGCATGATAGAGAATCAATAGTTTCATATGAGACTGACAGATGATGTTGATACACCCATCAATCCCTTACCAAGGGAAGGAATGTTTTCCGAGGGGAATATGGAAAATATTTCTGCTACTATCCCTATCAACATCTCTGTAAATCCTAACGTTGTGGAAAATATACATATCGGTGCAAACTGCTCTACTGAGGAGATTGCAATCTATATGTCCTTGTTCAAGGAATTCCGCGACGTTTTTGCCTAGTCATATGAGGAGATGCCAAGCATTGATCCATCAATAGTTGAGCATGAGATCCAAAAATACCCTAATGCTAAACCTATTCGGCAAAAGTGAAGACCTATTAACCCGCGTAAAGCAGCGGCTCTGAAGGCTGAAGTTAAAAAACTGTTGAAAGCTAGTTTTATTTATCCCATAGCTCTGACAGAATGGGTATCCAACCCACATCTTGTTGATAACAAGCAAGGGACCATATGCGTCTGTATTGACTTTCGAGATTTGAATAAAGCCTGTCCTAAGGAAAACTATCCCATGCAATTTATAGATCAAATTATAGATGCTTGCGCGGGAAGTGAAGTTTTCTTGTTTATGGATGGTTTCTTTGGATACAATCAAATTCAAATAAAACTGGAAAACCAACATAAAACTGCTTTCATTTGTCCTTGGGGTACCTTCGCGTACAAAAAAAATGCCCTTTGGATTGAAAAATGTTGGGGCAACCATTCAACAGAAAATGAACTTTGCCTTCCATAATATCAAAGCCATTGTCGAACCCTACCTTGATAATCTTCCTGCACATTCTCGTAAGAGGATTGACCATCCAGATCACCTACAGTTGATATTTGAGTGATGCAAATACTATAAGATCCGCTTGAATCCCCACAAGTGCGTGTTCTGTATCGAGTCAGGGAGACTGCTCGGATTCATTGTCTCTAATAGAGGCATTTAGGTGGATCCATTAAAAGTAGAGGCCATTGTAAATCTGCCTCCTCCTCGTTATATCAAGCAACTTCAAAGCCTGCAAGGAAAGTCCAATTTTCTCCGATGTTTCATTGTAAACTATGCCAAGATTACCAAGGGTTTCATGCGCCTGCTAAAATAGGACACCCCATTTGTATGGGATGAAACTGCACAACTCGCTTTCGAGGCATTGAAAAAATCTTTGTTGTCGGCACCTTTACTGCGTCCGCTAGATTACTCTAGAGATTTTATATTGTATCTAGCCGCATCCGAGTCGACCATCGGGGTAGTCCTGGTCCAGGAAGACGATAAGCTCCAGGAGAATGTCGTTTACTATCTTAGCCGTGCTTTAGCCAGACCTGAACTCAGGTACTCCCATGTCGAGAAATTGGCCTTAGTAATTGTCTATGCTGTTCAGATATTACGTCACTACATCTTACTAAAGACTACAACAGTAGTGGCAGATGTTAATCCTTTTCAATATGTTTTGTCCCGATGGATTGTTGGAGGAAAATTCAACAAATGGATAGTCATTCTCCAAGAGTTTGACTTGGATTTCTAGTCCACTAAGTCTAAAAAATTCTTAGTTTTTGCTGAGCTTATAGCAGAATTTCCAACTGAAGAAGATGTAGTCATTGAAGAAGACTCATTCCCATATGAGCATATCTTCTTGATATCCACCTCTGACCCCTAGTATGGAGATATAATTATATATCTCCAGACTTTAAAGTATCCTGCAGCTTCCTCATGGGAGGAACGATGTAAATTATGCCTTCATGCTAAGAACTACCTCATCATAGGAGATACTTTATATCGTAGAGGGGTAGATTCCATTTTGCGTCGATGTCTTACCCATGAGGAAGTGGAGATTGTCCTGAATGATTCCCATAGTGGAGCATGTGGAGGTCATTTATCTAGGTTAGCAATGGCCCAGAAGATACTACGTGCCAGTTATTTCTGGCCCACGATCTTTAAGGATTGTGTGGAAGCCGTGAAGCGCTGTCATCCATGTCAGCTTTACACCAGAAAAATGTGGTCACATCCCGCTCCGTTATTTCCCGTTGTCTCGGTGGGCCCCTACATGAAGTGGGGGATTGATTACATGACGTGTAACCCAACCTTGGTTGGGGGGTACAAATATATCATTGTTGCTGTAGACTATTTTACGAAATGGGCAAGGATAATGGCCACCTTTAAAGCCGACGGGGAAACAACAGCTTTCTTCGTGTTCAATCAGATTATAGCACGGTTTGGTATACCCAAGGTGATTGTCACTGACCATGGCAGTCGTTTTCAAAATAGCATGATGACGAAACTGACCACTATGCTTAGATTCAGACATGAACATTCATCTTCATACTATCCTTAAGCGAACGACCAGGTTGAGGCTGTTAATAAAACTTTGAAGACTATCCTCAAATGTACTATTAATGCAGCCCTTTCTAACTGGCATATCATGCTATACCTCGCACTTTGGGCGTACCGAACTAATGTAAAAACTGCTACGGGTTTCTCCCCCTTCCAACTCGTTCATGGAGTAGAAGCCGTTACCCTGGTTGAATGTGAAATCTCGTCTTTGAAAATAGCTATTCATGTGTTACCTGATACGACAGAGCTTGAAGAACGTCTAATACACTTAGAACATCTTGATGAGCAGTGTAGAGATGCGCTGACAGGAAATCAAGCTCACAAAAATAGGGTCAAAATCCAATATGATAAGTTGGTCAAGCCTCAAATTTTCTCTGAGGGGGAACTTGTTTTGCTCTGGGACCATGACAAAGAACCCCTAGGGGCAAGAAAATTCAAGGCCATGTGGTTGGTGCCTTATGTCATGTCGAAGGTATTAAAAAAGGGTGCATATGAGTTAATTGATTTTGATGGGAATAAGCTGCTTGAGCCTAGAAATTGGCTCTACCTGAAAAAGTACTATGCTTTGGCTTAGCGCTTTTTCTTGTATTTTATTGTATGTATTTTTATGTACATTAGTTCGTCAATTTGTGTTTTTTATACCATCTGCTGGTTGTTTCATATGTCTTTCGAGAGGTTCGTAGGTTTCGTTGATGGTGCCATTCGCCACACTTGTAATCTAGCTTCAGTGGCATGGATCATTTATTCTCCCTCAGGACAGTTAGTTGCCTCAGGAGGCGCTTGCTTAGGTCTTGCTTCTAATAATGTCGCTGAGTATATGGCTGTAATTAAGCTTCTATGGGATGCTTTGTCACATGGTATCACTCAGCTAGAAGTCCGACTAGACTCTCAACTGGTAGTTTCCCAACTCAATCGAGCTTATCAGGTGCGGAACCCTATTCTATTACGTCAGTTTATGCAAGTTAGGTTATTCCAAGAAATCAGTCAATCATATTCCAAGAAATCAGAATTCATTAACTGATGCATACGCTAATTACATCTTGGATTGGCATTTAACACATTTTTTATAAAAATATACAACATACACATAAGAAACATTTGTAAATAACTGACAATATATATATATATATATGTGTGTGTGTGTGTGTGTGTGTGAGAGAGAGAGAGAGAGAGAGAGAGAGAGAGAATATCTATCTATAGATAGGTCGAGTCTCTAATCCTCAGATCCAGTAATAACTATATAATATACAAAAAATATACAAAATATGGATCATAGTCCATCAAATGCCCTAGATCTAAGCAGGACCACCCTGGTCACTTGGACCACCCCAGTCTCCCTGTACTCTGGCTTCTTCAGCCTCTTCGGCTTCAGCAGCCTCAACAACATCTATGTATACTAAAACTGCTCTGGCTACCTGCCTCAAAAGGTGTATCCAGACAGGTGGAAATCCAACCACAAACTCCTGTATGACGGCTGGGGTGTGCTCTATCCGCAAGGTGGGTACTCTCTAGGTAAGCCTGGACAACTTCCCCTCTAGAACCCTAATCATCCCCTGGTCTTTGCCTAAGACAGGATGCACATACATGCGTGGATGCCCTTCAGGGTGGACTGGTCCAATATCTGCATTTTGACATGTTTATAGGATTAGAACTCTTATACATATGTATATATCTATATATTTAAAATTCATAAAAAATTTAAAAACTTGAAAATAAAATTACCTAGCTCTCCCCATGCTCCTCCTAGAGGGAGGACAAGGTTTGGATCACCACAGAAATCCATCCCAGCATATGGAAACTGCTCAAGTGCTAGTAACTGCCGCTCCCACCAAAAGTAGAAGTCATCGTCATATACACTCTGCACTGAGCCACCTCCTCCCTAACGGAGGAAGATATCTCCCCATCTACTCAGCCTAGGCTGACAAGGAGAACGAACTGGTAGGGGTATTGCAGGGCTCAATCCCGACACTCTCTCTCAAAGAAGGCAACTAGTATGCTAGAATATCCAAAGTTCTTCCTCCTTCCTCTCTTACAGTCCAATATTTGTTTTCTCAAAATCGAGATAACTCCCGACCACTAATCATACAGGGCCCCTTGCATGCAATCCATTTCCAAACTCATCTAGTTCCTTGTAGCGAGATGAAGAGAAGATGATCCTGCAACCCTCACTATGGTACTTGTCAATACCTGTAGAGAAAGATCACGTATATGTACAATAGGGATGCAACTCTCTCCCTTTTGGGTACCTGGTGCGTAGTATATATCAATATAGTTTTGGACACTCAGAGGGTCACCACCTCTGCCAGTGCCCTCCAAATTGATTGGAGCTCCTCGTCGTGACAGGCCGGCAATGAAATATATATCCTCTGAAGTAATCTCCAAGAATTTACCTTGAAGGTCGAACATGCCTAAATCATGATCCCAGTATTTTATCATGAACTCTAGCAGGCGGACTTTGGCCCGCATAGGTGATGTGCAAAAGAATTTCAACAACCCACTTGACCGCAAAACATTCATAGTGGGGGCATTTTGGAGTGATTATTGGCCCATATCCTCATGCTCACGCTCCCTCCACTCAAGCACCGTCTTCAAACCTAGTAAAACAAACATTGCAAACCTTTTGTTTCATGGAAAAATTCAAAATTTTGACCCAAACCACTACTTTTCCCCCTCACGCAGCATACACGACTGTCTAGTTAGGCATGTCGCATACTGTACGCAATTGTCCTTCAGGGCAACCCGCGTACAAAACGTGTGTACGCGAGTTTCAATATAGCAAACCCGCGTACACAGCATTCCTTGCTTAAGGGCGCTCAAAAATACAAAATCTGGACTCAATTTTGAAATTTGCTAGGATCAAATTGAATAGCTTGGGGTGTAGTCTTACCTGACGCTTGCGGAATTGGATTTGGTCCACCGGATTGTCCACACCGATCAACTGAAGGTAGAGGTGAAAACTTGTCTTTTATGGCTAAAATTCAAAATGGTGAGTTTTATTTATGTTTTTGAACTATTTATATAAATAAAATTTCTCAAGTGGGTTTTTTCCTATAGTTCATAATTCACTAAACTAATATCATATCTCTTTTTGCCTTGTAACAGGTTTGTCATTGTTTTAATGTGTTTTTTGCTCATATAGGGTGGTTTTATTTTTGTCATTTCACATGCATTTTGCATCTATACTTACTCCATCTTAAACTTAGCAATCAACATTTTAACCACGGACTATGGTATTTTAAACCATTAGTTCCTTGTCTTTATCATTGTTTTTCCGTGGATAGGGCCTTCCTCTCATGAGTATCCTCATTTAGAACCAATGTTGTCTTTCGATACTCATGCTGTAGTTGTCTTAGGTACAGGGGAATCCTCGTAGCTAATTTTCACGCTAAATGGAGCCGCATTTTGGTCTCTTTTTACAAGCTATCCCTTTAGAGGATTCCCTGCCTTTATGGAGTTTCTTTAGGCCCAGGTCTGACTCATCAAAACAGACTTGACTGCCGAGTTAACATGTCCATTCAAGCTTATTAAGAATATGTGAATGGGCATTCACATTGGTGGTAGGTTATCTCTTTCTCGGACCATGCGAAATAATACGAGAAATGATCACTCTCTTTTCTACAGAATTGAGAAGAGTATTCTCAAGCATAGGTTTATCACTTTTCCGGACCAAAGGGACTAAATTTATGGAAAAGGAACACCCAGTATGAGCTTAGTTTTCTCTTTTTTCGTGCTCTGAACTTAAAACATGAAAAATATTCCGAGTGTACTTTATGTTTTTGTCATGCTTGTTAAACACTAAAGAACAAGGCATCGAGTTTATTGTTGTAAGCCCCATTTCTCGTACTCAAATGGATTTTTCTGAGTGATCTTGCTTTCATTCACACTCGTAAAACTCAAGCTATATGCTTCTCTCGAAGGAGTGTTGGGTAGGTGGTAATTTAACCTTTTTCGGACCTCCCTGACTAAGTACGAAAAAAGGTTCACCTTTTCTTCTATGGAAGTTAAGAGAGTTCTTCTGTGGTATGTTTTATACTTTTCTGGCCTCAAGAAACTAAATTGGATGAAAAAGGACCCCCTTGGAGTCTTCTTTGGAGTTTTCAGACTCTTTAAATGTGAAAACACCAACTAAGCATGTACTAGTTCGGGCTCATTAAATCCATGAATCAGTGACACTATCAAGCATTATTCTCTCTTCTCTTCAAGCTTGTTAAAAAATGAAGAGAGACCCGAGTTGACTTTCCTGGACTCGTTAAAATTTAATAGGGAAGATAAGGAAGAAGTTTTCTCTTGGTTTTCAGTTAGTGGTAGCATGCCATCCTTGAACATAGTACTCTCTGTTTTTTCCAATACCCATGTCTCAGTGTTCAATTTTAGTTCAGCTATTACTTCGAGTTTATTACTCCTCCTCTTGTCAGTTCTACCTGGGAATCTGATCATGTCTCCTACATGACAGATAAGTCTAGTTGTTATATCTATAACGTTAAAAGCTGCCTTGGGTCATCTCTGTGTCATGCTCACTATTCAAGTACTTAACTCAATGTCTGATCTATATCCTGATCCCATCATTGTCGTATCTGTTATCACTTGTGTTTCCCTTCCTTTACCTAGTTCCTAGTCACTCTTGTGATCCGTTGGAGGATCTATTGCCTTCCTTATCACAGTATGGTTCTGCATCAGCACTTCCTGACGATGAAGACCTAGAGTTTTGATGATTGTACCTCAGGATTCACTTTCATTATTGGTGAATTCCTTTGCTTCAGTTGTCGATTATCACCTATTGATTGACAATCTGTTGAATCCACTCCATGTTCGACTTCAACCTACATTTATTCACATGGCTTGGATTGTACTGGTTCTTTGGGATTGTTTATGAAGACCTTAGTTCTCTATCTATAGACTAAGTTGTGCAAGATTATGTTCGATCCATTTACATAGCTTCCAGATCTTTGAAGACTCATCATTATTGTATATTGTGGCTTCGATCCACCTTTGTAATATAAGTGGTCTTGTACCCGTATTATATGATGTACTCAAACATTGTAAAGGAGATAGTGTTCCAGTATATTGAACATAGCATCCTCAGATATGACTTTGTATATGACATTATTATGTATTTGTTCCAGGTACTACCTTTGCTCCATTGGATTTTTGAGTTCTCCAAAGATAATGATTATAATGTATTTCGGCCATCTCTTCCCTCTAACCTCACACATTAGAGGGCATCTGTTATCAACCCAAATGGCACTTCTCCGTCCCAGTGCCGACACTTCATATGTTGGCACACAAAAAGACACTTATGGATTGAAGGTTGCCTAAAAACTATAGATGGGCATGACATGAGATGCATTCACTATCCAACCAGCTTGCCATTTTACCTTTTCATATGTTGAATGTCGTACGCGACTATTTCCACAACAACTTGTGTACATACGCGACAATCTCCACAGCATCCCGCGTACTATACGCGAGTATCTTCATTGCAACCCGCGTACAAATTTGTACATGGGTTTCCCTTATAGCAACTCATGTGTCATACGTGGGTTGCCAGTATCAATACTCATGTAGACATCCATTCGACATTAAAAATAATAAAACACGATTAATGGAGATTTGTTGAGCCCTAATCATTAACTATCTCAACTGTCTCAACCTCCTCAACCTTCGAAACTGCTCTATTTCTTAAAGTATAAATAGAGGCCTTGGGGAGGGCATTAATAAATCAATCTTGGAGAGCAAAGTTATGCTGGTGATATATCTTCAGAAGTCTTTGGAGCAGCAGAACTCAGAATCCTTTGGCTGCAGAGGAGTCCTTGTTTCAGGCGTTGGGTTGTACACTTATCTCATTCACCTATTGTTAATAAAGAGAATTCTTCTTCCAACTTTGTGTTGAGTCTCTTTCATGTATCATTGTTTGATGAATATTTTTGATTAAGACTCTCATTAGAGGAAATTTCAACTCAAAATGGGCCTTTTAACTTTGATTCAAATTCCATGTCATCATGTGTTAGCCAATGAAATTGCTTTAAATTTGAAATACCGTATAGGTCTTAAACACTTTTTTAATATAAATTTGGGGATAGGTATTATAAAAAAAACTACTTTTTTTGTTTGTATTTTTGACATATCTCCCCGTGTTTTTACTCAAATTTCGATCGGGAGAGCTCGTCAGATGCAGAATTAAATTCTGCATCCAACGAGTACCCACTAGACATACTTTTGACGGACCCCGCTACCCCAAAAACAAGAAATACTTGAAAAAACGGAATGATGGACCCCGCTACCCCAAAAACAAGAAATACCTGAAAAAACAGAATGATGAAAAAACGGAATGATGACATCATCATTCCGTTTTTTCAGGTATTTCTTGTTTTTGGGGTAGTCATCATTCCGTTTTTTCAGGTATTTCTTGTTTTTGGGGTAGCGGAGTCCGTCAAAAGTATGCCGAGTGGGTACTCGTTGGATGCAGAATTTAATTCCGCATCCGACGAGGTCTCCCGATCAAAATTTGAGTAAAAACACGGGGATATATGTCAAAAATACAAACAAAAAAGTATTTTTTTTCTTTTCTTCCTCCAAAATTAATTAACATTATTTTATTAATTCATTTTAGGAGGCCCATTTTGAGTTGAAATTTCCTCTAATGATATATTGTTCATCTAACTTGTCATATATACATGTATAAGATTGTACTTGGAAAATTGTCTCTTTGCAAGTGAAGGAGGTGCATCCCTGAAAGCTTTGGAGAGAAGCAGAGCGGGAGAAGACAAAGCTTGGATCAACCGTCATTTTTTGGGTGAGTCCACCATATCTTCCTATTTCCTTTTTGTACTTTAAAGCTGATTGTCTGCAAGTTTTAGAAGTACGTTTGTAATAGAGATGATTTTAAAGAACCATACTTATTTAAAAGTATATAAATGTTGGCGAATATAACCAACTCTTAAAACGCCAACTATAAAATGATTGGCGACATTTTTCAAAAAATATTTTAATTTCCAAGGATTTTATATCGTTTATATAATAATTTGGCAATTTTTAGGGTGAAAAAAATTTACCCCATCAAAATTGGGCGAAACAGGGCTTCAAAAAATGCAAAATGGCGAATCTTTTTTAGGAGAAAAACATGGAAAAATAGCCTACTGGACTAAAATTCACCCTTAAAATTATCCCTGGATGGTAACCCCAAACCCTCGGTTATAAGGTGTTTATTCCTGAACAACAGGGCAGCCGGCTTGGGCTCTGGGATTTGGATTCATATGAGTACTAGGAGGTGATTAGATAAACCTCCCACCTCTACCCAAGTTTTCACTATAAAAGATCTTGAGAGCAAATTTTCTGACTCTAAAAAATCTATCCAACCTCTTACAGATGGTGTGTTCCCCGTATTTGTTTTTTCTCCAAGTTGGGGTTAGCTTCAGAGGTTGAAGGTCCACCAAATATTTGGACTCAAAAAGCGCAACAAAGAAAGCACCTAGGCCATCTTGTCGAGCTGTTGAACCCCAGTTTTATTTTTCAGACAAAGTAAGGTTCAAATCCCCTCCGAGGATCACGTTTTTTGGCTCCAACATTTTTGAAGAGAAGAAGGATTCTCAGAAGCTTTTTCTTTCCTGATAAGGGTTGTAAACATTATACAAAGCATAGGATTCTCCAGTGAATTTCTTTTTTAGTATTATTTTGAGCAATGTACAATGCTTCACCAGCCCAACTTCGACATATTCCCAATTCCAGGCGGTAATCAAACCGCCAGAGTGTCCATCCAAACTTATGTAAGCGAAACTCCAGTCTTTGAGCCACATCTCCAGTTCTTCCTTGGCATTTAAACCTTCCATCATAGTTTCCTGGAGGAAAATGATCGCCAGTTTGAGGTTAGCGATCATTCGTTTGAGAGCTTTTATTTTGGAGGATCTCCCAAACCCCCTCGTGTTGAAGGACATAACCATCATTAGGTAACCCTAACCTGGGCATTCCCAGCTTTAAGGGCCCTACTGATTGTCGCATGTTTACCATTCTTTACATCTAACTCAGATTGAGTTTTGGCTAGCAAAATGTGTGATTTCCTCTCCAAGGTGACCTTAGGCACCTTGTCTAACGCTAACCCACTGATCGAGAGTTGTTCATTTTCGGCCAACACTTTCGACCGCATGTTATATATTTTATGTTTTATCTAAGAAGGGTGGTCCTTTGGAGAAGCCACCTCTTTTGCAACTTTACCCGAACTACCACAAGTGTCCTGGATTCTCTGAGCACTAATAGGAGTCACTACCCCGGTTTCTACATGTAAGAAAAATGTCCTTGGAGAGGACTACTCAGGTCTCAGCGTGTTTGAGGTAATGACAGAAAGGAGTTTTTTGGGAGGGGGTTCCGCCTTATTAGGAGGCGCAGGTAAACCCGTTCCAGCTAAGGTAGTTTTTTGTTCACCATCTTTTGTCTCCACTTCTAAGCTCGTTTCTTTGCTCTGTGCATTCTTTTTTACCCACTATTTTTTGTACTACACTTGTCTTCGTTCAGGGCTCAGACAGTCACGTGCAACATGGCCAACCTTCCTACAGGAGAAGCAACGAAAGGAGATCTTCCAGTAGTCCAACCTCTGTCACCACAGGCTCCCGTGAAGCTCCAGTTGAATTTCTTCGAACAATCCATCATGTAAGTCCACTTCAATTAGTATTTTTGTGCACCTTCTATCCATTTTCTGCTCCCAATTTTCCTCTACGGCTACAAACTTACTAATTTTTTCACTTATTGCTTCCAGGATCTCCTTCCTCCAGAACATCATAGGGAGTCCAAGTAAAATCGCCAGATTTTTTGAACGTTCTGTGGTTCCCTGTTTGCTTCAAAATCTACATTCTATTTTTTGAGTATTATCCCCGAAGATCCCCATTGCCAGTTATTCTCCAGTAAAATTCTCCTTTCTTCCTCTGTCTTGACACGAAATAGAATCCATCAGCGCAAAAGAATATGAAAGGCCAGTGATTGTTGTAGATGAGGGCTCCAGTTATCCTCCATCCACCTACATAGCGCAGCTTCGCTGACTGTTTTTCCATAGAACCGTCCTATCAGGGATAGCGAAAGATAGTAAGGTATTTCTGTTATCGCTATATCATTTCCAACTGTTAAAAAAGCTGCGTGTTTTTTAGCTTTAGCTCCTGCCTTATTCCTTCATGATCACCACCTTTTTTTGTCATTAATGTGGTATCATCCTTCCTGCTTGGAAACCCAATCTTCGACGTTTCAAGCAAGGGAGGTGACATCATTTCCTGCTGTGAGTCCACCACCTTTGTTGGATGCAATGAAATTTATACTTCTCATGAGGTGGAGTCATAATCTACCTCATCAATCACCATTGCGTACAACTTATTCATGTTTTAAAACTTAAAACTTTGAAAATAAAAACTTTTTTTTTTCCTTCTCCACTTATTCTCTTCACAGTGTTCCCCCACCGCTACCTCATCAATCCTTATTCTCTTCACAGTGTTCCCCCCACCGCTACCTCATCAATCATTGCTTACGACTTATTCATGTTCGAAAACTTAAAACTATGAAAAAAAAAAAATCTTCCTCACCGCTACATCATCAATCACAGTTGCTTACAACTTATTCATGTTTTAAAACTTGAAACTTTGAAAAAAAAAAAAATTTATTTTCCTTCTCTGCTTATTCGCTTCACACTGTTCTCCCTCACCGAAGCTACCCCAATTGATATATATCATGTTTTAAAACTCAAAACTTTGAAAAAAGAAACTTTTTCTTTTCCTTCTCCTCCGCTTATTCGCTTCACACTGTTCTCCCTCATCCCTCACCGGAGCTTCACACTGTTCAAACTCTTTTGTTCTCCCTCACCGGAGCTTCACACTGTTCAAACTCTTTTGAGCCAACTGCTTTTTAGGAGATTTGGTTCATCTTTGGCAAGGAAGGTCCTATTTAGCTTTCTAAATCAATACAAAGCCAAATCCTTGCCAAATTCTTATTTACCGGTTCCCTTTAGCGTTCTAAAATCAATACAAGGCCTGATTTCCCCATTCCCTCTCCAACAAGAACTACATTGGAAGATACGTAACATGAATAACTATTAGTTTTCCCCTGAACAAGAGCGCGGAGTAATAGATTTCTTCATGTGATAGTTTTCGAATTTTTGTTGTTTACAATCAAGTTTTATAAATCTGAATAGAATATTCAACATTATTCAATCTTTATGTAGAAGACTGAATTTTCTTGCAATGTTGGTATCTAACACGGGGACTTCATTTGTTGACCAATATCCTATCACGTTAGTTCATATTGTGGGTTTTAAAATTATAAAAAATCAAACCAATATATTGCAGGTATTGGGGGATGAGGGGTCTAAGGTGGGGATGGGTAGGGTGGTTTATAAGGATTGAGGTATAAAAAGGGGTGGGGAGGAGGTTTTAAGTACTGGGAGGGGGTTTCAACAAAAAGAGTTTGGGTCAATATCTCTCGAAATTAAGGATATTCTTTAATATCCCACGATCGCATGTGCTATGTAATAGGTTCACTAAGTGAAGTCCCCGTGGTATCTAAATAGATTTTCGTCATGCTTTCTTGCTATGCTATACTTGTCATTAAATACTAAGTGAAGTCCCCTTTCTTGCTATGCTATACTTGTCATTAAATACTAAGTGAAGTCCCCGTGGTATCTAAATAGATTTTCGTCATGCTTTCTTGCTATGCTATACTTGTCATTAGATATTGTTTACAGGCTTGCCTTTTGTCCCAATCAACTGTCAGGAAATTCCGAGTTGGACCCATGTGATGCTTGAACTGCACACCTTTTAAGATCAGTATATTGTATTCCATTGCTTCTTTGCACCCTCACTGTATATTTAACGTTAAAGCACGTTATTAGTTATTCAAGAATTCCTTTGTGGATTTGCTGGGTCGTAAAGCAACATTACTTTGTAAAACCAATTGCTCTCAGAATTATAATCTTCTTGTCCAGAATTTAAAGCAACATAATGTTGCAAACCCAGTTCTTGTCAGACTTCAATAATAAAGAGCTAAGCATTCGAATAAAAAAAAATGCTTATATTTTAATCCATAGGACAAAGAAGTGTAATGTTTGTAAATGGTAAATAGACGTTTCTTTTGTAAGTTTTATATTCAATCAAAAAAAATAATGTTCTCTATGAGCTGTACAACAAAATTTAGAACACTTAAAATAAGGTAGATTTGTTTTAGTTTGCGTTCAGTGCATCTAATTAGGTATATAGAGGGAGAATAATATAAAAATGGTGGAAGCATAAATATTTTACTCCATGCAATAGAAACAGATTCATACAACGTTACAGCTGTTACTAGTCAATGTGATCTTGTAAGGGTTTGGCAGGGTTTTCCATTGTTCATAGGAAAATCTCTATTATAAAATCACATGCATTTCACTGTCCCATGCCTAGGCATTCTAGGCAAAACAAGCATGAATCAATTCTTTTATTTTATGTAAGTTCATGATGATCTGTAATTTTTGCAGGGAGAAGGCTATAGAAACCAACTTCCTTTCAAAGGAAGGGATTAAACTGATCCTCAGATCTCTCTTTGTTTATCCATATTTGAGAAAAAAATATCCATCCAATCTTATTTGGAAAAAAAATCCCAATATCTAATGTTCTTATGTCATGAGTACTTGTCATACAATGTTGACCATTTTGTTCTTAAGATTAAAACGTACGATGTGGGTATAAATCATATTAAAATCGAAAATTTGTATTGTTACTACTATTTTAGAGAAGGCAAATCTAGAGTTTGTACCAATAAACTACTGTAGTAATAAAAATTTTCTGCTGGTAGATTGAAGTATATAAATAAGGTAAATAAAAATGTAGAATTCTTCTGACTCCATTATTTATAATATGTATCCTCAAGTAGATGAGGATTAAGGATTTATGGACAGAACATATTCCAAAGAGATTGATAAAGAAGATGCAGGAGAGAAAATTCCTGATGATTATTCCGACTCTAGTATCTCATCCATAGAAATTCGGTACTATAACATCTTGTTCAAGACGATAGCAGCTGTAGACAGAGCAGCTCCTGAAATGGCACCTTGAACTATATTATCATAATTGGACTCCTCTTGCGTCAGGGCCAAAGTTGCTCCTGTCATTGCCCCTGCAAGGGCTGCATTTTTCTGCCACCGCCCACATATGGAAAAGCCATTCAAAAGTCAGAAGAGAAATAAACCCAATGACCATAATGAAAAACTCAAAACCTTCTCTATATTAGCACAAGAATGGTCATATCTCATCAGTAAATGTTGTTCAGCTTATTTCTTTCAAGTTTTGCTTTGCTTCAGTTTGTTAACTTTATACCCTGACCCTGTTGAGCTAAACCCTGGGAAATTATATGGGTATTTGATCGAATTCATTTGGAAAAGACAGCAATGGTAAAATGATTTCAGTTTAGAAAGATAGAGAGAGGCTACCAAACCAAAGAGAAAAGTCTCCATACCCAATCATGAATTCCTCTTGTTTCCTCCAATGTGTATGTAACACCCGAGTACACACTGGCTGCAATGCCTGCAAATAAAGCACTTATAAGTAACGACCGTGAAAACTAGCGCAAATCCATGCAAGTGTTATTCAAAGTGATTCGTATACAGCTGAGATCAAGACGTTATAGCTTTACCCCATTGCATGGATTCTTTCCCCGTGCGCTTAACCTGCCAATGAAGAGTGTTCACCATAAAAGGAGATCAGTTCATTCAATCAATTCAAAGCTAACCCTGCTAAAAACACAAGTTCAGTATTGTAGGAATGCTGTGCTACGAGTTTTCGATTTAGGTATCCGATAGGAAAGGAGTTTATAGATCCATCTTAATCCCATTAAGAGAAACATGTATACATACCCATGATGTTAAATAGAAATAAACATGGGCAACAACAGAGTATGGTTCTGAGCAGTGATTGCATCATATTACAAAAGTTTATATATGACACATTGAAATGTATAAAAGCATACCGAGAATTCAAAAAGTAGATTTGCCTGATACGTTAATGACTTGGGTATAAAAAAATTGGTTTAAAAAAGATTCATTCTTGACCTGGTTAAAAAAAAAAGTATATGGAGGACATTGTGATGTTCATCACTTAACAATAAAGTGGTTTAAAAGTGGTCTAGATCCATCTTAACTTGAATCATGCAAATTGCAAAACACTAAAAAGCTACAATCCCCAAGTTATCCCAAAGTTGGAAACCTTAACTCTTTCTAACCTAAAAACGAGTAAAGGTTTGCAGCTCAATGAAATGGAACGGATTTGAGAGAGAAACAATCCCAGAAGGTAGAAACGTAACGTTATCCCAAAGTTGGAAACCTTACTTCAATGGAATAGATTTGAGAGAGAAACAATCCCAGAAGGTAGAAACGTTATCCTAAAGTTGGAAACATTACTTTTAACTCTTTCTAACCTTAAAAATGTGCAAGGCTTGCACCTCAACGGAATGGATTTGAGAAAGAAACAATCCCGGAAGGTAAAAATTTTAGACCCTAAGAAGATTGTGCAAGATTTGAGAGAAAAACAATCCCAGAAGGTGGAAACGTTATCCTAAAGTTGGAAGCGTTACTTTAACTCTTTCTAACCTTAAAAATGTGCAAAGGTTTGCACCTCAACGGAATGGATTTGAGAGAGAAACTATCCCGAAGGTAAAAAATTTAGACACTAAAAAGATTGTGCAAAGGTTTGGACCTCAAATCGAGATTGTGCAGAGGTTTGCACCTCAAATCGAGATTTGAGAGAGAAACAATCCCGGAAGGTAAAAACTTTAAACCCGAAAAAGATTGTGCAAAGGTTTGCACCTCAATGGATTTGAGAGATTGTGCAAAGCTTTGCACCTAAATGGATGGATTTGAGAGATTATGCAAAGCTTTGCACGAGATTTGCACCTTGGATTGAGGTTTAAACCCTCAAAAAATTTGCATCTTGGATTCAGGTTTAGACTCTAAAAAGATTTGCATCTTGGATTCAGGTTTAGACCCTAAAAATATTTGCATCTTGGATTCAGGTTTTGCAACTTCGATTAATCCTTTGGTTTTAGGATTTGCATCTTTGATTAATCCTTTGATTTAAGGATTTGCATCTTAGATTAATCCTTTGGATACTAAGTTAAAAACCCTAAAAAGGTTGTACAAAAATTGTAAAGGTTTGCATAGATTTGATCGTATAGTGGATCTTCAGGAGAAGGATTAATATCAACGTATGGCATTTAATGAAAATAAGGCACAGGCTTACGGGCACAGACAGATTACATTTTATCATACCAAGCAATTCAAACAAGGGATTGAAAATGTACAAATCAAAAAGTGCATCTATGATCAACCAGATGCTGTTTGATCCCTGTGAAGTGACCTTGTTGTTTGTTATCTTTTCCCTCTAAAAGAGTTGGATTATTGATATTTTAGAACGCCAATTATGAAAATAAGGAATACAGGCATATGAGCAGGAACAGATTAGATTATATAAGATCAAACGAAGCAATTGAAAATTTGAAACAAGAGATTGACAAAGTACAAATCCAAAAGAGCATCTATACTCAAGCACATCCTTCTTTAGCCCTGTTATGTGAGCTGCTTGTTTCTTGTCTTTTTCCTACCCTTAAGAAGTTGGTTAAGGATGTTTTAGAACTTCAATTTTGAAAATAAGGCACAAGTTGGTTAAGGATGTTTTAGAACTTCAATGTTGAAAATAAGGCACAAGGCATATGGACACAAAACAGGTTAGATATTATCATACCTAAGCAACTGAACCAATTCCTATGGAATTGAAACAAGAGATTGTAAAAGTACAAATCCAAAAGAGCTATTATCATACCAAGTTATTGAAATAAGAGATTGAAAAAGTACAGATACTAAAAGCATCCCATTCTCGACTATACGTTGCTTTAGCCTTGTGATGTGAGATTCTTGTTTGTTGCCTTTGCCCTCTAAAAGAGTTGGATTAAGGATGTTTTAGAACAACAGTGAAAATAAGGCACAAAGAATATGCACACAAATAGATCACATATGATCATACCAAGCAATTGAAACAAAAGGTTGAAAAAGTACAAATCCAAAAGAGCATCTATGCACAACCATACCCTGTTTGAGCTCTGAGCCCTGTGATGTGAGCTTGCTGTTTGTTTTCTTTTCTCTCTAAAAGAGTTGGATCAAGGATGTTTTAGGGCCTCAACTAATTATGTATTAGAACTTCAATGCTAAGCTTTTAAAAAAATTACGAACTATAGTTCTAATTTTTTACTCCATTAGATCTCATTGTTTGTCAACATGGTAATTCTATTGTTTGTCAATATGGGAAGGTTGAAACAAAATGGGAAAGTTAGTATGAAGTCCGACAAACTGTTGTTTGCGTTCTGATATTTTTGCGGTGGGAGTCACTGTCAACAGAAATCGGATTGGTGATGCTAAGGTTTCTCTCCAATTTGGGAAGGTCAATATGAAGGCCCACGGCCTGTTTTTTGTTAACACGGTAATCCTAAGGTTTGTCAATATGGGACGGTCAATAAGTGAAGGCCCAGGATGTTACTGAGGACCTGTTTAGTATAACTTTTACAAACATATATATATATATATATAGATATATATATATATATATCTTAAGATCTCTTACCGGGTCCCACAGGATATAAATAAAAATATGCTAACTTATTAAGATCAACTAAATGTCAATCCATTGCTTAATTGTGCTAAGTTCTCGGCTTAGTACATTACAATATAAAAAACCTAATCATAATATAAGTATTTGCATTCTGTTAAGGGAGCATAAACATATAGAAAGAAACTGTACCATAGTCTCCAAAGCTTTCCTGTATGTCTCTCCTGTGGATGGATGACAGAACGCCGATGTTATATTATATTACATGTAGAAACAGCATTTTATTCTTTAAAGAATTTTTTTTTAAAGAAGAGTGCCTCAAGCAGTTTTGGTGCTCACCTCCCAAATCAGGAAAACGTGCTTGCCTTCTCTGCCTGTAAATTTCTGGATAATTCTTTTTCTCAAACCCTGCATACCAACAAACAGACAACCAAGTTTTCATCAAATTCTCCTAAACAAATCTGTTGAACGAGGTATAAGCATAAGAAGCAAGCTCAAAATACAAAAATAGTCCAAAATATCACACAACGAACTCGTCTCGCATTTTAAAAATCACAAACATAAGTAGGGGGTGGCGGCACCTTCAGCTGCTGCGCTATAAGAATCCCGGGATACAGCCTGCACTGCTCCAATCTGCCATAGAATTCATATTCAGTACACTTATTTCGGAAGAACATAGAGCATAGAGAAACAAATCTTTATGAACAAATGCCAAAGAATATAGAGCATTGAGAAACAAATCTTTATGAACAAATGCCAAAGAATATAGAGCATTGAGAAACAAATCTTTATGAACAAATGCCAAAGAATGAAGTAGCAGATTAATTTTTTCTCACCCCTGCAGCTTTAACGAAGCTCTCGGCAATGCGATTCAGCAGTGGATGACCAAAATCAAAAAAAGAATGCCCATCCAATTTCTTGAGCTCGTCCAGAAAAGATCTGCCCTCCGCACCAGTACTCATTTTCGCTTCGTTTACTGTGTTGGCAAATGAGGTCATACTGTTAACTTCTTACAAACCAGAGCTAAATCCTGAGAATGAAGCGTTCCAGTTTACTGATGGAGGGAGGGAGACTTGGCAGTTTAAAGATTACACTTCAGAAAATAATTGACAAGTGGCCTCTAATCTATGACAGCTATTTGAAACTCTTAGACTGAATAGTCTCATTGTTGGACAGATGTTCTCCCATGCTCGTTTGGATATCTTGAGATCGCCCGGAAATACGGGGCGTTCTGATTTCAAAATTTTCCATTATTATTAATTTTTAGTTTACCTTTACTCTCCCTGCCATGGTTGTAGGCCACTGATTTATCAAAGGACAATATTAATTTTAATTGCTTTTCATTTTCTTTTTCTTGTAGCTTTTTATATTAAATTCTTCCACTTTCAATCATTTTTAAGTTCACTTTCCAATCTCCATTTACAAGTTTCTTTATTAAACTGACTTGAAAAAATCTAAAGTTGGCAGTTTAGAGTATTCTAGCATTGGTTGATGCTTTTGAAAAGTGGATGTTAATGCCACATCTATGATAACATCTATGATAACTTTTTTAAGGAGAAAACAAAGTTCGTTGATATTTATTATTATGTCTTCGACAAGGGGATATATATGAATTGGTCAGGTCAATTATTTGGACTAATTTGTAACAATTTTAATAAAAAATATAACTTTTGCTATAGTTTGTATCAATTTCTTTTGGGGAATTATTTAAATATTGATTTATCTTACTTCTTATTGGTTTATATAGGTGATGTAGGCCTGGGACTTTGTGCCCCAAGACCCGGCGACGAGCTTGCGTAAGCAGCGTGTAGCAATTTGCATGATAAGGTTATTTTCAACATTAATCTAGTTCAAATATGCTCAACCTCGTGGTATCATGGTTTTCTCTATAGTTTTTCCATTCTGACATGCTTCAAAAAAAGAGCATCAAATGCAGCTTAGCCGTGCGCTAACAAGTTGCTCCTTTGCTTTGACAACCTCCCTTACATCTCTCATGACTACACTTGTGTTGCATGCACTTCCAATGCATGTAACACTCCACCTGTAAGCAATGCCTTCTTTGCCTAGAATGCAAGGGGGTGGCAACTTTATGCTATATACATGATGTACTCGTTGTTCATTGCTGCATGCTGCTTCATTCCTATTCTTTTTCTGTGCCTTGAAATAATTTTTGATTTGATGAAGTGCAATCTTATTCTTCTTCCTCACCATCTGAATCTAGTTTATGTGAATCTGAATCTAGTTTCTGTGAATGTAGTAGAAACTAGCAAATAACCTACTAGCAAACTGGTTATTGTGTCTGTGCAGTTATGGTTATTGTGTCTGTGCAGTTATGCGCCAACCATAGCTAGGTGGTGGTCTCCCTAGCAGATCCAATAGACTATCGCAATGAAAAAATAAACTAATTGTACGCTATTGACTTCAGGTAATTCAGTTTTTTTTTCATACCTTAAACTGATTTCTCCCCTCCTCCAGTCGCATCAGCAGCTTCCATAGCCTCTTGCTCATCCCTAACAGCGGGGCCTCTCCTCTTCATCGCTCTCACATTGTTTTCTTTTGTTTTGCAGGTCAACAGGTCATTCTTCTTAGCATTTTTCTTTTGCATTCGCATGGGCTACAATCAGTCTGTTTGTACATATTCAATTTGTGCATTCAATGTTTGTAATTCTTTTCATATATTTAATGTGATTTATGAGACTCTCCTTAAAGTGAACACTAATTTCTATAAAGTATCCCATATTTTGACATACCTACCTGCAAAAATAATTCTCGGCAAATTGTGATTGGCTCTATTTTTGCTTCTCTTTTGGACTCCAGATATTTAGTTTTTAACTAGCTAAATTGGAGCGAAAAGATCGACTTCGACTCTATAAATATGGAGCTGTGTTTGCTCCCATAGTCCACTGAGGAATTGAAGAGCTTGCATTTTAGAGAGTTGTGTAATTTGCTCTATAAATCATCGTTCAAGAGCTTGCATTTCAAAGAGTTGTGTAATTTGGTCAATAAATCTGGAGTTTGAGTTTTGGATACTTTTAGAGATGGCTGCCCTCTCTCGCAATGATTACCATGTTGAAATACTTAGCAAGGAAGCTCTAGTTAATGGTCTCCCTGTGTAAGACCATCACCTTCCTCTCTCCAATTTGGAACTCACGACTCCTCTTGTTTTTAACATGTAGCATAAGATTAACTTCTATTTTTTTAACCCTTCGTATCTCCACTTTTTGAGTGACTGGAACTCTTGTTAAGTTTTTTTGTTTTGTTTTTGAATTACCTTGATTTACTTTGGTTTCTATTTTTTTTATGTTATTGTCGTTATTTAAGGTTGTATAAATTTGCGGTGTTCGGGCTCTGTCCTCTAACTTATTTTAAGTGCAGAAATGAAATCACTTGACATGAAAACCCTCAAACATCCACATTCTATAAAATCTAACAATGCTTTTATCTGTTTTGAAAATTCCAAAATTCCACGACAAAAACAAATAAAAATTAACCAAAAAAAAGGAAAAATCATCCCCTAGTTGTTTCGAAAGGTTTTTACTCCTCCAAGACTCGAGCAGTTTCTTCCCTATTCTGCATGTGAATAATTCGATGGAAACTTTCCTTTACCGATGGCTAGTTGCTCCTCCACATGAGTGCCTTTTCTTAACGGATCGGATTTTGGCTGCCTTCTTCACAGATCAGATTCTGACTTCACCCCATTTCTTTCACGGATTTGGTTCCTCAAACTGCGCAATTTCTTTCACGAATGCGGGCAGGATTAAGAAAACAAAATACCCAGTTGAGCGAACGGAAGGGATGGGTTTTGTTTCTCTCTATCACTGCTAATTATTATTTATTATTGACTCTCATGGCTATTTTGAGTCGATCCTTCCCATGGATTGTTTTTTAAAAAGCCGCAGTATATGGGGCGGTGGGAATTAGTATCGTCCTCGCCCATAGATTGAGATGTTTGAATTGACCTTGATCCCACATCAATTTTTAAGCATACTTCTACAGAATTGAAGGAACTTCCCAGCACTTGCGTGTCGGGATCAAATTTGAAGGGCAGGGTTTCATTTCACTTTGAACGGTTATGAGAAATAGAACCCTTCAATGTTGACATGTAAAAATAAATCATTTTTTTTATTTGAAAATGTAAGTTTACAACAAAATTTTATTAGAAAAAAATGACAATAAGAAGAAATCCCAAGTGATTCAACATTTACATGGAATTAGTGAGGTAAACCATTTACATGATTATTTATCACGTCCAGTTATTTTTATGAGGGATGACTCAAGAGTTAGTATAGAGGAGAAGAGACTAAAATAAAGGTTGAGAATGAAGAACATGTAGCCGTGATGGAAGATGAGATTGCGAAAAGGTCCATTTAGAAAGAGATTGGTGCACTTGTTTTGTTAATGTGAACATAGCTATAACAGTTAGGAGTATTGGTTTTTTGTATTGTATTGTTCTTTGGCCTATTTATTTTGTGAAGGGAAATGTTTATTTCCTATCATGGGAAAGTGATTAGAGTAGATGAGAACTACTCACTAGTGAATGCATAATATGGAATTGGGGATGAAAGAAGCCTTATGGGGTATTAAGCCTTATTTGTGTCTAGAATTGTTTTGAGAAGAGCTCCACTACTAGAAGTGTTATGTTACAAGGCCAAAATAGATCAAGCATCAGATTCCTAACATTAATAACAAAAGCTAAAAAGATTATTTTTTTCCAGGGCCAATGTATCCACCTAAAACTAGTGTACTTCTAGCATTGTACATCCCTGAAAGATTTAAAAATGTTGATCCTTGTTGTGACCACTTGATCATTACCATATCCAATTGTTTAAAGAAACAACAAAACGATAAAGAATAAAAAACGAGAGTATGTAAATTCATGAATGAGTATTAGTTACTATTAAAAAAAAACATACAGTGGTACCTATAAAGTCAAATACAGTTCGGCCATCGGTGAAACGACTAGTTGGGTGATGGAATAAAGTGTGACCATAAGGTGGAAAATCCACGCGGGTGCGTGAATTGGGTATGTAGTTGTTTGTCCCTGCATCTGCAGTTGAATCCCCAAATACGAATAGTGTAGGAACCGCCGATTCTCTACTTTCTAATGCGAAGCCAATGGAAAATATACGAGAAACTATGATCAATACAACAACACCTAAAACGGCCAGACTTCTGTTTGATAGATCCATAAAACGTCCCATATCCTTTTCTTCGAATTGATCTCCCTCTGCAAAACCATCAATGGCTCGTAGCGTTGCTTCACACACGATTTAGGAATAAAATGGTGTAAGTCTGTTGATATAATTTTTATATTTCTATGATCGTGTATTGGAAAAAAGTCGAAAACCATTTAATGTTATTTGGTGGGGGTAGTTGAACAAAATCCCCTCGAGGCTCCAAGGCGTTGTAGCATCTCGGTTGACCAGCCATTTCGCCCAATGTGAATCTCGACCAACTGGCAACGAGTGCTACAAGACCAATGTTTAATTTTATTTTAAGCCCATTAAATGTTCGTCCTCCCATCTTCAATGATAAAAATAAATGGAGAAGGGCCAACCAGTGCCAGGACATTAATGTTTAATTTCAACAGTGCCGGGACAGTAATGTTTAATCTTATTTTAAGAAGCAGCTCCAATCTTGAATGATAAATAAGGGAGGACCAAAAGTTCAAAGGGTTTATTAAAGCCCAAACCAATAATTATTTGATAAGAGTTTAGATATTATTTCATATTATGGGTTTTTTCGCGGATTAACAAGATTAAAGCCAGGAATTACACAAAAATAAAACTCATTACACAAATGATAAAACCTAGAGAAGATAATTTAATTACGGCCAATTAATTAAATTCAATGGATAGAAAGAGGATAATGGTTTGAAGCACTGAATCATCTAGTAATGAATATGTGCCACTCCAATGTGAGAGGTTTAAAAATTAGACCTTTTTCTAATATATTAAAGATTTATTTTACTTTATTTTATAATATATTCTTAAGAGACACCTTCCGCACTTTTGACAAGGATTTTATATTGCATATTCTTTATAGGGCACCATAAGTAAGTGAATCATGAATTAAATCTAGGGATAGGTCTTTCTAGCCTGTACTGTAAAGGGGTAGTAAATGGTCTAAATAGAATGGGCATGGTTTTTAGACTTTAATAATCACACTGAATTAAATAATGAGGACATTTTTAGATTGAGAATGTATTTCTCTTTGTGATGCAACTTTTGAAGAATCAATATATATCTATTTTCAATTTAATTTTTATATATAGAAAAAATGGTAAAATCATATTTTTTAATATAGAATTATGTTATTTTTTTAAAAGTTTTTTATTTTAATTTAAAATTAAATTAACATAAATTGGAGAATAGTCATCTATTTTGCAAATTTATTTTATAAATATAGAAAATAAAGACAATTATATTTCTTAATATAGAATTATGTTATTTTTAAAGTTTTTTTTTTAAATTTAAAATTAAATCAACATATGTT
>LPNX010055653.1:139724-160275 GCA_001517045.1 Pseudotsuga menziesii
TCGAAGATAATCAATCAATTGTTATTCTCTAGTGTGTGTTAATGAAATTGAGGGGTAATAGACTTACCATATGAAGTATTTAGTCATTGGTTTTAACTTTTTAAGTCAACTGATTACCATAGAAAATGTATTACCATAGAAAATGTAGGGAAAATAGAAAGGTACATCCATATGGGTGTTGTCTTCCTCATTTACCAAGTAACAAGAGATTTAATCAATTATTTACATTTTTTTAGTAAAAATTATCTATGAATTTGTACTAATTTGCTTTCTACAACTTTCATCTTAAAACAACAACTATTAACAATGTTGTGGACATTACCACCTCGTGGCTCTTGTTAAAAATATAAATGAACAAAGTCAATACATAAGGTATCCCTAATCTGTGCATTTCATAACAATAATCTATCAGAAAAACTTCACCTAAATAATTATATACTGAAGTGATTTAAAAAAGAAAAAAATATGTCATTAGTGAATTGTTTCCTAATATACTATTTTCATTATTACTTTATATAGTGAAATGATTTCAAAAAATGTCATTGAGTTAAATGTTTATTAATTTATTATTTTTATTATAAGGATTATATAAATTATCTGTTTATAAGGTGTATTTGTTATTCAAACTATGAGATGAGTAGTTATAAACCTTAATTTTAAAATTACATTTTACAAAAGTTAATATTTTAATTTGTAGTGTACTCATCCATGGGGTAAATGGAATTTCATGTTTTTAAATTTCACTCTATGCATCATTATATACTAATAGACCAATGTGTAAGTGCATGAATGTAATATATAACATAATTAAAATTATATCTACATACACATAAGGTATAAACCATTATCACAAAAAGTAAATAAAATCATTTCACATGCAAAAAAAGAGAATATTTAGCTTTTAATAGAGAATATCCAAGCAACTAGTCGTGTAAGAGTGATTTTCCATCCAACCATAGGTATCAATTGTTGATACCACCCGCAAGATGGTTTATGATGCCATCAGGGTGAAGGAAATTCTTATAGGTTGCAATCTCTCTCATCCCAACCCATTTGCTCTCATGTTTAGCCAACCTTCTCACTGCATAACACTGTAGGGATCCAATCCAATCATCCCATCCATGGAAATCTCTTCCATTTCCCCCACACAACACAATGAAAGACTATGTTTCCTCTACTCAACCATTCCTCAAAGTACCCAAAGCTTACAGTGCTCTGCATTGTGTGTATAAAGAGTCCAACCTATTGTATGTTATCAGAAGATTGTTTGCAATTCAATTCTTGGCAAGCATTCAATGAGCAACACATTAATGCAATGGGTAAAGGTTCATATCTTTTCGAGCATCTATGCTCACCTACAACCATCATCTTCAGTCTAATGTCTACAATTTCCTTTTCACAAATCTAATTTCTAGTTATTTTCATAGTTGGGTAATTGCCTATGGAGAAAAAAACAAGAAAAACTCTATGTAGTGTAATAATTTGCATGGAGAATGAATGATAGACTCCAAAAGAGATGAGAGGGTGGTGAAAAGGAAGTTGACATTGATTCTAACCATAGAAGGAAAAACTCTTACAATTGGCATAGAAGTATATTCATCACCTGCTTCCATAACTGCATGTCAAGACTTTTCCCACCAACCTTACACATGCATTTAATGATTGGATTTAATAAGTCAAAAGGAAGTAATTAGCTCTACAAAGACACATGGAAACAAATGGATTACTCATAAGGATTATACTTGACAAAAGAGGATTTAGTCTACCATAGTGATGTAGCCAATAAACTTTGATTCAATCACGAGATCTAAAAAACCATGCAAACACATGAAAGTGGAAAAAATAACTATATTTTATTCATTCTCCATCCTAACTATTACAATTGAGATTTTTCGAAATCTGAGATTTTCGAAAATTCTTGCGTGATTCTAAAATTAACCACTAACAAAAAGCTAATCGGATCGACACTAGGTGTCAACTCACTTTTTTTATTAGGTGTAGGAACTAAGAAAAAACTAATAATTACAAATTTAAAAATCCTGCAAAAACACTAAAACCCCAATTTGAGGCCTTATATGAAGGAATTTAGTCCCAGGAAAGTGTTAAAAGTAACTTTGATCAGAAAGATATAACATGTCACTACAGTGAACACTTCTAAACACAACTTCTTGTTAAGTTTGATCCCAACGGATAACTGAATAAAAATTTATGACCCTCAGAAAACCATGCATCATTCTTTTTTTTCTCTTTTTTCAGCCTTTTGAAATCCCTGCATCATTCTCCTATACTTGAAAAGAACGCAAATACTAAAAGTTATTGTCTTCAAATTGTTGCCACTTAATGAGATCTATATTAAGCAAGTCCCTCTCTATATTCCATGTACTCTCTTCTTGTGCTAACCTTCCCACTAGACCAGATATTGGTTGTATTGACCTTACTGAGTATGAAGAGTCTCCTTATCTAAGATATGAGCAATATTTTCATTTTTCTTTCTCGGAATGGCCTGTTGCTAATCTTCCTCCATCTCAATGTCATCAACCATATCATTCCCATGGAAGATATATAAATAAAAAACACTAAACACAGGAGAAACATTGAGATCAGCTGGTAAATCGGCATCAAAAGCATTGGACCATTAATTTCTTGAGAATCTTGCAAGGACCAATTTTCTTTATACTTCAATTTGTGGTAAGTTCCTCTAGGAAACAACTCTTTTCGTAAATAAACCATCACCAAATCACCTTCATTGAATACCTAATGTTCTCGATGAGTATCTTTTATAGTTTGTTCTACTCGTTACTGGTCTACAACTTATGTCTCACTTGTTGTTACAACTATTGAATGTGTTCTGCAAATGATTCTCTTGTTGGAAAAAGTTGCCATTGATGTGAAACAAGGTGTCATTGATGTCCGAAAGGGCGAGAAGATATGTGGTATCAAGGTGATAATGATGATGTGGTTGTAGTGGAAATAATTTGTTTGGGAATGTATAATGAAGAGTTGAATCCCCTAAAGAAGAACCTAAGGATTTTCTTGATCACAATTGTATATAAATCCAAAGAGGACCCCTTATGGGTAGTGATTGTGCATGGCCCTCATGAGAAGAAACTTTGAGTTATACATAAGTGGTACAAATCTCCTAGAGAATCCCCTAATGATCATGATGATAAGAAGTGTAAGGAAGTTTGTACAGGTGTTCCTAAGCAATGTTGATGGAGATATGGCTGAAAATCCCAAAAGAATACAACTAGTAGGCCAGGAATGTTCAGGACCTAAACTGAAAATGTCTCGCTATCAACCTTGTGTTGGTGTTAGTTGGAATAACACTTTGATTTCACCCAAAAAACAAAATAATTCATTCAAAATTTGACTGACTGCTTTAAATTTTCTCACATAGGATTCTATTTGTTTGTTCAAGTAATTCAAATCCAAAACGATTGATGGGAAAAAAAACTCAGCAATTAATGTTAATTTCACTTCAATCTAGCGATCTCAAGTCAATTAATTTACACTTTAGTTTACTCTACAGACTAATCTCATTTTTTCTACACAGATAGGTAATAAGATAGTAATAAACCCCTAATTTCTCCAACACTGTCAGCAAAGAAAAATGAATGGAATGTATAAAGAACTCAAGTTTAACACGTAGACAACCCCAAATTTCCCATCAATGTAGAGACATCGCATTCCACTGTATTCCCACATTTTTAATCAATTTTTGTTGCCAAATAAGAAGTATAACAGAGAAAATCGGAACCAATTACAAATTGTCGGATATGGAGTAGTTGCTCACCATAATTTTTGTAGAGACTGTCAATTATATAAATTCCAAAGATATATTTGATTCTAGAATGTTTAAACAACCTACAGATGTAATTTTTTTCATATTTAGTTTCCAATCTGCTGAGAGGACATTTACACAGTCTTGATCTTTTACGAGAATATTTTTCTTCTTTTTTCTTTCCCCTCCCCCAAAAAAACTCCCCCCTGAAATGAAAAATTCCCACATTAAAACCAAAAACCCTCTTTCCCATAAACAAGGAAACTATCTTAACTATTTTGCTTTTGTTTTAATTCCAATATTTGTTTAAAATCTAACTATCTCCTAACTAGATGTCCAAAATATTTGCTTCAGTTTTCGCATGTGACCAATCCATCACATTGCTAAGCCTTTTATTCAAATTCCTGCCTAATGCACCTGCATCAGGCTTCCCAAGAGAGAAAATTTTATGAGCTCCTGCTCATAAGATATTCCACAGAATTATCGGCTTGTTGCAGTGTTGCTTGATCCATCCAAGTAGAATATTCCATCGGACGGTCTTTCCACTTTACCAGATATTCTTCCTTCCTGGTCTTCTTGGTAACACGTGTATCCAAAATATGTTCAAATTCTAAATTAGTATCCAGAGGAATTTGTTTCATCCACTATTGTTATTTGTCTTCATTGTGGTCAAGATTTCCAGAAGTTTGAATTGAATCATCAGTTGTGTAGGAATACAAATCTGCTACATTAAAAATGGGTAAAATGCCAATGCATGGAGGTAGCTCCAGCTCATAAGCATTTGCTGAAAACTTGCAAAGAACCTTACAAGGTCCAGTATTCTTCATTTTTAACTTGTTGTAATCTCCCTTTGGAAACCTCTCCTTTCTGAGATGGGCTAGGACCATGTCTCCGACTTCAAAGTTCACCTCTTTCATGTGCAAATCTACTCGATGCTTATACCTATACCTTGTGTCTTGTAATATTTTCTTTAACTACTCATGCAATTCACTCATGGTTGTTGCAAAATCCTATCCATCAGCAATTCTACGTTCAATATTTCCCAAGTCTCTTAGTTCACAAATTCCTCTCAGATGCATGCCATACACAATCTGAAATTGACTCTTTCCTCTACTTCTGTTTGGTGAGTCATTATAGGAAAACTCAGCTTGGGCTAATGCATGATTCCATTGCTTGGGTCGATTACCTACTAAGGTCCTCAACAAGTTACCCAAACTCCTTTTTACAACCTTTGTTTGTCCATCAGACTGTGGATGATAAGCTGAGATAAATTTTAGCTTAGTGCCAAGCTTCTTCCACAAAGTCCTCCAGAAATGTCCTGTGAATATTGTGTCCCTATCAAAAATTATACTCTTTGGTAATCCATGCAATCGAACAATCTCATTAAGAAACAAATTAGCCACATGGGTAGCATCACTAGTTTTGTAACATGGAATGAAATGAGCCATATTTGTAAATATATCCACTACTACAAGGATTGAATCATTACCTTGTTGAGTTCTTGGTAAACCCAAAACCAAATCCATGCTTATTGAATCCCAAAGTTTGTTAGGAATAGGTAAGGGCATGTACAATCCAGCATTCTGACTCCTTCCTTCCACATGTTTACATATCCTGTACTTGTTCGCGTACCTTTGTACATATGCTTTCATCTTAGGCCAAAAATAAAAGTGACTTAGCTGTCCAAGTTTTTTATCAATACCAAAGTGTCCAGCCAACCCGCCATTATGTTTTTCTTGAACCAATTTTTCTCTCATTGAGCAATTAGGAATATATAACTGATTATCCTTGAACAATAGTCCATCGTGCAACATGAACTCTTTCCATGGACTGTTGCCCCTATAGAATGAATTTTTACATGCTACAAAAGCTTCCTTAAAATATGCATCAACATCATATAAGTCTTTCAAATAAGCAAAGCCCAAAATATGTATTTGACTCTCCTGCATGACTAAACATGTCCTACTTAAACCATCAACAACCTTATTTTCCTTCCCACTGATGTTCTTCAAAAAAAAAGTAAAACTTTGAAGGAACTCCACCCACTTTGCATGTTTATGGTTTAACTTATGCTGCTGTATGATATATTGTAAGGCAGAATTATCAAAAAACAAAACAAGCTCTGTAGGAATCAAGTAATGCCTTCAATGCTTCAAAGCTTGAACCACCGCATAAAATTCTTTGTCATAAGAAGAGTATTTCTATTTTGAATCATTTAACTTCTCGCTGAAATATGCAATGTGCTTATCTTCTGGACTCAGTATAGCGTTAATGGCTATCCCACTCGCATCACATCTTACCTGAAAGGGTTGACTGAAGTCTGTTAACTTCAAAACCGGCTTCTCAGTGATATTCTTCTTCAACAATTGAAAGTTTCTTTTTGTTGCTGCTGTCCAATAAAATGGTTGCCTATCCTTTTTGATAGTATCAATTATTGGTGCAAAAATACCATTAAAATTTCTGACAAATTTCCTGTAAAAGTTGGCTAAACCATGAAAAGTTCTCACTTCAAAAATATTTTCAGGTGAGGACCAATTTACAATTGCCTCTATCTTTTCTGGATCCAATTTCAAACCATCCTTAGAAATAACAAAGCCTAGATATACAGTCTCATTCTTCATAAAAGAACACTTATTCATGTTAATTAATAACTTTTCTTGTTGCAATATTTCTAAAACATACTTCAAATGTCTCAAGTGCTCTTTTCTAGTTTGGCTGAAAATTAAAATATCATCCAAATAAACAATGAGGAACTTACCAATGAACTCCTTCAAGAATTCATTCATCAATCGCATGAAAGTACTAGGTGCATTTGACAGACCAAAGGGCATGACTGGCCACTCATACAATCCATCATTGATCTTGAAAGCTGACTTCCACTCATCCCCTTCTCTGATCCGGATTTGGTGATAACCACTTTTCGAATCAAGTTTTGAAAAGTAAACTGCTCCACTCAAGCAGTCCATCATGTCATCCATCCATGGCAATGGGAACTTGTAGCATATAGTAACCTTGTTGATTTATCTGGAGTCCATACACATTCCCCATTCTCCACCCTTCTTTGGAGTTAGTACTATAAGCACAACACATGGACTCAAAATTTTTCTTATCAAACCTTTGTCCAACAGTTCTTGGACTTGGTTCCTCACTTCTTCATTCTCTTTGGGTGTCATTCAATACGCATCCTCGTTTGTAAGACTTGCTCCCGATATCAAGTCTATGTGATGACGGATGCTTATTTTGGGTGGTAACTCATTTGGAAAACCATCAACTACAATATCATGATACTCATGCAACAACTCTTGAACTTCAATAGGTAAATCTACAATTTCAGTATGCAGAAGTACCAGCTTTGGCTTGCAAACCACTGCATAACTTATCTCTTCTTCTAGCATTTGTTGTAGAAATTCCTTTCCACCTAGCAGCAGTACTTTTGGGTTGGTTGTTTCAGCTATGCTGTCCTCTTTCAGCAGTACAAGGGTGTGCTTGATGCCATCTTTTTCAAATTTATAATAATTGCTTTCTCCATCATGTGTCACTTTCTTGTCAATCTTCCATGGGAAACCCAAAAGAATGTGACAAGCATCCATTTTCATTATGTCACAAAGTACCTTCTCCTTATACTTACCAATCCAAAACTCAACTTCACTTTTCTCATGTACCAACAATTGGTGTCCTTTTTGTAACCATGACACTTTATAAGGTGTAGGATGCTTAACCTTTTTCAAACCCAAATTTTCTTCCATTTCTTGGGAAACTAAATTATTCGTACTTCTGCTATCAATCACCAATTTGCAATACTTACCTTTTTCCTTACACATTGTCTTGAATAAATATTTTCTTTGAACTGGTTCAGCAGTCTCCTTTGCTAGTTTCAATAGGAATTTGTGCACCATCAACACCTCTCCGGTCTCTAGCACATTCTCTACTTCTGGTGCTTGTTCTTATATTATTTCGGTTTGAGCTATGTATGCACCTTACTATCTCATATTTTCATTTTTAGGACTTTCAAAATATCGGTGACCCAAATTGTTACATCTGTAACATCTGTAGACAGTCTCTTAGCCTCTTCCTCTACCTCTACCTCTCTGGTAAGGTCTTCCTCCTCTATTTCCACCTTCTTTATCTGACTACCCTTGCTGATTTGAACTTCCTTCATCATTCTTTTGTGCTAGAAACTTCCCTTTTCTAGTTGATTGTCCCTTCCCTCTAGCAAACCCACGACCTCTGTTAGAGTTTTTCTTCCTTGCTATCTTTTCTTCCGCTTTCAAAGCACACTGGTATGCCTCCTCTATTGTTCTTGGGGAAAGTATGTTGATTTCATCTTGGATATCCATCCTCAAACCATTGATAGACTTGGCTGTCTTTTTCGGGGTATCTTCTACATGACCTGCTCTCAAGTTCACCTGGTAAAACTCTTCGGTATACTCCCTCACTGTCATCATATTTTGCTTGAGATTTTGCACCTGCCTGTAGATATTTAGTTGGTAATCCTTTGGTAATAATTTACCCTTCATTTTCCCACCATCCTATCCTAGCTCTTGATCAATGGTTTGTCCTTCTTTCTTCGTTCAGCCTACACATTTTTCCACCATAGTGCAATGTGACCATTCAACATTTTTACTGCAGTTTTAACTCTTTTATTTTCGTCAGTCTCCTCATACTCAAAATACTTGTCCACCTCATTGATCCAATATATTAAGTTCTTAGCCTTCAAACTACCATCATAAATGGAGAGTTTAGGCTTTGTCCTGAAACTTGAGCCCAATACTTCCCTCAACAATCTAACTTCTGCAAGCACTGCTTCTTTTTCTTTAGGTACCTCATTATGCTCAATAATATCTCCTTCTTCAGGATCTCCCTGTATTCACACTTCCATAGCTTCTAATCCCTCTTTCCGCCTCCTTATCTCTTCTCAGAGTTCTGAATTTTCCCTAGGTCTACCTCTTTAACCCTGTCCTCTTCCTACTGGTCTATTCATCCCTTTGGCACTTATAGGAAACAACAGCTTTGTGGCTCTGAGACCACAAGTTGATGGAGATATGGATGAAAATCCCAAAAGAATATAAATAGCGATCCTGGCACGCTCATGACCTAAACTGAAACTGTCTCGCTATACACGTTGTGCTGGTGTTAGTTGGAATAAGAATTTGATTTCACCCAAAAAATAGAATAATTCATTCAAAATTTGACTGGATTCTTTAAGCGTTCTCACACGTGATTCTTTTTATTTGTTCAAGTAATTCAAATACAAAACGATTGGTGGAAAAAAAAACTCAGCAATCAATGCTAATTTCACTTCAATCTGGCGATCTCAATTCAATCAATTTACACTCTCGTTTACTCTACAGACTCATCTCACATTTTTCTCCACATATAGGTAATAAGATAGTAATAAAGCCTTGATTTCTCCAATGTTGTCATCAAATAAAATGGAATGGAATGTATAAATAACTCAAGTTTAACACGCAGACCACCCCAAATTTCCCATCAATGTAGAGACATCACATTCTACTATCTTCCCACGTTTTCAATCAATTTGTGTTTCCAAATAAAAAGTATAACAGAGAAAATTGAAACCACTTACAAATTGTCGGATCTGGAGTAGTTTCTCACCATAATGTTTTCATAGAACTATCAATCATATTAAAGTCCAAAGATATCTTTAATTCCATAATGTTTAAACAACCTACAGATGTAATTTTATTTTCATATTCAGTTTCCAATTTGTAGAGAGCATATTTACACACTCTTGATCTTTTACAAGAAGATTTTTCTTCTTTTTTATTTTGCCCCAAAAAAACTTCCCCCCAAATGAAAAATTCCGACATTAAAACCAAAAACCCTCTTTCCCAGAAACAAGGAAACTACGTTAACTATTTTGTTTTTGTTTTAATTCCAATATTTATTTAAAATCTAACTATCTCTTAACTAGATGTCCAAAATATTTTCTTCAGCTTCCACATGTGACCAGTCCATCACATTGTTAAGCCTTTTATTCAAATTCCTTCCTAATGCACCTAAAATAGTGGTTAGATCCACATGACCATGTGGGTGGAGTCACATAACACATGTTGGAGAAGGTCCTAGAGATCCCCTAAGGTTGGTGCAAAGAATATTGGGATTAAGTATGCAATATATCCCAAAATCATGATGATGGGTCCACATAACCTCGAAAGTAGTGTTGTTGGGTTCACATGACCATGAGACACAACCTATGAAGTAATATGGATTGGTCCACAAGTAAGAATTGAAACAAAACTTGAGGAAACTCATAAAAATGGTGTTTGGTCCACTTTCCCATGAGTTCAAGGTTACATAACCCATGGTGGTGAAGACCCTAAAGAGTCCCCAAAGTTTGTTAGAAGAAAGTTGGTGTGAAACTTGAAGTACCCCCAAAATAATAATGCTTGGTCCACATGCCCCCAAAAGTTGTAGTACTTTTTCCCATTAGACCACTTGAAGTGGCATGGATCCCCGCAAGAAATAATGACATATCCACAAAGTATGATGATTTTTTCAAGCCCAGGGCCCTCTTTGGAGAATATATCGAGTGATATTGAAGTTTTGGCATGCAGTGTCATGATGGATTCTCGAGGTGGGGTACTAACCCTTTATACCCCCTTAAAATATGGAGATCCACAAATTAAGGATGAGTTTAAGGAGTCACTTAAAGAAGGTACTAGATTATGATGAAATGTATAAATAGACGGAAAAACATTTCATTTCATCATCAATCAATTCTCTCTTTCTATTGCGCATATTTGGAGAAAAAGTGTGAAACTTTTCGGAGGAGCAATTTCTAGGTATATTTGAGGGTTGAGGAGATTCGCGAAAAATGGCATAACTTTCTCATACGATATCATACTTACAAAATTCTTGGCTTGTTGGAAATATGGTGATGAGGGATATGTGATGAATCTATATATAGCTTATTTTTATTTCTATATTTTCTCTTCATTTTATGATCTTAGAAAAGGTATGATGCATGCTTATGGGTTTCTCTTGTGATGGCACATCTTTTCTCTAGGTATGTGAACCTCTCTCTTAGTATATCTATTTGAAGTCATTATATATGTTATGGGGGAAATTATGATGGTAATATTGGCATAGATCTAGTATGGTTCTTGTACATGGGTCTCTCTTGTGATGGTCATGCCTCTCATGGACAAGGGTCCATCATGCTGTCTTAAAAATGTATCATAAGTTTGTACATGTTCTTATGCTTATCTCTTGGCATACTTGATGGTGATATTGACATAGATATTGGTTCCCAATAATAGTTATCATGGCATAGATATTGGTGATTTGTTTGTATAGATCATGGTGATTATCTCAACATATTGTATGATGGTCTTGGCATAGATCATAGTGATTATCTTGGCATAGTCTATGGTTATGTTGCGGCATATGACTCATTTCTTGGAATGTTCAATGTTTTGAAAATGTATATGATGTAAAAGTTAAGGATCCAAATAAAATCAATATATTATTGTTTCTAGGTATATACTTGAGTCATGTACAGGTTGATATAGTGTAACAAATATTGAGACTCTGTGATAGTGATTGTGGCATTGTGGCATTGGTAGTGGAATTGTGACAAAGGTAGTGATTGTGGAATTTAGATAGAGATATAGTGATGGGGAATTGTGATAGAGATAGTGATTGTGACAGGTTGACAGAGGTAGTGATAAAGTGATGCAGGAACAAGGACATTGATATAGGTGCGGGAACAAAGATACATGTACAAGTTGTTAGACATAGTGATACAATGATCATTATAGTTCGTTTCTTTTATTCATATCAGGGTGGTAAGAGAGAGAAAGGATAGGAGATTGTAGTCTCCTTCAGGTTGGTGCTTTAGAATTGTGAGTTGGTGCTCACTTTGGATTGGACTCCCCTATATAGGTTGAATCCTATGACCTTAGGGGGTTGTAGCGTCCTTTCAATTGGAGCTAATAAACTAGGGGGTTGGAGCCTCCTTTCTAGTTGGTGCTAGAAAATCAGGGAGTTGAAGCTTCCTTCTATTTGGTGTTGGGAAACATGTTGAATTTAATATCTATATTATAAACAACATATTTTGCGGTTCCCCCCCAGTACTTGGATATCCACATAAAAATATTGCGTAATGTGTATACTTCTTATGTGATGATGATATGCTTATGAAATGTAAAGTTTAATAATGTATTAATAAATGATTGTACTTTGAAAGATGTTGATAATCAAGTTTTGAAAAGTAATAAAAGGTACAAACACTTATTCACCCCCACTCTCAGTGTGTTTGGTGTGTCCAACAATTGGTATCAGAGTAGGTTCCTTCAAGTATAGTCTTAACTGGAAGGAATATATTTGGAGATCATGGATGAACATGAAAGTATTTACTCTACAGATGGGGTTCCTCTATTTTATGGATCAAATTTTGATCATTGGAATATAAGGATGAGACTCTATTTTCAATCTCTAACAATCTATCATCAATGGTTACATTGCTCCAAAAATACCACAAAAAACAAAATACAAGAAGGATTTAAGGAAGAATAATGCAATGGAAATGGATATTGTCTTGCATGGACTATCTGATGATGTGAAAGACAACCTTGGAAAGAGTACATCAACTAAAGAACATGGATGAACATGAAAGTGTTTACTCTACAGATGGGGTTCCTCTATTTTATGGATCAAATTTTGATCATTGGAATATAAGGATGAGACTCTATTTGCAATCTCTAACAATCTATCATCAATGGTTACATTGCTCCAAAAATACCACAAAAAACAAAATACAAGAAGGATTTAAGGAAGAATAATGCAATGGAAATGGATATTGTCTTGCATGGACTATCTGATCATGTGAAAGACAACCTTGGAAAGAGTACATCAACTAAAGAACTCTAGGACAAGCTACTAAACCTGTACACAAATGGATCTCTGCATCAAGAACATGAACACAATCAAAATGAAATGTGAAATACAGAAAATGAAGAACATCCAGAATCATATGATGAATTTTTGAAAGCAATGCTTGTGAAGATAATGAAGGCTCATAAGTTGAAGGTGTTGGAGATCTTGAAGCAAAAATTATTAGTACCCTAGATGAGTTGAAGGAAGAAAGAAATAAGAACAAGATGATAATGGAACAAATCAATAAGTATCAATAAGAGAATAGAGTACTAGATGAAGAGGCTAAGAAGACTAAAAATACATTAGCAATTCAACTTAAAGAGAAGGAGGAAGCATGTAAAAGAAAGGAAATTTTGTGTCTAGAACAAGAAGCTGATATGGGGGTTGGGGGTTTGGTTACCAAGGAGGAAGGTTTAACAGAGTACTAGAAGGGAAGCAGAGTCATAGTAAGGCGGTTCAGATCAATCCAGGATGGTTCCTGCTCCTCCTCGTGGGGAGAGGGATCATGGAAGGAATGCACCCTCGGAGGAGGGACCAGCAATCCCCTCTGTGATCTCAGATATGGAAACTGAAAAAGGAAAAGGAATAGTTAGACCATCTGACCCACTCAAATATGGGGAAGGCTCTAGTGGGATCAATAAGGATGAAGCAACTAATCAAGGAATTATAAGGACAAGGCAATGTCTCCCAAAATCCAAGACAGTCCCAAAGTTGCATATCAAATTAGAAAGAGTTAAAGAAGACATTCAATACATGAAAGAGTGCGCTCTCATAGAAAAATTTGTGGGGATTTGGGCCACAGAAAAGACCATGGTCTGGTGGATAAATACCACGTGGAAACCCCAAGGTCATTACGATCTTCAGCTAGGAGCTAAAGGGTTCTTCACGATAATCTTCTTTAATGAAGAAGATTGAATAAGAATTTTTGAGAATGGTCCCTACTTCTATAATTCGGCGGGTATTTTCCTTAGGCCATGGAAAGAGAGATTCAACCCTGACAAAGAAAACCTCATGATTTCCCTGGTATGGATAAGAGTGTAAGCTCTCCCAACTGAGTACTAGAAGGAAGAAATTCTGGCGGATATAGGGAATACGTTAGGGAACTTTCGACAAAGTCTCAGAGAAAACTCGACAAAGAAAATACATATCATATGCTAGAATCTATATCTACATCGACATCTCTAAAGATCTACCAGATGGAATCGAGCTAACATGCAAGGACGAAGAATGGTTCCAAGCAATAGACTACGAACAGATCCTGTTTAGATGCAGAAGATGTTATGAGAATGGACACCTATTCTGGGATTTCCCACAAAATAAAAGACTAGGAGGGAAGAAAGATCAGGAAAATCAAGATGCTGATGGGTTCACCAAAACCAAAAACAAGAAACAACAAGCAAGAAATACATCGGGACCAAATATTAACAAAAAAGTGCAAACCCATAATAGGTATCAGGTCCTCCAAGAAAAAGGAAAGGGAGAAGATACTAATGCTAAGAGTCCAAATATCCCTTTATCATATGAAACCATTGACATTGATTCCTTGTTCCCATAATCAAAACAAACAAAGGAGAACAAGGATACCACAAATATAGAGATGATTACTCCTGGAAATGTGTCTTTGAATGTGTTGTTTGATGAACTTGTAGATTTGAATGTCATAACATATGATACGATTGAGAAGAAATTGGTTAAAAAGTGAAGTAGAAAGAGAAAAGTTGGTGAAATTGAACCTTCCAATAGTTTCATTAAAATTGGTATTATGGACGTTAAGAGGACAAAATTAGTAGAATTTACATTTGCAAATGTTGTTTTTACTGTGTTTTCAACCATGTATCATCAGAAAAAGTAATCGATGTGGAAAATAAGTTAAAATAAATATGAAGATAAAGTCATTCTATTAGAAATACAGGTCTTACACAACACGAAGCAACATGATTCAACGCGCAAAATGATCAATTATGCATTTGAATGTCATAGAAAGATTGAAGGAACACACAGGGAATTTTACAAGATGGGCCTACACCTTCAAGACCATAATTTGCAATTTACCATGATGGTCGATGAAGCTACGATATGTAGGAAGAAAAGATTTGAATTATATGTAGAACCAATTTTTAGGTTACAAAATGAACGTGAACTACAAATAGAGGAAATTCAAATCTTGATTTACACAAAGGTGATGAGTTTTAAGAAAAATACTAATTATTAGAAAGAGATAGCAGTTAATGTCTATTCTAAGATTGGAGAAGAATGAATGAAGGGTGTATGAGTGCAAAGATGTTGAAGACTTGACAACAACCCATATATTGTCTCCACTAAGCATAACAAGAAGAAATTTCGAGCTTGAGGCAACATTGCAATTGCTAGAAGAATAGTTAAGGGAAAGAAAATAAAGGATTCAACAGATCACTTAAGTGAGCAAAATAATAAATGAGTAGTTTATTTCTGAATCAATAAAGCACAACTATTTGATGGAGAATGTTAGTCCTAGAATTTAGTCATACATGGAGCCACCCAAGGA
Organism: Pseudotsuga menziesii; assembly: GCA_001517045.1. NCBI lineage: Eukaryota > Viridiplantae > Streptophyta > Pinopsida > Pinales > Pinaceae > Pseudotsuga > Pseudotsuga menziesii. Next base: position 154,931 of record LPNX010055653.1, read on the forward strand.
CACCTTGGAAATATATATTGGGCCCCATGAGAGAGCATATCTACCTAACTGGTTTGTTATGTCTTTTTCAAAACATGAGTTAAATTTGAATATGAACATAGGGATTCGGGAATCATTGAGTTCCATAGAAGACGGTTAGGTTTTAAATGAGTTTCTGTAACTACTATTGTAATGTATAAACGCAAAGACTTTCATATACCCTAAGGGGGGACTTTTTGTTTTTTTTATTTATATTTTTAAGGAGAAAAATTCCAGATTATTCAAGGTTTTTGTATACTTAAATACCAAGAAGACAATTGTGGCCAAATATTTTTCTAGAGATATACCTATACAATTCACCATGTTAACCCATGGATCCTTTGAGGAATAGCTTGTAGGAATCAATGAATAATTTTCGAATTGTTTTATCTGAATGAGAAAGAGTTATATATGTGTGTGTTGACCCATGGATTCTTCGAGGAGTAGCTTGTAGGAATCAATGAATAATTTTCCAATTGTTTTATCTGAATGAGAAAGAGTTGTGTGTGTGAGATGAAGGTGACTTTTGGAACACCTATTCATAACCGAGGATGAGAAAATATTTATTTACAATTTTATATTAGGATTATAATCTCGAAGGATTAGTATCTAACATTTATCCTTAATCCAAAGGGGTTTTCGCGAGTCCAAGTATTTTTATGAACTTTTCAAGCTTTTCTCTTCCAAGCATTTTAGTGAAGATGTCTACAATTTGCTCATTCGTGGAACAATGTATCGAATAAACTGATTTGGTCTCTACATGATGCCGAATCAAGTGGTACTTCGTGTCAATGTGCTTGATTCAATCGTGGAATTTGATATTTTTGAGCAACTTGATTTTATAAGTATTATTAATCAGTATAAAATACAACATCGATATTTGAACATTGAAACTTGTTGAAATATTGTAACTTTGAAGAATATTCTATATGTATCTTTTGTGGTCCCCGATGGTCCTAGCAGGAGAACCACTTGTATTACATTGTACCCCAATGCTCCTAATCGGAAGATCTAATAAGAGTCATGAGGTAGTCCCCTCTAATTGTAAAGGTGGGTCATTAGCACCCCAGTGTGGTTACTTGAGCCTACATGTGTAACTCGAGCCTACATGACTTAACTCGAACCTACATGTCAAATGAGTTAACTTAAGTGAACGGATGAATATAAATAGAGGTGTAGTGCTCCTCATTTGTGACACACACTCTCACTTGTGTAGCGCATTAGTGGAGAAGAGAAGTAGATGGAGAAGGAGGAGGATCAGGCTTTGATCTCCTTGCTGGTTTTATCTTTTATATTTTTGGGGCATCTATATTGAGGAAGCTTTTGCTGGGTTTTTCCCTTTAGGGTTTTCCCAGGATAAATCTTTGTGTTCCTTTTGTATGGTTTTGCTTGTCTATCTTTCAGTGATCCTGTTTATATGCTTTTGTTATGAAATAAAATACTAATGCTTAGCTAAGCATATGGAAATTTAACATGGTATCAGAGCTAACCTGAGAAGAAGACATTGTGCAGCTTCAGAAGCTAGGGCTTCTTAATTTTTGGGTCTCTCTCCACAATCCATCAGAAAAAGTATGATAGGATGAATCTCCATTGAAGGGCGCATCTTTATGTCGAAGCAGAATTCGATTCCGAGCATTTTCAGTTTTCGATGTGGAAATTAGGGCTTTCTACAGAAGATGAATTTTTGAGTGAGACTAGCATAGGATTGTTCTCCTCATCAAAACTGAAGTTTAGAGACCTGGATCAAGAAATTTGGTTGGGTGAAACTCTGGGAAAGTCAAACCCTAGTTTGGCCCCGAGCTAGAAAAGCTCTAAATACTAAAACTGCTACGTTTTGGTACATTCACTATATTCCAAGATTGGTAAAGGATCAGAAGCTGAAAATTGTAGGGGCTGAAGATAAAATCCTGATGAACACTGTGTCCAAAATGTATCCTCATATTCACTGTATTACAGGAGATATGTTCTCTCCAAGTTAGGGTTCCAGCCTCTTCTAGAATTCATCCCTAAACAGGACACTTGGGGAGAATTGCAATATCTTGGGCTACAGAGGTCCAAATTGAATTTATGAAGATTTTCCAAAAAGGGAATGGACTGAAATTTCGATGGTCCAAATATCAGACTCAGAAGATGAACCAGTGACACGTGGAATTCCGTACAACTTCGCTGTTCTGAACAGTCCTGTAATAGGTCACCTTAGGAAAAGGATCATAAATCCCAAATGGTGAAACCAATTCTGATGAAAAATGCGGTGTTGGATCAGGAACATGTGAGGTTACCTCAGTACAAAATTTCAGACACAGAGGAGCATAAATTTCAGAGATATCATAGAAACAGTAACATGAATTTCTATTGAAGAAATTGGAAAATTAGGGCTTCCTGTTCCGGGAGCTTCTCTCCACTGTTTTCAGAAATGGAGTACATTGGACAGCTCCATTTGAAGAGATCTATATTTCTAGCCAATCAGATATGAAATATTCCAAGTTTTTGAAATTACGGTTTCTATGACAAACCCTAGATCAACGAGCTTCAGAACCAAGACGGACACCTCAAATCGGTAAGATCTAATCCTTTGCTATTTTCATTTGAGGTTCTCATTTCAAAGTGATCTATCACATTAGCTTGATGATAAGCTTGGTGAAGTTGAAAAATTCCAAGCCTAGAAGTATATGATCTCTTTGAAGAAAATGGTTTGGACACCTACATGAGTATAGAGGTTCCAATTTCAGAGGGAGATGAGGCTAGAAGCCTTACACAAGAAGAACTTGGTCAAGGCCAAGAAGATCATTGCTGATTCAGTCATGAATCAACTTGTACCACAAGTGTCTCCCCAAAGACACTGAAGATGTTTGATTCCTTAACCAAGCTATTTGAAGATAAGAACTTAAATCAGAATATGGCTTTGAGAAAACAGTTGAAGAATGTGAAGATCCAGAATGCAGAAGTGGTGATAGCCACCTTGAATGGCCTCCCAGGATCATGGGATTTATTCATGCAAAGAATGTGTGCCAGAAGGAAGTAATTACTTTCAACAGAATTTGGGAAGAAGAAGAAGCTCGATGGAAGCAATTGAAGATCAAGCTCTCACCATTCAAAGAAGATCCCTCAAGCGATGAGGAATATGAAGAACTCAATTCTTAAAGAACCTCTTATCCATCTTATCATCTGGATAAGAAATGATGATTTCATGAATGAAGAAGATGATGAAGCAGAATGATCAAGAAGGATTCTACCCACGAAACAAACAAAAGATAAGTATTCAATTGTCATTTAATGATATTGTTTTGTTATGTATTTGATTATATTCAGTTGATGGGTTATGCATGATAGATTGTTTGCATTAATGACTGTATACTACTAATATGCATGTGATGGGTAAGTAGCTCATGGTTCTATACAACTCTCCATTGCTACTTATCAAACCTCTTTGCTGACATATTGGATTAGTGCACAATCTCAATAATGTCATGGTGGAGATGGAAGGCATCTAGAAAGTTTATGTGAGATATGGATGAATGTTGTATTGACTAAACAGTTGCATGATGCATAAGAATTTGTCGTTATGCATATGTTTTCTGAAATAGTTCTAACCATGCAACTGGTGCATTTGAATTGTAGGAAAGGTCATGTACAACCTCCTACAAGAAAACAAGGATGAGACTTGTTCCGAAGAACAAGTGATGACAATTCAAGATTCACTCCAATAAACATGAATCTGAAGCTCCCAAGGTCAGAGACACCATGACGGAAGAAAGAGCTTCAGAGAGTGGTAGATCCACCTTGAAGGATGAATACCACCATGGGTACAAGAGATAACTCAAGATGAAGAAAAGGATGCTATGAAAGAAGCTATGATCAAAGAATAACAATTGATCATGGGGAATGATGTATACGATATGATGGAACAAGTGTACAAAGAAAGGTTCGTGATTCTCCCCAGAAAGAATAGACTATGACATAACATACTCTATTGACCAATATATATCAAGCATAGAACCACCTGTACAGAATGAAGAGGGAAGATGATACTCCACTTCAGGGGGAGTGACTACAGAAAATTATATCTGAGTTCGACATGGTACGACATGATGGATAGCTTTGTGATGGATCGAGACTTTACCAAGAGTAAAGTGGGTTCCAACCTTCAAGGTTGAATGCAGAAGACTAGGATATGTTGATGACCGGAGAAGACAAACTCATAGAAGATGTTGTGATACTAGAATGATGTTTGGGATATAGTACTCAAACCGGAAAGCAAGAATGTGGTATCTTCCAAATGGATTTGCAAGATAAGATATGTTGCTGATAGAAGTAAGGTAAGAGTTGTCGCTAGAAGTTTCTATTAGTAAGAGGGAATTAATTCTGAAGAGACACTTACTCCAGGTAGCAAGGTACACTTCCTTCAAAACTATCATGGTAGTTTCTTCCATGATGAAGTAAAGACAAGCCTTCCTTAATGGTATGATTGAGGAAGATTTTTACATCGAATAGTCACGAGGATTTGAAGTTGAAGACAGAAGGAATCAAGTATGCAAGTTGAAGAAGGCCTTCTATGGCCTGAAGCAAGCTCCCAAAGCTTGGTATGGAAGAATAGATAGTTTCCTGATGAGCATGGGCTTTGCCAAGAGTAAAGTCAATCCTAACCTTTCCTACAAGGTTGTAGAAGATGTACCTGTCATTATATTACTATATGTGAATGACTTATTCTTAACAGGGAATGAGAAACAGATCATGGAAAGCAAGAAGAAACTAGTAGAAGAATTTGAGATGAAAGACCTTGGGTTAATGCATTATTTCCTAGGTCTGGAAGTATGGCAAAGTTTAGAAGGAATCTTTCTCAACCAGGGAAAGTATGTGGTAGAGATATTGAAGAGATTCAATATGTTGGAATGCAAAGTCATGGCCACACCCATGGACTCCAACCTGAAGCTGTTAGATGATGACTCATTAGAGTTAGTGGATGTGACTCACTATAGACAGATCATTGAGTCATTGATGTGCTTAACAAATACTAGACCAGACATTTGTGTTGCTGTGAACACCTTAAGTCAATATCTTGTTCAACTAAGACGGGTTCACCTAGTAGCTGCAAAACATGTGATGAGATATCTGAAAGGGACTATAGACTTTGGTCTATACTATGATGGTAGCCATGAGTATAGATTGTATGGCTACACAGATGTAGATTGGGTTGGAAGTATCTTAGACAGGAAAAGCATATCAGGTAGATGCTTTTGTTTGAGGTCTACTATGAGTTCATGGTTTAGCAGGAAACAGTCCAGTGTTTCTCTTAGCACGGTTGAAGCAGAATACATAGCAGATTGCTC
>LPNX010055660.1:0-43196 GCA_001517045.1 Pseudotsuga menziesii
TGGCGATGATGATGACTTAGATCAAAGATCCAAGAGTGGAGAACTTAGATCGTAAGAGTTTGGAGGATAATGGTCCATGCAAGGGCGTGATAGCATCAAAACTATTTTTAGTCACTAACTAGAATGTCATTAAGAGGTCATGCGTGATGGTTTGAGGAATTTTTACTATCAATGATATGTTTACAAACCTCTTGTAGGGATTAAAGAAATTCTTTTCTCTTGTGACCAGGTCTATAGCCTAAAGAACCATGCTTGATGCTTAGAACATCCAATTATGATATATAACAAAGGATTTGGTCATAAGTTGTAACACCTATTCCTCTAGGACTCATGTCTCATGCACAATGTCCTAAAAATCAATGAAGACCTTAAATTGAGGGAAATTTAATTGAACCTATGATTGCTAATTGGGAATAACTCAAATGATTCTAGTGAGCATTCTTAGGAGTAGGATCCAAGGACTCTAGTGAGAATTCTTAGGAGTAGGAACCAGGGACTTATGCATTAATAGTTCATAGTAAGGATCATGGTTCATGAAAGGGCACCCATAACATCATTATTAATTTATATATATATATATATATATATATATAACAAATTAACAAAAACAATCAATTTAACTACAAATTTTTAAAAATCCGGCAGCATTTCTGCTTGCCGGTACACATTTTAAACATGCAAATTATAAAAATATAAATTTACTAAATTTGAAAACACAATTATAAAAACATACATTTATTAAATTTGAAAACAAAATTATAAAAATATACATTAACAAAATTTTATAAATTTATAAAAAAAAAATTTAAATTCCATTTAAATTGAAAAATGGTTACCTCTTTGCTCCGACATTTTGATGAGGTGGGGTTGCTTTGGGCTGATGGTCGCTATCCCTTGGTCAAGTTCCGTCCCTCGGTCGAGTTCCGTCGCTCGGTCAAGCTCTGTATCTCGGTCGAGCGATTGAAAATGACGTTGGGGGCCCGCGCGGCCCCTATTTATAATTTTTTTAAAAAAAACGTACCTCGGTCGAGGTCCATACCCCGGTCGAGGTATTTACTAACCCTCGGTCGAGGTTTCAATATCTCGACCGAGGGTTAATAAATACCTCGACCGAGGGCTGAAGAAAACCTCGGTCGAGGTATTAAAACCTCAGTCGAGGGCTTAATAAAACCTCGGTCGAGGTATGTTTTTTTGGTTTTGCCCAAATCCGCTTGCCAAAAAGTGTTACCCAGGTCCATGGATTCACCCTATGGTTCTATTCATTCTCTCTGCTACACCATTTTGTTGAGTATTGTAGGGAACGGTAGTCTAATGTGCAATTCCATGTTGACAAAGATAAGCTTCAAAAGCATTTGAAGTGTATTCTTTTCCATTATCAGTACGAAGTGTACCAGTTTTTGATTGTGCTTGTTTTTCAATCAATGCATGAAAGTCTTTGAATGTTTGAAATGCTTCTGATTTTATCTTTAAACAGTATGTCCAGCACATTCGTGAGTAGTCATCAACAAATGTCATAAAATACTTGTTCCCATTTGCTGAAGGAGTTGGCATTGGGCCACACAAATCAGAATGTACTAACTCTAATTTCCTACTTGCTCTGAAATTAGATTCATGGAATGGCAGCTTACTATGTTTCCCTAAAATACATGCATCACATTTATTCTTCTCTTTAGGAATGGTGGGCAAGCCAAATACACCATTCTTTCTCAACGAATGAAGACTGTTATAATTTAGATCACCAAATCTTGCATGCCACAATGAACTAGATGACATATTACCTTCTCCATGCTGAGAGAGGTAGGCATAGTTCTGAAATCTTGCGGATGAACCCTTGAGCTTCAGTAGGTTTCCATCTTCGTATCCAGTCATGATGACTTGGTTGTCAGAGGACTTTCTTATTTCAACGATTCCATCAAACATGTGGATGGAATGGCCTTGCTTTCGAATCTCCACCAAGGACAGCAGGCTCCTCTACAACTCTGGAAGATAGAGAACGTTCTTCAACAAGAAATCAGGGAATCCATGCATCTTCAGTCGAATGGTGCCCATTCCTTTTGGTTTAATACTTGACTTATCTGCAAAGTAAACTATTCCATCTATTTTTTCATTCAGTTCTTCAAAACAATATTTTCTAAATGTCATGTGTGATGTTGCACCAGTATCAAGCAGCCAACAATATTTATAAGATGAAAGAGAAGTCATTTCATTAAATCCAAGATTACAATGTGCAACAATACAAGAATCAAAAGATTTACTAGCATCTTGGTCATCTTTCTTCTGGTTGTGCTTGTCTTTGATTGAGTCCCATGAAGCCCAACACTGATATGATGTGTGCCCAGTCTTTCCACAACGCTTGCACTGCAACTTTGATCTTTTTCTTCTGCCCCTCTGCCTCTCTTACTACAATCTCCCTTGGAAGGGTCTTTGGATTGGTCTTTTCCAGCTAGGGCAGCACCAATACTAGATGCCAAAGAGTGCATCTTTACAACCGTTAGTGTAATTTGCAATAATAAACTTGATATGACAAAGAGAAATAGAAAAAATAACCTTGCAGGTCTATAGTCTCTGCTAAGGTGAATACAATGCAAGCTTCAGGTGAGCATACACAAGCTTCTTCAGTATACAAAATATATCAATCACGAGCTTGAAATATACATCAGCATTCCTTTTTATACAATATGAGGAGGCACCAGAAGCTAATATATTAGTGTGCAAAGGATATAAGTGCACAAAAATCAAGCACCAGACTATATACCCTGCAAAATCAAGTGATTAGCAGCAGCAATTATCAATAGCAATTGTTTGGATCGCAGCAACAATCTTCACATTCAACTCCACGCAGCTCCACTCAGGCAGCTCTTCAACTTGGTCGCAGATGTGATATGCTGCAGTCTTCAATATATGATATCACTCACACTCCAACGCAACCAGCATTATCCAGCATAAAATATAGGTTTTATGCAGTATGATATCAATCACAAAAGAATGACACAGTCTCAAATCGCAGCATAAAAGGTAGGTTACAACATAGGTCACATCATGATCGTGGGAGAGCCCACATGCACCGATAGGTCACTGAAAGCACTGATAAGTCACAGCAGCATATGTCACAGATACTCAACGCAGACATCACTCTTCACGCACAATATATATGATCATCACATATATCAGCCAGCAATACCATCAGATGACAATGCAGCATATACAAACTCACAGCACAATATTACAACGCAGCATATTCAACGCTGGTTTTTAGAGGGAAGTCGCACTCCATGGTGTTCACTCATAAAAATAGGGTTTCCACGGTGTTAAAAGTTCGATACACAATGGGTGTGTCAGGACCAAAACCATGAAGAAATCCTCTCGTCAGATGACAGAGAGGTACTACTTACGTATGATGCTGGACTTCCATACCAACAAAGTTTGCAAATAGTGCACTCTCCCAGGCCTCAATTCTATCGATAACGTCTAAGAGAGAGAGAGTTATTTTTCTTCCATGTTCCACGTTTGGAAGGGCGAGCCTTGTGGTAAAGGTGGCCCCTTCCTCGAAGGCCTCTATATTTCTTTCCAGCAGATGTTAGCCCCCTCAGTTCTCTGTGCTTGTGAACAGCATTGCATATCCAATTTATTCTAGGATCATTCCTGATAGCAGTGTGTGCTTGATCAACAAGGATAACTTCAAAGTACTTCAACGCATATATACCTTCACGCAGGATTCAACAAGCTTCACGCAGACTTTCAATGGCACGCATGCTTATCTCCTCCAGGCGTAGCAGTCTCCACGCAGGATGGTTTCTCCAAACAGTCTCCACGCAAAAATCTAGGGTTTAACGCAGTCTTCAGCAAGGCTGTAGTCTCAGCATAAATGCAGTGGTGAGATATCACAGATATAACGCAGATAAGTCAAATTCACAGAGGGAATTGTGAACAAACTACTAGAAGTAGTGGTTATACTCTGAATTCTGAGATGCTAAATAAAATGAATATGCAGTCCATGGAATGGGGGCCTCAGTTTGAGGCTGAGGCAAGGAATAACGCTGAAGCAACAATGACAGGCCGGTCGACAAAGAAATAGTGACCTAGACAATAGCTATTGGTCTACGAACGAGGAAGATAACCATCAAATTCACATAGATAACCAGGCGTGACCTCCCAAAAACCAGATAAGGTGAATTTAAGCTTAGAATATGTTCAGTGCGTGTCTCTTGCTCGCAGCAGTATACCAGGGAAACAAGCTGTCGAGCCCCACCTTTTCCAGCACGCTCCTCTACAATCTGGTCGTGGACGTTTTAGAGCTTCAAAACATGGGTCGCAACTCTCACAACAAATTATTGTTTCACACAGACTTTATTCTCAGTCCGATATCTCAGTCTTCATAACGCTGTTATTGTTTCTCAACGCAGTCTCACTGCAATCTTAACGCAGCCTCAAACTCAACATGCAAAAGGAGGAGGGCGATTCATTCACCTGAGAAATTAGGGTTAGGTAATTCAAAAATTTTAGCAGAGAATAAACGCAAGCAGATGGAGTAACGCATACATTGCATGCGACTCCACTGGCAGACTGATGGAGCAGTCTGGCAATGGACTGGCAAGTAGAATGCCAGTAATGGGCAGAAATGCAGCAGGAGTTATGGCAGACAGCGCTGCTCTGATAACACTTGTTGGTAATAACTCCCGATTCGATAGTATTACATAGCCAAATGCAAATATTTATACATTACAATGTGGCGGTTGAGAACCGGCCGTTTCATCTTCCTACGCATCTATTCATATTCCTATTTATTATTTATTTACAATAATCCCTAACGGATTATATTCTAACAGTATTGGTCTAGATACGTCATACATACTGATTCCATTCCATAAACGTAGTAGCTCATCTATAATAGGTTCAATATATACGTTCATATCTTTAACTTGGTGCTTACCTGATTGATTTGAACATATAAAATATATAACTACGAGTACCATTTAGATATATAAACCATGCACAAGAGGAAAATAAAAAATATATATATGACATTAGGAAAAAAAATACATCAAATGATCCTCCACAGCTACATTAAAATTAAAACAGTTGTAGACACAATATACTTGGAATAATCATCGACAACATTATGTGCTCCCTCTTTATTGACAACCATGGAGGAATGTTATTTTTGATAACACAAATTGGCCACACCGTGTAAACATATCTCATCTTTGCAAATGGATTGACACTATCTGCTTCCAAATAAATCCTAAGATTACGGGGTTCTTTAAAGTGAGTCCACTTTTCCTCCATATCTCTAAATGCATAACCATCTACATGCATTCAAATAATGTCATATTGACTTATGTTCCTTACATGGTAATCCATAAATTGCGCTATGTCTTTGCACTTGAACAATTGTTGCAAACATGGAATAATGGGAATATAACGAAGAACCTTGTGTGGCACCTTTTTTGTTACTTGATCTGTTTGATATCTACTTGTATGACATCCCAGACATTCTATTGCAAATTCATGCTGATTATAATATATAACATGGTCATTGGGGCATGCATGAATTGCTTCATAATGCATTCCAATTTCTTTCATGATGGCAGATAAATCTCGATACGTGCGTGGTAAAATATTTTATGGTGGTAACAAAAATTCAGCTATCAAGCTACATCAAATTAAAATAAAAACTGATTTAATATAATATATAAATAATATTAATGAAGCACATTTCATCCCTATTAAATTGAATTTTGAATTAACAATACAATTATTAGAGGAGCAAAGATAACATTTATCACGATCATATATATGTGATGGGTTATTTTACATACCTTAACATTTGTGTGGTTGATATGTTTGAAATACCATTCATACCATTCAAGTTCATTATCAACAATAAATTAGAGAGAATATTTGTGTTGGAGCCTTCGTAAACGGGTTCATATGACTTCTCAAGAAGAGGTATATCATCAACATCATCGAAGTCATCAATATTTTCACAATCATCGTAATCATCATCATCCATTATAACATTAAATGAATCGTGGATCAATGTATTTGTACCATCATATTCAACTACATTATCAGTATGATCATCTTCTTCAACAGGATCAGTAATTTGTTCTCCATTAATCATAGCTCCATGTTCCTCCGGTACTTATTCTGAAAGCACTTCCTCTGGACAATTTTCCATAGGATGTACTTCCTTTATAATTACATGAATACATAAATATAATAAATATTAAAATAATACATACATTTACCAAAGAAAAAAATTTAAAAAAATTTATAATGCTAAACTTACAAATGGACGATATTCATTTCCCCCCTCAGTGTGTCTATGTTCTCTATAATGTTTTGTGGCTGTTGTGATCAATATTCTTCTCCTCTTAAAGCCCCTGCATTGACTAAATGGACAATAACATTTCCCATCACCCCTTCTTTTCGCTGCATCCCACATTCTAGCAAGCAATTGTCGATTTTGTTTATTTGGATCAAGAATATTGCTATTTGACATTTTGTCACAAAAAATCTTAGATGAAGACTATCGATGATCATAAAAAATCAAGGTCCACACATCACTATTTCCGCAAATAGTTGTTTGTCAAAGAATAAAATAATTTTTGCAAACCGTCTGTTGAAGAATAAAATGATATCCACAAATGGTTCATTGAAAAATAAAATAATTTCACAAACCATTCGTTGAAGAATAAAACAATTCCTCAAATCGTCTGTCGAGGAATAAAATAATTTCCAAAAATCGTCCATCGCTTCTATAACAAACATGTCATAATGTTTCCATAATTTATATATTTTCAAAAACAACTATCATCGGTTAACCAATGATAATGACCCTAGTTACCATTGAAAAAATTGCCAAATCCGACGAAGTTTAAGGGTGGAAATTAGACAAAGTCTGAAACTTTTAGGTCGAAAGTTCGGCGATTTTGAAAGTCAAACACCGACAAGGTCTGAAGTTGTGCATTGAAAATTTGACAAAGTGGAAGTGTGGGGGTCGAATATCTGATGAATTCTTGTGTCAAAAATCACCAAAATTCACAATTTGGAAGTTAAATTCGATAAAACATTAGATTTCGTTGGATGTCGTTGGATTCTAGGTTCAAATATTGTTGTGTATGCTATTTTTATGTAATTTCTAGGACTTGGTTGCATAACAAGAATGAGATCAAATTCATGATCGGAAATAACCATCTCAAAGTTAACTATAGGTGGGGATGACCAATACACTAGGGAAAACCTTTCTTGTCGTGGGATGAACTAGTTGACTAACAATATGGATAAAAAGAATAAATAAGAAGAAAAAGGAGAAGAGAAACAAACAAATGAGAATATGGAATACATACCATTTGAGGGAGGTAAGAACAAAGTCACTAAAGGGAATGTAAGTGTCGGACAAATTTAACAAGGGGAGGAAGGTCACATGAACAAATTGAAACATGTGTGTCAACCTCTAAATCAGGAAATCAACTAATCCATATAATTTATCATTGCCTAGCTAGCGAAAGATAAAAAATATCAACTTGTGATCCTTGAAGAATGGTAGAATAATTTTGACATTTTCCAATACCTTTATGTAGATATGCAACAGAATATATATATGGAGGATGTGATCCAAAGGACACTAAACTCATTGAGGCTACCAACAAGAAACAAACAACTCCTAGTATACCACAACCTCTCACTAAGATGGACACGACGGTCCATAAATTTTTTTCACTGTCATGCTTCCCAATCATTTGATATAAGCTACGTCCCAACTCAATACCTATTTATACAACATCCAATTTTGGGGAATGATAATAGGGAGTAGGATCACCCTAGTATAATGGGACATTTATTAGTTGTGCTTCAACAATTTTTTTTTATAGATTCAACTAGATGATTACATCTGTGAGATAATTGAGCTATGAATAGAGAAGGAAGTATTGTATGATTAAGTTGAATCGTACAAGACCAATTCAAAATCACGTGGCTAGTTATTCAAGAGGAACACCTACCAATTCAAGTTCTACCAGTTGACACCCCACTACCTCATGTAGAAGATTAGTTGTAGAAAGAATTGCAATAAACAAACAAAATGAAACAATATATGAAAATAACATGGGATACAAAACATTTAGTAGAACAATAGAAAATAGCCCAAATATTGAAAATTTTGTATCATACAATAGTCATTACAAATATGGAATCTGTGAAAAAACACATGAAGCAATTATGAAATCTTGAGATATTGTGGCTACAACACAAAACTATATGTAGATTTTTAAATGACGTGTATATTTTTAAATGGACATGAGTATCAAGATAAATCCATCTAGGAGAATATAAACAAGCTTCAGAAATAACTTAAGCAAATAGTTGATCCCTTGGTATGTGATGCGTAATTTAAAACATCCAAAAGGTGGAAGAAGAACTGGATCAATTTTACCAAGAAAGTACACTTGTACAATCCAATAACAATAGCTTAGAGCGACTATCCTCACTCATATAACATCCTTTCAATAAATGCAACAATAATGACAATAATATTGGGCAACAATTTAGTATCCTCAAGAATGAACCCAAGATTTAGACTAAGCCAATGTATATCTTGTTGGACTAAACATCCTGGTTAAAATGGTCCAAATAGATCGAGGAATTCACAACTGTGATCTATAGTATTGGAGTTGTTACCAAAGTTTAGATCATTGTTTTATAAGAATGTTTTGTCTAGATAGAAGGAAGAAGAGAATTTTGAATCAAGCAATGCCAATGGGATATCCTCTCCAGCTTGTACACATCATGAATGGCACCAACTGTATTATATAACAATGTTCAAAAACTAATAATTTACCTTTTGATATGTGCCTACCTGACTCTGTCCTAGCTTTGGATGATTTATTGTGACCACCTTCTATTGTCCTTGTGGGTGAGATTCTTTTAGGCTCAACATTCAAAATCGTATATAACGTTGCAACTGCCACTGCTCTCCGAGAAGACTGATTGGAGGGAGAGTTAGATGCATTTGTAGCTCTTGGTGGAGCTTTACTCCCACTACTTCAATTGAAAGTGCATGACAAGGAAACTAATGTTGAATCCATTTGAGTTGGGTGACTTTTTTTTGAACCATTGAAGTTGTTAGGACTGTGTTTTGGACTCTCAGACAAGCCAACACTAGTTGTCGAGACTTTCTTTTTTAGGCTCTGTAATGCAATGGAATATGACATCACTTGAAGAAGCATAATTATAAAAAATTCTTAAGAATTTATTTCATATGAATATAATTCATACCTATATATCCTATATAGGTATTCCCTAGAGAGTAGAAAGCTTCTTTTGAAATGAGTTTCCCTAGATGTGCAGTTTGCTTAAAACAATGTTAGAAAAATTGAAAAACTACTTTTAAAATACAGTTATTTAGGAAATTATACTAAGAGATCCTACCAATAATATCTACAAACACTTAAATATATAAAATCATGAAATCCATTACTCGTATGCATTCTTTGTAGAGCAATCCAAGTAATAGCAATTTGAAACCACAATTTGTCTCTACTACATTTTCTAGGGAAGGTGAAGGCTTATTTAGTATTTTACTATTTATTGACCCAAGAAATAGAAAGTAGTTCAAACAATAAGTCATTTCTACTCCCTTAAAGAAAGGTGGTTTTGCATTCCCAAATAATCATATTTGCAATAACTCGACAATAATCCCAAATTAAATATCAGGAAAAAATCAACGAAAACAATTTTTTGAATAAAGAATGAGAAAAACTCAACAAAAAAATGTTTTTAATCACCAAGTAATCAAGAAATCTGATAACAAACTCTTTCAATATAACAATTAGTTTTATAATTATTAGAAAAATGAAGGTATAAATTATCAATTGATGATGATGATGATGATGGTGGTGTGAACTAAGACTAATTTTGGTTTATCATACCTTAAGAAAAAATGATAAGGAATTACTTGGATTGCTTTAGAATTTTATTTAGTATGCTTGACATATTATAAACATGAAATGAAAATCACAAAAATTACAACAACTTTGGCTTAATCCCATGCAAAAAAAATGTAAATAAATAAGGTTCATTCCCCTTGTAACTTTGTAAAGTGGTACATTTGGCAATAAACCTTCTAACAATGCATCCTGCTCCATGTACCTTTGAAATATATAATACTATACGTAATCCACATCAATAGTCTAAGAAGAATAACTTACAACATGCACTGTCAGTGTTAGTTGAAATTAATGTTATGACCTGACCAATCTCAAGAGCTTGTTGCTTTTGTTTGACATCTACATGTTGGGAAACCTAAAAAAATACCTCAAAGTGTGTCTAAAGGATCATGATATCCTCCATTGACAAGTCATCTTGACTGAAATTGAAGACTTTAGTAACCTGGAAATAAGAGAAACATAACCGTGACATAATCAAAGGCAACAGACACAAATGAAAACAATAAACTTGAGATATGCTATGCTTTGTCTATCAGACAAAATACATATTTATATCAACAATATCCAAAATCACACCTCCAATGTTCCTGAAATGATTTCATAGCCAAAAAATCATAGAGGTTAATTGTGCGCCTCAAACACATTGAATTATCTTAACATATATTAAAAAAATAGCTATTACATTGTAATAATTAGGTTGGAAGGAATATAGTTAATATGCTTAATTTAAAGAAAATATATTCATTTAGGAAGAAATTCAAGAAACATAGAAAATAATTAGACATATGAAATTTCATGGTAAATATCTTATGCACCATACTACTCCAGTAACAACAATTTCAAGTTAAAAATTTACCATTTTCATTCATGCAAGCATATATATGAGGGTCCCTTCTAGTTTCATGGGATTCTCTTTTACTTGAATAGCTTTGCTTCCCACCCAATGTATATTATAAAGCTGATGTTTCTATCCCTTCATTTGCATGCTTTAAATTAACACCAGGATGGCATAACGAAATCACATACAACAATCAAAACTATAAAAGAAACATACAAGTCATCCCTGTGCTAAGAGTATACAAAATTTGCTTCACTTGTGTCCAAATTATAGGTTGTAGCCTAGAATGCATTAGAATATTTTTCTCCATGCGATACAGAGTAAAGCAATAATTGAATTTGTTAGTTATGACTTGGGACTTCCAATTTGAAGAAGAATACAGGGAAAATGAAATGAGGAGAAATCATATAAAAAGATTTGATATTTAAAACAAAAATAAGACCCACTCTCAAAATGTTTGCAAATATGGTTTCTAGCTATTGTTGCTTGAATGAACTGGAGTTCCCATGCCATATGAAAAACAACAACCCATTTTGCAACAAGAAACAATCAATAGAATTTAAATATGCTTCCACCTGGACCAAAAAATGCAACACAGTAATCAAGCCATCAAGTTTACCTATATGTTAAGCACACGTTGAGTTTGCATGATATATGAGTTAAAGATACTTAGCACTACCAAACGAAGAAAAATAACAAATGGTTTGAAACACTGAAATTTATACTCCCATGTTATGCAACCAAGTCCCAGAAATAGCATAAAAATAGCAGAAATAGACAATACGAGAGTAATCCAGGCCTTGACAATGAATAATAGAGACAAATGTCAATCCTCTTAGAGGGGAGGAACCTCCTTACACAATGTACTGAGTACACAAGACAAGATAATATACTATGATGAATAAAATGAGAATATCTCCTTCATATATATAGGAGACAAATGTGTACAATAACAACTAATAAACCCACTAATAGACGCAAGCCGACATAAACAATATGTAATGCACCAAAATATAAGGATTCATGTGCCGCACTATATGGGGTAATGTGCCATAATTAAGGGCTTAATATGACCCTCCCCTTCTAAAAGAGTTGTCCTCAACACTGAAGTAGTTCTATATGCTACTGTATAAAGGACTCATCTTCCCATGTTGAATCTTCCACGGGTAAGTTCTTCCATTTAAGAGATACTCTGGAATTGATAGATTTCAAATCTATCTAGTTCTTATTTCAGTAGTTTCTCAAGGCTCCAAGATGATTTTTCCTTCCTCATAAAGCTCTGGTAATATTGTTTGAACTAGTAGCTTGTCACTGATTACCTTCTTTAAATAGGAAACATGGAAAACTGGATGGACTCGTGAAGATGCAGGTAGTTCCAATTTCTAGGCCATACTACCAATGTTTTGTAACACCTTGTAGGGACCGTAGTATTCAGGCGATAATTTATTAACCCTCTTGGTTTTCTTCAAAGACATGCATTTGTATCGTTGTAGTATTAAAGCACCCAATCCCCCTCATTAAAGCTTCATTCACTACAGTGTTGATGTGCTTATTGTTTCATTCGATTTTGTGCTAGATTCAGGTTGTCCTTTGAGAATTGAAGAACTTTTTGTTGATGCTTCGTGTGGTATTCCACTGCTTGAACCTCAGAGGAGTATCTTAGTGAAGATTTGATGGATGGTGGATGATAGCCATAACGTGCCATAAATGGGGTCATTTTTGATGATGTATGGAAGGAATTATTATACCACCATTCCACCAAGGATAACCACTTGAACCATTGTGTTTTTTTATCAGCTGCAAAACATCAAAGATTTCCTTCCAGACATTTGTTTACTAGCTCTGTTTGTCTATCAAATTAAGGGTGATAAGATGATCTGTGAGCTAGTTGAGTACCCAAACAAGAAAATAATTCGGTCCAAAAATTTCCAGTGAAACTGGGGTCCCTGTCACTTACTATAATATTAGGAGTACCATGTAGTTTTTGTATTGTCTCCATAAAAGAATTGTTGATCATTGTTTCTTTAAAGGGGTGAGAAAGCGCACATAAGTGTGCATATTTAGTAAGTCTATCAACAATCACCATGATGACACTCTTTCCTTCAGACTTTGGTAAACCTGTGATAAAATCCATTGAGACCTTTGTCCACCTTTGGCTTGGAATGGAAAGTGGTTGTAGGATACCAGGGGTCTCAATTGTTTCCAATTTATTTTGTTGGAAAACCAAACAATCTGTCACAAATTTTTGAACATCAGTTTGAACTTACCATCCCCAAAAAATATTTATTTACCCTTTGGTAGGTTTTTAAGAAACCTGAGTTCCCTCCTATTAGTGAGGAGTGGAATTCAAAAAATACCTTTTGCTTGAGTTGGGAACTCTTACCAAGATATAAGCGATCCTTGTACCATGGCAAGTCATATTTCCACCTAAATGTATTAGAGGCACTGGGATCCTGTTGAAGCTTTTGAATAAATGTCCATATTTTTTGTCATTTTTTCATTCATCCATTGATTCGACTATCCAATTTGGTTGGATGATTGAAATAGAATAGAGTAATGCTTCAACATCCTCATCTTTCCTGGAGAGTGCATCTATTACAACATTTTCCTTCCATTTTTTGTATATGATTTCAAAGTCATATCCCAATATCTTTGTCACCCATTTTTGTTGCTCTTCTGAAGATATCCTTTGTTCCAAGAAGTATTTAAGGCTATCATGATCAGTTTTAATCTTGAAATGTCTCCCTATAAGGCAGGGGCTCCATTGCTTCAAGGCATGTAGTATTTCCAACATTTCCTTCTCATAAACGGGATTTTGTAAGTTCTTCCCTTGATTAGATGACTTGTGAAGGAAATATGGTGTCCTAATTACATTAATATAGTTCCAATTCCATTTCCTGAAGCATCACATTCCACAATAAAGGTTTTAGTGAATTCTAGTGTTTCCAAAACATGAGCTTTAAACATGGCCTATTTGAGTTGTTGAAAATATTGAGTTTCCTCTATAGTCCAAGAAAATGCATCTTTTCTTCAGTAACGTTGTTAGAGGAGATTCTATTCTTCCATAGTTTCTAACAAACTTGCGGTAGTACCCTGTCAGACCTAAGAATCCTCAAAGATTCAGCCATTGCATTATGGATTTAATTTTCTTAGGGTCTACCTTGACACCTTCATGAGATACAATATGACCCAAAGACTGTACCTCATTTGTGCCAAAGAAACATTTTGAGGGTTTTGCATACAATTATTTCTCTTTTTGTAGTTGTAGTACCTTGTCAACGTGTTGAACATGTTCTTTCCAAGACTTTCTATAGATGAGTATATCATCAAAGAATACCAACACAAATTTTCTAAGGAAAGGATTTAAAATAGAATTCATCAAACCTTGAAATGTGGAAGGGAAAATTGTTAGACCAAATGGTTTGACCGAAAATTCATAGTGACCTTCATTAGTTTTGAATGTTATTTTGGGGATGTCTTCATCCTTCATTCAAATCTGCTGATACCCGGAATGAAGATCCAACTTTGTGAAGATAACTGCTCCATGTAATTCGTCTAACAATTCATCAATTACAAGAATGGGAAACTTATCTTTAATGATGATCTTGTTGAGCCCTCTATAATCAAGACACATACACCCTGATCCATCTGGCTTGGGTACCATTACCACTGGTGCAGAGTATGAACTTTGGTTAGGCCTAATTATTCTAGCCTCTAACATTTCAACAACCATACGCTCAATTTCAGTGT
This sequence comes from Pseudotsuga menziesii, assembly GCA_001517045.1. NCBI lineage: Eukaryota > Viridiplantae > Streptophyta > Pinopsida > Pinales > Pinaceae > Pseudotsuga > Pseudotsuga menziesii. The sequence goes on from LPNX010055660.1 coordinate 14,539, forward strand.
TTTGTCTATAGGAATATTAGTAAGGTCTGATGTTAGGAGGAACACTACTTGGAATTAAGTGGATAGCATGATCAAAGTCACAAATAGGTGGAAGACCTTTGGGAATATCTTCAAATACCTTGGAATGCTTATTAATGACCCTTTGGAGATATGGGGAGATAGTGAACTTTGAGGTTTGAATATCTAATGAGCAAAATTGTGCAACTACACCTTGATGCCCCTTTTTAAACAACTTTGTCATACCATTATAGATTATCACCTTGCTTGGTTTTCCCGTGATACCATTTAACTCATATTCTTTTCCTTCCCATGAAAAGTTTCTGAAAACTAAAAGCCATTGTTCCCAATGATTGTAACCATTGGACACCTAAAACAACATCAACACCACCCATTGGGATATAAATCATTAGAATATTCAATACATATTCCCCCATAGCCATATTTATATTATGGGATTTCCCTGAGCAATTTATAGTTCCTCCATATGCAGTCATTACTTGAAACCCTGGTGTTGGATATACAAAGCAATTAAGAACTTTGGCTAGTTTACAGTGCATGGAATTATGAATACTACCAGAATCAATCAACACTGTTACCTTCTTATTTTTTTATCTTCCTTCTATCTTGAGAGTTTGAGGAGTGATAATTATAGCCAATGCATGACAAGATACAGTGGGAGTAATTTCTTCTGAATTAGCCTCTTCTATTTCTTCTGAAGCCACCTCTTCTTGAGATGCTTACTCTTCTTTTAGTTCTTCCTCTTCGCAATCTATGTAGAATAATTTCTTCTTCTTGCACTTATGTCCCTTACTATACATGATTCCACAATTAAATCATAATCTGTTTTCTCTTCTTTCATCTAGTTGTTGGTGTGCCAACCTTTGTGGTGGATTAGAAGAAGGAACATTATTTTATATATATATATGTGTTGGAGAAGGATTTTCTAGTAGTCATTGCAATATTTTTACTTTCAACCATCCTTTCCATCATGAAATCCTTCTCTAGGGATGATGGTTCAAAGAGGCACACTTGATTTTGAATGTTATCTTTCAAGGTTCCAATAAAGAGACCTGACAAATTATCTTCTGAAATATTCTTCACTGTGAGACTTAGATGCTGAAATTGCTTGATGTGTTCTGTAACTGAACATTTTTTCTTGAGATTTACCAATTGAATGAAGAAGGTGTTTCTATCTATATCCCCATAATGTGCAATCAATTCTTATGTGAATATATACCAAGAGATAATAGATTCCTTTTTATGGTCAAAAATCCATTGGTACCATACAAATTGATCAGGTTCTAAATACACCAATGCAATAGTTACCTTTTGCATAGTGGGCACTTGGTGTAGATCAAAGAATTGCTCCATTTGAAAAAACCATGTGATTGGATCCTTGCCATCAAAATTTCTCATGTCAATTTTGGGGATAAATTAGTTTCTTGGATCTTAATTGAACCCATGATGTTGTATTGAATCATCAACTTTTGAGGACTCCAACTTCCTACTCTCCAATTGTTTTTCAATTTTCTCTAGACGTGACTAGAATAAGTCATCTTTTTCCTCCTTATTCTCTTCTTGAGTAGATAAATGAGGAATAAAGTTATGTTTTATATCCTTCATCAATTCCTTCAAGTCTTGAAGATCTTATTTTCTAGCCATCACTTTGAGATCCTCTTTACTAGGCATCCCATTGAGATCCTCTTTACTAGCCATCTTCTTTTCCAATTTAACTAAGTCATACATTTTCACATTTCCTTTAATCATATCTTCCAACTTAGACACTCTAAAATATATGTCTTCCATTTCATGCAATTCTAGTTGGTTTTTAGCATCGATCTCTGAATCCTAAATGTGAAGCCCCTAGAATTGCATGGAAATTAAAAGAATACAAGTTTTACAATAGATATATGATGAAATATAGAAGGAGCATTGACCAACTGACCAAATCAATAAATCAGATTTTATAGGAAGTAACTCATGAATGTTATTAAGGATAAACTTAAAATTCTAACTTTAAAGGAAGGACAACATAGAAGAGACGTGGATACAACAAAGTGGGTAGATGGATTTTTCCATTCACCAAAATCCTTCATTTCTAGCACAGACTCTACTGATACTTATTTCAATTATTGAAATACATATTACATTCATTCCTAGAATATATTATATTGTCAAATTATAAATACTTTTTGCTATCCTAAAGAAAAACAACATAACTTCTCAAAAGCAATACTTTAGAATATATAAAAACAGAGCTTTTATAGAACACAATTTATTTTATGTAGATATCAAAATCTTCAAATTCTAAGACTCCAGTGGATCCTAACAAAGTTCTCTCTAGTGGAAAGTTGTTTTGATTATTGTGGAAACTCTCCTTAATGGTTACTGGTGGTTGACGATTATACACAATCAACAAAGGTCTCCATGTTGCTGATAACTTTGTTTTTAATGCCTTTGTACTCCTTTTTAATGTCCATGATTTTAACAGTAGAAGGGATAATTTCCAGGAGACTAATGACTATTCAAAACCAGTTGGTTGCTTGGATGGACATGTCTTCCTACTCTCCGATAAAAAATTCCAACTGATGGATTGCATCCATAAATATTTTGTTGGAGACCTTGTTTTGAATATACAAGCAACTACAAAGGTATGACTGATCATCATGGTGTTACCTTATTGTTGATCTATTTTCGAAGGTTAATCATTTTAACATATTTACCTCAATAGGATTGTGCTATACTAATACCCTCGTAGTATATTGCACCCTGAAGAGAAAAAGACAAGAAGATCCATTCACCCTTTGCATTTGTGATCTTGTTGTAGGTTCTCCCACTCATTAAGAAGATTAAATTTTACCTAGAGAAACCTTCTTCTTTTGGTGACCTTTTAAGAAAGGCTCTTAGATTCGGTCTTCATCAACTCCATTTCCCATCTTCTTGGAACTAATCTCTTTCTCAATCTTCCAAAATCTAAAGAAATTATATTTTTTACTTTACTTTATAAATTTGTAATCCATAATATCAAGGAAAAAACATAAATGAGTTTCAAATTACTAGCTCTATATTTATTTGTTGAACATTATTTAGTAGATCTATTAAAATAAGGGAAAATCCTCTTGAATGCATGTGATTCATTTCATCATGCATGCATATATTTTTTAGTTTTACATCATCAATATTGCTTTATTATATCACTTATTGATCTTATAGTTGACAAACGAATAAGGAAAAATTGGTGCTAATTCAATTAGAACATATTTTCTCATTGTGCCACTATCCTAACAACCATAAAAAATCCCCTAAAACTCTTTTATTTCACTGTTTATTAGGATCGTTTTTCCCTTTGACACCTATGGTTAGTTGTGATAATTTTGCAAGACGAACTACCAATTTTCTTATGGGAATAGGTGGAAGCTAAGTGGAATCCTTCAAGTGAAATATTTCCAATTGTTCATGTAATTTTTAAGCAGTTTTATAATACACCTAAAGCATCCCCAAAGGAACAACCTCATCCTATGGAAGTTCATGATCAACTAGCATGCTTTTTGAGGCAATTTTCACCTTATTTCTCTCTTGTTTTCAAAAAAATGTAAGCTTGTATCCCTTCAAATGAAACAACAATAATTTTTCTAAAATGTCCTTAGGATGATTATAAATACTTGGGAATAATGGTCAAGCCAATAGTCCCTTACATCACCCCTACCCCCTGTCTTAGTTGTGTAGTAGTGTGCTATTTTGTAGTTTGAGTTCTTTTTTCATTTGTCATTTTACTATTATAGCTTAAATCACCTAGAATTTGATATTATCAATCCCCCATAAGTAGACATCATTCAAAGCAACTTAGCTTAAAATAATCGTAATTAAAATTTTCTAACTTTACCAATAGAAAGAACTAAGCTCTACACCCTCACTACAGCTGAGGAATACCTTGGATCTTTAGGCTTGTGAGTCAACTGAACCCTAGTTTTACTAGATCAACATCGACAATTCTTAGGATTTCTCGTGAGGCAAGGGTGTCTCTCTATGTTCTATTTTCTGACTTCATCTAGATTAAGACTAAATTCTAATCACTTTTATATTTCTAGATTCATCAATAATCACTTTACATTCGTATATTATAATATTTTCTATTTTTTGTCCATCCCTTATGTGGACACCAACACTATAGTTTAGGACTTTCATCATATCAATTTAATTAGCTAAAGGGAACTGCAAAGCATTTACTTCACCTTATCATATTTCAAGCATAAGCATACAAGCAAAATCTGTGTATTTCAAAGTTTCATACATGCAAATTTCATGATAATGTAGTTCTAAGCTTCCTTGTCATCACTTATCATTGTAGCGTAGATCTATTTAAGGGCTTGTATTTCTGAATATCTTACTTGCAAGGAATCTTATGTGCTCATGAAGTTGCAGATCTAAGTTCATATGTTATTTTTGGCTCTAGAATAGATCTGCTTTACATGCTTTATTTCATAAGTAGGTAGTTGTAACTTCATTTAATTCCTATAATTTACTTATCCTTAGGTTATTTTATTAAATACCACCTCCCTTGGATTTGTTTAGGAGCTATCCTAAATAGAGAGGTTGAGTGTTTTTGTGATGGTTACACCCAACCTGAACTTGCCCCCAAGACTACACCGATTGAGTTAGTAGTTTTCTTACATCTCCCAGGTGTGGATTAGGTAGCAACAAGAAACAAAGTAATTTTTAGAGGGGGGCGAGTTATGGATTTTGGCACAACATTTGGTTAAGATATGTATTTTGTGTTCTTTTATGAAACCTATTGTCATATGCATTTAAGTTTGTAATAAGAATGTTATCATTATAAAGTTTGTTCTTAGAATATTTTGACAATATATAGTCTCACCTACTTTTCTTAAATACTAAGAAAGTTAGATTTCTTGAAGTTAGGTCATTATTTAGAGTAGCTAGATCATTATCTTCTCTTATAAGTTACTATTCTTGGGTTGATGAATGCTCTTAGTCAAATTAACTTGATGTGCCATGTTGTATGCACAACTCCAAGCAAGCAATATTGTGGAGTTAGGGATTTATGTATTTTGCGGTATCGAGTTGTGGTCCACTAATGGAAATGAATTGCTAGCCCCTAGTTTCCTATGCAAAAAGAGATATCCATGCATGCGAAGAAGTCTCAATTCATCTCATCATTACCTCAGTAATTTTTTTTTTGTCTCATCAATAGTAATTTCATTTAGTTGAAAGAGGTGGTCCTTGAGCATTAACTCCAAGATTTTGGTCTCCATCTAGATAGAAAAGTCCACTTTCCATCCGAAGAAGAAGAGTTAAGGAAGAACAAATGTTAAAGGGTAGGACACTTGGAAGGAATTTATCATTATATATTCTTCATGAGGGGAAAACATCAACATGCTTCAAGAGTTGTGAAGTGGACCATTTATATCTTTTGATGAACAATGTGCTACTCAATTCGTATGTACTCATTTTTGCACCAATGCCAATAAAGGTTTACATTTTTATTCTACATTCTATCATTTGCATCATTTTTCAGTGAATCTACTACCAAATTAGTGTGGTGGACATAATAAAAACTCATTTTTTTGCATTTCTCACTTATATTACTCTTTTATTTCATTGTTTCGGATGTTTTCCTTATATTAATCTTGTTATTTCATTGTTTTGGATATTTTTCTTATATTACTCTTGTTATTTCATTGTTTTGGATATTTTCTACCAAGTAGGTGCCAAGGAAACAATAGGGCAATGATATAGCAAGTATCACATATATAATTGACTCTCACAATCTTCAAATATTATCAAACACAATTCCATGTGCCCTCCTTGCTAGAACAAAGAAAAAATCACATAATGACAATTGAAACCCTTACTAATTTACTCACTAGAGAGAAGAGAGTTATAACAACAAATTAATTAATTAATTAACACTACTACATATGGCTCAATTTTCCCACGAAAAAGTTAAAAATGTTGTTTTCGTGGAAAAATGGTTTAAATTTTTGGAAAAATATTTAAAATTGCCCGGTGTTCGTCGCTACAGCGACATTCTTGACCTTTCGCCGCTAGTAAATAGAACGTCGCTATAGCAACAGAGTTGCAATGTTAAATAAAAAACCACTTCATAATAAATTCTATGGCGATAAGTAGGTTTTGATTTGATGAAGAACTAAATAAGATCATATGTTTTTGTATAAGATAGAAGTAAAAGATTTAATACTTTGAGGACTATAAAATCACAAAATAAGAAAGGAGAACAAAATGTGTTACTTTAAATTATTTATATATCAAAGTATTTATGAATGGTAAAGACATATTTGACTTCAATTTCTCAAATATCAATATAAATATTTTTTTATGGGGAAAAAATGAAGTCCTGGTCAAACTCATCTCAGACATGTAAATTATTGGAGAACTAAAAGGAAACAAGTACCCACACATCAAGAAGTTTACTAATCCACTCCCACTCCAACATTTATCAACGTGGACTTAGATTTTGATGATGAAAAACTAGGTGTTGTCTTGACTTCTCATAGTTTTCCATTCCTTCTTCTTTTATGATATATATAGATATAATACTATTCTTTGTTTTGAGACCATTAGTGGGAATAGTATATTAATTTTTTATACATGAATTAGACAGTGAATAAATATTAAATTGTTAAGGCACATTGCTCTCTTTTCTTTTGTACATTCTTAATAGAATAATTAACCTTAAAACAAGGAAATTGAAATTGTTAAGGAACATTGTTCTTTTAAGTTTGTACATTTTTAATAAAATAATTAACCAACAAAAAAAAGGCACATTGCTCTTTTATCTTTGTACATTTTTAATAAAATAATTAACCAAAAAAAGATCTATAAGATAAAGTACAATTTTAATGTCATTATATTGTAAGTTCAGGTTTTAGTAAATAATAAATATTTTCAAATTATGGGAATATGAAGTGAATAATCATTTTTATTATCCTTGATATTGATATTGTGATAAATCAAGCTTGCATGATGATTTAATGTATGGACTTGGGTACATGTGAACCTTGGCTTAGAGATGTTGCTCTTCTTTTATTGATTTGATAATGAGTTGTTGATAGTAGCAATTGGATGAGGTCTCTTCATGGCATTTTGATGGATTCCATAACATGTTGTTAATATCTAACATCTTGATGAGCTCTCTCTTTTTTAACAATGTTGGCATGCTTGGAATATTGTTTGCTTAGCATTGATGCAATTATTTAACACTTTGTGCGTTTTATTGAGTGGGAATCCATCAAGTTAGGGTATCCCTAGGTTTTAAAGTGTTGATAATTATGCCTTGATGACATGAATGACTATGGTTTGTACTTTGCTATGTTTGGAATTACTCAGTTAAGATCACCTTGAATGGTTCCAACAAGATTATTGATATACGTATGTGGGTTTGAAGTCTCCTAGATAAAATGACTTAACATATATGAGTACATTTCATACATATTCATTCAAACCACATTATGTTTAACATCCCTTTATGGAGAAGTAGCCTTGTGCACACTTAATAAGGGTTATTTGGGTGTATCCATCCTTGGTTGAACTCTATTTGACCACATGGAGGATTAATACTAGACCAACCTATCTCTTTGGAGTGGTATCACACTTGGAAGATGATGATTGCAAAATAAAATTTGGTTTTCCATGGACCACCCTCTCTTATAGCACATATTTTGATGCATTCACACATGTTTTTTCTTGAAATGTTGGCACATGTTTCTAGGGTGCATTCTTCTTGTGCTCATGATTTGAATGCCTTGCTTGTATGGATACACTTGGAACTTGGATCACATCTTCATAAGGTTGACCACCAAAGAGCGACCCCCTTAATTTTCTCTCTTGACACACATTTAGATGCATTGTGATACTTTATTGCTTATAGGATGGGTCCTCCCCATTCATTCATTGGGATATTTGAGTATTTTTGGGATCTTGCACTTGTTTTGATGCTAATATTTTGATTGGTGAACTCATTGTTCCATTAATATACCTTTTGCACATTTTTTAATGAGTTGGAAAGTTGGAAATTGGGCCACTTTGAGGTGACGTCCAAGATGAAGGACTATGGTTGGCATGTGGACATCAATTATTATTTTCTTTAGTGGGAGATTCATTTATGGAGGGTCTTATTGCACATGTTTTGGGCATATGACACTTGAAGAAGTCAAATAAGGAAGACATACACTTTATTGGGGTTTCATTGCACACATACTCATGCCACCTAGATGGGATGTTTCACTTGGAGAGACCACATGTGCCATATTGAGGAGGTTTTTTTTTTTGATTCCGTTAAATAAGGAGGAACCCACCTAGGGAAATACACAAAATGATGTAGCCACCATATTATTTTATTCATTATTGACTTCACAACATGAGTTGGTTATGTGTTAGGATTATTTTATTGTTTTTCCTTGGAGAAAAAGTGGACCTAAACTAGATTATAAGGTTATCACTACAAAGTTACTTGCAGATTTTGAAGACTTCTTGTTTGTAGAGATGAAGTAGGAAACAATTTGAAGGTACTTAAAGGTTCACATTGGTGAATCCATGTATTTAGTTTGGTCTGAGGTATGACGATTGCACATTTTAGTATTTTTGGAGGGTTTCAAGTATGGCATTGCATCTATTTGTTCCATTGGATTTTTCATATATTCAGGGTTATCCAAGTTATTTACATTTCCAATTATGGAAGGAGATTTCCCTAAAGTTTCTTGGAAACCCTCTTGAAGCTTCAAAATCCATGGAATTCTTAATAGAGTTTCTTCCAAATCTCAATATGGTTCTTCAGGATGTCACGATGAAGATGTTTGCACTTCCATTAATGGGGAAATTGTATGGGAATGTTCCCATGGTTTCATCTAGAAGGATATACTCTATTTTAGACATTTTGTTGAAGTTTTCCAAGAAGATTAGAGTGAGAGTGAAGTTTACTTCATACATAATGCACATGTCTTGGTTGATATTCATAATAGAATAAAAAAATATGTGATACTTTAAAACTTTCTTTTCTCTATGATAAAATGAAGGCAATCTAACCTACAACATAAACTCCAATTTTGTAACATATGTATTCACCAGATTTTATAAGTCGGGATCTGGATACAACATGGATCTTGGTAAATACATGAGGTACGTAACAATTTTATATGCATGAAAAATGTTCGACGTTCATTTGGTTGCTTATTGATCATCATTGCTTATTGACATATTGTGTTTTACAGCTTTGAAATTTAATATATATTATATCATCATCATCATCATCGTCGTCGTCATCATCATCGTCATCTTCAGCATCATCATCTTCAGCATCAACATCATCATCATCAACATCATCATCATCATCTTCATCATCATCTTCAATATCGTCGCCATCATCATGATCATCATCGTCATCATGATCATCATCTTCATGATGATCATTATTGTCGTCACCATCTTCATCATCATCATCATCATCATCATCATCTTCCTCATCTTCATCGTCATGATCATTATGATCAATATCATCGACATAATCATGATCATCATCGTCATCACCATCTTCATCATGATCAATATCATCATCATGATCATCATCGTCATCATCATCATGATCATCATCTTCATCATGATCATCATCTTCATCATGATCATCAATATCGTCATCACCATCTTCATCATCATATTAATCATGGTGACGATATTGATCATAATGATCATGACGATGAAGATGAGGAAGAAGATGATGATGATGATGAAGATGGTGAAGATGTTCATGATGTTCATGATGAAGATGATGATCATGATGACGATGATGGTGATGATATTGAAGATGATGCTGAAGATGACAATGATGAAGTTGATGATGATGATGATGAAATAATATATATTAAAGTTCGAAGTTGTAAAACACAATATGTCAATAAGCAATGCAACATGATGATGAAGATGAAGAAGATGATGATGATGATGATGGATATGGTGATGACGAAGATGATCATGATGAAGATGATGATCATGATGATGATAATGATCATGATGATGATATTGATCATGATGAAGAAGGTGATGACAATGACGATGATGATCATGATGATGACAACGATATTGATCATGATGATAATGATGATGAATATGAGGAAGATGATGATGATGATTACTGTGAAGATGGTGATGATCATGATGATCATGATGAATATGGTGATGACGATGATGATCATGATGATAGCGACGATATTGATCATTATGATGAAGATGAGGAAGATGATGATGATGATGGTGAATATGGTGGTGGTGATGATGATGATGATGAAGATGATGATCATGATGACGATGATGATCATGATGAATATGGTGATGATGATGATGGTGACGATATTGATCATGATCATGATGATGATGAAGATGAGGAAGATGGTGATGATGATGAAGATGGTGATGACAATGATGATCATGATGAAGAAGATGATGATGATGATGGTGATGATGGTGATGATGATGATGAGGAAGATGGTGACGTTGATGATGATAATTATGAAGATGACGATCATGATGATGATGATGATGATCATGATGATGATATTGATCATGATGAAGATGGTGATGACCATGATGATCATGATGATGGCGACGATATTAATCATGATCATCATGATGATGAAGATGAGGAAGATGATGATGATGATGATGAAGATGGTGATGATGATGATGAACATGATAAAGATGACGATGATGATCATGATGAAGATATTGATCATGATGAATATGGTGATGATGATGACGATCATGATGATGGTGACGATATTGATCATGATCATCATGATGATGAAGATGAGGAAGATGATGATGATGATGATGAAGATGGTGATGACGACGATGACGACGACGACGACGATGATGAATATGGTGATGACGATGATGATCATGATGAAGGTGATGATCCTTATGACGATGATGATGATGAATATGGTGATGACGATGATGGTCATGATGAAGGTGATGATCCTTATGACGATGATGATCATGATGATGGTGATGATATTGATGATGATGATGATGATGATGATGATGATGATGATGATGATTAAAATGATGATGATGATGATGAATATGGTGATGAAGATGATGATCATGATGACGTTGATGATCATGATGACAATATTGATCATGATGAAGATGGTGACAATGATGACGATGATGATCATGATGATGGCAATGATATTGATCATAATTATTATGATTAAGTTCATCACCATAATCATGATCATCATTGTCATCACCATATTCATCATGATAAATATCATCATCATGATCATCATTGTCATCATGATCATCATCTTCATCATGATCATCATAGTGATCCCCATCTTCATCATGATCATCACCATCTTCTTCATCATGATCATCATGATCATTGTTGTCATCATGATACCACTAATTAGTACATACAGTCAATACTAACAAGCAAATTGTTTTTGTGCATCCTAAAAACAAGCATTTCTAGATGATCTATACATGCCAAACTAAACACAAAGTTTTAAAGTGTACATCATATATATACCATTAAATTTACATATCATCAAGATTGCACATGTGTTATTTTTATATATCAACCCAAAAATAGTCATTCTAAAACATATATCTTATATCAATGATCACATTCGAAGTACCATAAACAACAAATAGAAATATAATGAGGCATCATTAATAAAATTAAAATTAAATATATAAAAATTAAATAAATAAAACAAAACAAAAATATATATAAAAATATAAAATAAATAAAATATATAAAAAAAACAAAAAACAAAACAAAGAACCGATGCAATATTTTCCACAGCCGAACCAACACTGCAATATTCAACCCCATGGAGGTGTTGACAGGTGCTGTCAGAGTGATTAGGTTTGATGTGTTCAATTCCTCTTCTGGTTGTTAGTGTTCCTGGTTCGTGGTTGCATAGTGTTACTGCTGTTCCTCCAAGGGTTCGGCTTAAGCTGATATAATGTCTGTATCGACCATAGAGTAGGTAACTGAAGGTGACAGAAGTAAGTGTTAAAATCCAAATTTATGGTTTGGGAAACATTAAGGCTGCCAGAAAAGAAGGAGAGGCACTAGCCCCTTGCCACTTTGGAGAGGAAATATTGAAAATACATTAGGCCTTTGAACATAGTCATGTAGAGGAGGTCACGTAGAGGAGGGTTTGCAGCGGTTAGGGTTTGCAGAGGTAGAGGACTGTTTGAAGAGGTAGAGGAGGGTTGGAAATGGTCAGGGTTTGTATATGTAGATGGTTTGCAGAGGCAGGGGAGGGTTTACTGAGGTCACTCAAAGGGTGAGAGAATGCCCCCGAAATCGGTCAGTACTCTAGAATGATTGAGCATGCTCCATTTTTCTCAAATAAATTTGATTTGGAATTATAAAAAAAGTTCTCTATGTAGAATAAATCTTTATTTAGCATGGATTTATACTGGTATGGAAAATTTGAAAAGACTGTGTTCATATTATAGTTTAAAAGTTGAACTTATTTTCCCTTGAATTGGCCTCTCTGTGTGAGGTTATGGATTTTACAGTGCCCAGAACTGAATACTATGATGAATATCACATACAAACACCCATGCAATCACCCTAAAGTCAAAATTTTCACCGCCATCAAACCCTATGTTTTCCATTTGAAAAACAAGCCATTCGCAAAAATAAATTGCCTTAGGAAAATGCATGCCGTATTGTCAGTATGTGTAGCCAGGTCCAACTTAAATTGGATTTATTTAGTCTTTTATATGGATTACAATCCTACACTTCCAAAATCTGTGAATCATCCTTTCTTAGCAAATTATTCATCTACCAATTAGGCATCTGATTTAGTTTTCAATAGTTTTTACTAGGTTTACTAAAATGCACACAATGCCTTCTTTATAGGGAAAATTTGAGTAATTAAACTTTAGACATGTGTGTTTTAACATTCCACATATTCCTATATTTCCATATTTTAAATTGGACACCAAAAACTTCTTATGCAAAAATACGCCATATCTGATTTTTTTCACAGGGTAAAAATCAACGTTGAGTGCTTGATGGAAATGCATGCTAGGTCCTGTCATTAATGCTAAATTGTGGCCCCTTATTTTGTACAATTGTGTAGTTATATACTATGGATCCTACCAAAAAATCATTTTCTCTTTTCCATTTACCTTGGAAGCAATCACGTTTCTATGTGATTATTGATGATGATTTTCTGGGCATATTTAAGAAGGGTCATGACAATATTTCAATCGGGAGATTGCCCATCACTGCATAGAGAAATTGGATTTGTGAAAGCTCAAGGTGTCAAAATTTATAACGAATTCAAAATTTCATATTTGTTATGAATTATTCAAGATCTATGATGATGAAAAGCTATAAGAAAATGGGTCACACAGCCCATGATGTTGCCTTTATCAAAGGAGTGGTAGCCATCATTGAAGATCAACTGGATGCTCTCAATGATGATGACTTTGATGAAGAAGATACATTTGTCCTATTTTAATAGGTGCATACTTTGAAGACAATGAAGGATGCAGTGGAAGATATATAGTTTCTTAGATAGTATGGGATGTTAGAGGATTGAAAAAACTATACCTCATTGGGGTTATGAGACATGTATGTGGGGATTGTTGTCCAATAGTTCAGGAGAGATCCATGAGCTAGTCTCCCAATTGTAATCCAAGTTCAATTAATACCTTTATCAGGGTTACAAGACATTTCAAGTGATAATGGTATCCAATGATGATGGGAACTTCGATTACAGTTGGGAGACTATACCTTTCAAAGAAACATGGAGCAATTTGAAGGAGTCTTACTATTCTGAGAACTGTTTACAAATTTCATCTTAGGAAGAATGCTATTTATGTTGTTTTTAAGTTGACAGTATGTTGACGTAGAAATGTTAGGTATCATAGAGAATGTATTTCTCCATTAAAGGAAAGTGTTACAAATAAATGAATAAATGTATCATTGGCAGGTTGTTACAAATCTGGAAGTAAGAGTTTGAATTAGTTAGAGAGCTGGAAATATGTGTCCCAATTAGCTAGATAGGTGTCCATTCTGATCTAATTTTAAAGGGATCCGATGATCATATATATATATATATATATCCAGATTAGTTCTAAGAAGAAAGTGTGATCCATATCCTTATTATGTGCAATTTTGTTTTGTTGTGTTTTTAATTTTATCTACATTTGAGAGTGTATCTCTTCTCATCATGTGTGAACGGCATGGATAAACATAACAATATCATTAAACCCTCTTTGAATGAGTACATAAACAAAATTTGGCATTGATAATCAAATTTTCCTCCTCTAAGTGGATATTGTGTCATTGTGGCCACATTCTGGAATCAACATGCCACCTTCCATAGGAAGCATGCCACCTCACAAAGGACTCAAGAATATCAAATATTTTAAAAACCACTATTGTGTACTATCTCTCCAAACTTGGTATTGAAAAGATAAGTGCAAATGGATGAGAGAATCATCCAATTGTCAAACTGGGTACCTACGAGCAAAGATGTACACAAGGTAAAGAACTACATTGACATAGGAGCTCTCAACACGGATCATTGGAAAGGATTTACTCATTTCAAATTGAATTGGAATAGGCAAATATTTTCCTTTCATATTGATATTAATGCCAAAACAGAAAAGTGTTTGTGCAAAGGTGATGCAGGAGCACTTTTAAGGAAAGCATTTTTTTTCTCGAGTCTCCTGCAAGGACAGGTAATAAAGTTGGAAGGTTGGGTACTGTGAGGAGAGAGATAGTAGGAGGTGAAGGATCTACTAGTACAATAGTATCACTTTGCAAACCAAGAAATAAAGCTTTTGGGAGACTTGGGAAACATGTAGAATGTGAAAACCATTGGTTACACATCTTTTTGAGGCTACCAAAGCCATTAGTTTGAGATCTATCCCATCAATATTGCGCAAGCTTTGGAAAAAAATTGGAAATAGGTTTTCTTCTCATATCCTCTTTCCTCTTTTATTTATTGTCATGCATGCAAATTTAATGAACATTTGATTGAGAATCTAGACTAGTGTAAGCTTGTGAGCTTAACCCACTTGTCTAGAGGATCAACTTCGTACATAGGTGAATCCATTCACAATAGGGGTGAAATGTATACTAGTGTAAGTTTGTGAGCTTAACCCACTTGTCGAGAGGATCAACTTAGTACATAGGTGAATCCATTTAAAATAGGGGTGAAATGTATAGAATATTCAAATAGGAGGATTACCCTAATATGACCCCTCCTAGTGACCCAACAAGTAGGAACATTGATGATAATTTGTTTTCTAATATTAAGAGATATGATTTGCACAACATTGCTACTAGAACCTTTATTCTACCTTCCTAAGAGACCATACAATGGAACATAAAACAAACTAGTATAAAGAGAATAATAGTTGTAAATGATAATAAACAATGCATTGCTTCCTTTTCAATTATCATAATTGGAGAAGTCTTACAGAGTGCATGAACATGAAGCATAAGTGATTATTGAATGAGTGGAACTCACTACTGGCGGCTGAGAGAAGAGAACTCAACACAATGTTCTTCATCCTATGAAAAAAAGGAATAGGTTAAGAAATAGGAAATAAAATATATCAAAATTATGCAAGCAAAAATGAAAATATGTAGCACAGGCAGTAAGTTCCTTACTTCTCATAGTTGCTTGCATGTGGGTTTTGTGGCACATATTTAGACAAAGGCAGAGAGGAAATCAATTATGTACCAAGACCTTTACTCTGTGTCCCAACAACTTAGCTCAAAGCAACGAGTTCCTTCCATTGAAGTGGCAAGTTACATATGAGCACTCATTAAAGATAATCATAGCAACGAGTACATATGAGAACTCATAAACTTGAATCCTCTGTCAAGGAAAGCCTTGGATTGTTTATTTGGCTGGCATATCAAGTTCATAAAAGGAGAAACACATGTTGTTTAGGTAAAATAACTGAGGTTACTCTAACGTTGAACATTAAAAATGATAGAATTAAGATTTTGAGATGAGAAAATAGTTATTTTGATCATTTTTGAAATGAGGAAATAGTCAACTATTATGTAGCCATTTCAAGAAGTTGTCACCATAATTGTTTTCTTATTTTTTCCTTTTTTCTACTTTTTATATAGGCAAGTTTAAAGCAGTTATTCCAAGTGATGGATTTTATGCACTTTCATAATTTCTTAAACCCTGATGTACAAGTTTGTAGGACATTACTAATTCAGTATAGTGACCTACACATATTTTTTTATATTGGCAACTTTAACTCACTTCTTCCAAGTGTCGTGGAGTTTATGCACTTTCAAAATTTCTTAAACCCTGATGTACAGGTTTGTAGGACATCACTAATTCAATATAGTGACATACTCATTTTTTTGTTCCATATATCTCTGTAGGATATCATTGATTAAGTATAGTGTGACCTACACCAATTTTTGTTGCACAATGCAAAGTATGCATTAATGGTTTTATGCTGAGAAAAATGCATCTTATTGTAGTCACCTTTGTACAAATTACCTTCTCTTTGAAAAGATTACATTGTGCAGTTAATTCTCATTAGAGTAGATCCTATTGAATTATCTCTACAGTTCGGTGTTCCTTTCATGGTGATTACAAATGAGGAGACAAAGTCTTCTCTATCCTATCTGTCAGTTTTGGGCTATAGTTCCAGAACAAGTTGATATGTTCTTGATGAGATTTTTCTTATGTACTGATTTTATGTCTCTGCATATTTCTTTCTTTGAGCTAGTATCTTATCTCTTTGTAGCTTTTCTCTTGTATCGTAGACCTTTTCATGTTGTCATTAGTGTAGCTATAGGAACTACTTGTGTAGTCCCTCTATGTAGTGCACTGATTGTACTATTTTAGTCCCAATGACCCACTTTTGTAGTTATTCATTAAAAATTATTAAAATTATCTTATATTATCTTATCTACCTATTAATTATGCTTTTGTGGAAGATTGAAAACTATTTTGGATGATTTTTTGGTGAAAACTAGTGGCTTCTCAATCCCATTGCCTATTAAATTGTTCCTTGGACAAATTTTTAAACTTATGGTAACTTTTAGTTGTGTACTTGTGTTTTCTGCAATCTAGAAATACAAAATTCAATTGAAGAGCTTAAACAAATTACATAGGACTTAAAAATAATGTATTTCACTCTGTATACTGTCCCAACCATAAAAAAGTAGGGAGTAGAACGTTGTGTTGGTGTTTTTTGCATAGGCTGGAAGCAAGTAGAAGAGAAGTTCGGGTTGGGAGGAAGGAACTCACTGCTGGTGGCTGGGAGAAGAGAAGACGGACTACTGGGAGATTAATAAATGTTGCCCTGTTTATGTCAACCCTGTCCACATAGTAAAGAAGAACCTACCCTTAAGTAAGCTCATTAATGGTCTTAGGTTTAAAGAAAATAATTTCCCTCCTTAAATGATTTTTCCTCCTTAAACGATTTTGTAGACCCTAGGTGAATAAACTACATCTGGGTATGCTCTTGGATATTAAAATTAATCAATCTGATCAACTCTTAAATGGATGTTTCGATGGGATATGAAACTAAATACTGCAAGATTCCCATTGCATTGCATTTGTCAAATGCATAGTCTATACGCCACAAACACACCAACATTAAAGAAATACATAACATAATACGTATTTAATGTTGAGATGGATGAGATTCATTAATTAATATACATGCCAGCAGGAACATAGGAGAATTCAATGCTAGTTGCATCCTTTCCAACGTTTAATCTTCCAGCTGTTGCTTTTCTTATATTTTGACAACCAAAGTATTCAAACAAGCACAAACTCACTTTTGGAAAATCTCAGTTGTTGCTGCAATTTGGAAATTCCCATTTGCATGGAATGGAATTCCCAAATTGATAGCAAATTTGCATGGAATGGAATTCCCTATGCTGAGATGTTTTGTGATTCCTTTCCATGTTTCATTATACCATCCTTTCTAAATACAACTTCAAAGAGAAAAGAATGAATACCATTATTTATTATAATATAATGAGGGAATGCTCTTTGATGGTGCTTCGAAACGCAATCCAGGGGTGGCAGGTGCGGGTGGGATCCTAGTTGATCCCGGAGGACAAGTGGAACATAGATTCGCTTGGGGACTGGGTCCTAGAACCAACAACGAAGCAGAATGGATGGCCCTTCTCCAAGGTGTTCACCTTATTCGGAACAAAAATCTCCAGAAAGTTCTGGTCTTCGGCGACTCCAGGCATGTCATCTATAAGATGATTAATGGGTATCCTTCAGGAGATATCAAATGTCGTAGATTATATAAAAAGGATCAACTTCTTTTGTCCCAACCCATCGAATTTTATCACATTCTTCGCCAGAATAACAAGGACGCAGATGCGATGGAAAATGTTGGAGCTAGTCTCCCTCAAGGCCATTTCAGACAGGACGAGGATCCTCCTTTATTCAAAGCCATTCCATGAAGAGAGCTCTAAGAAACCTCCATCAAATCAAGAATAGGCAAACTTATGAAATGAAGCTTCTTGATTCCAAGGACTATAATTGCATGGTTATTGTTTTTTCCCCCCTTGGCTCCCTTGTTTTCATCCTCTCCCTCTTTCTCCTTTCTTTCCTCCCCTTTCCATCTTCCCGCTCCCCCCTTCATCCCTTCTACCGCTCCCTCTCCTCGCGTCACCCCCTTCCATCTGGCTTTCACCCTCTCCCTTCCCTTGGCGGTCACCTGCATTTAAGATCCCGTCTTGTCTTTCCCTATTTGGCGGCCGCGTGGATAGTCCATCCCACCTCGACAGCAGAGAATTTAACTCCCCTCAGGCTCACATTGAAGTGCCATTCCTCCTCGCACGAACGAGGTTCTTCTTACTCTGTCTCCATGTCGAACCTTAGCCTTATCCTGTCTCATGGTTACGCTGCGGGTTTGTATTCAGACTTTGCCATCCTTCTGCAAGAGGCAGACGGAACTGGAATAGGGAGTTTGCAGGTTCCTCCTTGGCATAAGCGGCCTTCTATCGTTGAAGAAAATCCCGTTCAGTTTGCTCTCTGTCAAAGTTATTACCCTTCAGATCATTGGGAAATTGACTCTCAGGTTGAGAATTGGAGTAACTCAGCCTTCCAGCACGCAAATCATCAAGAGTTAGCAGAGGTAGCAGTTGGCCCCTTGCAATCGCAGCTGTCTCGCTTGGATATTTCATCCGACCCAGGCATTATGGCGCATTTGGGTAACAACCTTGGATTGCAGGATATCATGAAGAACTTACGAAGGGTATATGAGTTGACAGCTATAGGGGTTAAGGAGAGTAGAGACACAGCCAAGGAAATAAAGGAAATGAGCGAAACTGTTAGGAGGACATCTCAGGAAGTCAGCAACAATGGAGCCCGCACAGACGACTTGGAAAGCAATCTGCTAGAACTTCTAGGCAGAGTTGAACGCATTGAAGAAGACATTCAAAGGCTCGTTTCAATGAACCAGGAGAGCAGGGTCAATGGCGTCAACGACCCAGCACCCCAGCCTATGGAAGAAGAATCTGTTCAGCAGCCCCGCCCTCAGAGAGGCAAATGAATTTTATAGCCCGTTTTATGTTCAGTTTAGTAAGGGGTTTATGTTTCAATTTTGTATGAATCATGTTTTTCTGCACTCTGCTATGTAGACAGTTTGTAAGGGTATTCTCTACCCGGTTAGTATGCAGCTCAGAAACAATCTTTTGCTCACTGTTCTGGGAGATAGATCATGTTTGGCTTGTTGTTTTTATGCCAAGTTGGCCTTATATCTTCCTTCGGAAATGTAATGAATGGCTGTGCACAGCCTAATAATACAACCCCTTTTCTGTTTCTGTTAAAAAATAAAAAAAAAATATAATGAGGGAATGCAACAAAAGTAGGGATGAAGATTTACTAGATCTACACATTTCGGTGTACATGACAATTAAGGACCTCTAAAAGATGGGCATCCCTCCCTCCTTTGAATTCCAAGTGTCTTCAGTGAGAATAGGGAATTCTCCATTCATGCTAATAAAATTCATGGAAGGTGTCTCTCTATAATGAAAAATCCTCCTCAAAACTCTTCAAATAATAACTTCCCCAAGCTTTGGAACATGAGCTGACTGTTAAATGCTTTCCCTAAAGCTAGGACATTATTCGAATCAAGGGGTTAACCAAACCAAATCCTTAAATGGTTGATTCGGTATGGATACATGTGGAAGATAGTATTTTATCCATGTACCAAGCGACCATATTTCCTTAAAATATGCCAAAACAATGGAATGCTCCTCCTAAATCAGCCTCAATTTCCATCATAGATACTTCAATAAGTGGAACACTTTTTCTCTTCTTGATGCATTGAGGGCTTAGACTTTCTCCTTTTCTCTTTTTGTCTTTTTCTCTTCTTGATGCATTGATGCATTGATGATGAGTGATCCTCCCTTTTGTTGAAGATGACTGAGGTGCACTCTACTAACAGAGAGAGCTTGGGAAAGAGTGATGAGAGTCTGCCCCTGCACTCAAGATTACTTGCATGGTCAATGCGCTCTCTAACTGAATATTTAATCCAATTTTGCTTACTTGAATTGATCTCACCTGCATGCATTAAGCATGGTGCCGAGTGCATCTATACACTTCCAGGTTCTATCTTCATTTGAGGGAATCTATACACACTATGGCATGCATTTTTTCCTCAACAAACTTATGACTTTAGGTGCTCTATTTTTCTAATGGAAGAATAAGGTTTTCCCATTAATGTTTAGATTCCTTTAAAATTGGTAGGATTAGAATTTAATCTTTTAACTTTTTTGTTGTTGTTGTTGTTCAAAGATCTGAATATTTGGAATTTTTTTAAAGTTATTTTCAAAGTATTTTCCCCAAAATTCGGTTAAAATGGTTGGAATGGTAGACATAAGAATAGTAGAAATAAAGTGTTATGAACCAACCAAAATCTGGCGTTTTTGGTGGATAATGCTTGAAAAGGTTAAAATAATCTAATCTTTAGAAAAATCTATGTTATGTAAATGGAGAAAGTAGTAAAATGGTAGTTATATTCCGACCATTTTCCCCAAAATCCGGTGCCGATGGTTAAAATTGTAGATATAAAAAGTTATGAGTAGAACCAAAAAAAGATAGGATTGGTAGGTAATGGTTGAAAAAGTCAACCTCAACAACTTTGGTAATTGATGCTTCCAATATATCAATGTTATCAACTCTGTTTTCAATATCTTTGTTTTTCCTTTCCAATTTTGGTATTAATGCCAAATTTTTATCCTAAAGTTTTTTTTAATTTTTTAAATGCTACTTTGAAATGATTTAAAACTTTTCTTGTAAATATGAAATTTGTTGCTCATGATGAGGTAGAGAAAATTCTGTTCTTGTACCTTCTATTTACTTTCTAGATTCTTTAAATTTTTTCCATACAAGGAGTGTACTTATTCCACTTGAGTAATAAGGTCCTTAGTATTAACTTCACTTTTATTTGTGTGTTCTACCCCAAGGAGTGTACTATTTGTATTGACTTCACTTTTATTTGCGACTTCACCTTTTTCCATACAAGGAGTGTACTATTTGTATTGACTTCACTTTTATTTGTGTGTCCCATCTTATGACATGAGTAACATTCAAAAGATGTGTAATCCCTTCTAGATATCTTCTTGGAGCTAGGTGATCTTCTAGGAGATGAACCTTGACTCTTCCTTATGAATCTTCCATTCTTGGTGTGTGTAGCTAGTGCCTAATCTTCATTGTCATTTAGCTTCTCTTCTCTGTTTATTATCCTTCCTTATTCTTGATTATCCTTCTTCTTGTATAATTTCTAATTTTAAATCATCGCTTACAACATTCATAGATTTAATTTAGTGTAACATTCAATCAATTTACATTCCATTAATAGATAAGAAGAAAGCTACCCTTATGAATGTTTTTCCTTCATTTAGAATTTCATGATTGTTCTAAATGCTGGTATTTGGTAAAGAAAGGGATAATGTATTACAACATTCTTAGAGTTAACCTAGAGTAACATCCAATCAGTTTACATTACAATAATGCTGAGAAGCAAGCTATCTTAGCCAATGTTTTGCCTTTGTGTAGAATTTAATGACTATTCTAAATGTTGGTATTAGGTAAAGAAAGGGATTTCATAATTTTCAACACCTTATAATTTGTGTTGAAATCCTAATAACAAGAGGTAAACCATGCTCCTACCCTAGGTTACTCTAATGTTATGCCATTGGTTGTGATCTACTTACACATGACAATATCAATAATCACGTGTATTTTTCAAGTTGCAATTTAACATCCACAAAAGGCGTAACTACACAGTCACTGAATGATAATGGTTAGCAATCATGCATAACATTTACAAATTTTGATATTATTTGCTTCCTAGTCCTAAGACCTTTTGAAATACCATTTTAGAACCTGGAAATCATGTTCAAGTTAGTGTTGAGTTATATGAGTTATGTGTGAATTTAATAGGAGTTGCAACATAATTTTTAGATTGTATTATCCATATAGCATTCATGATGGATGGATACAAGTTAGTAGTAATTTAGTACGTCTTTATAAAAAAATATACAATACATAGTGAATGGGCTTCATTTTTTGGCGGCATTATCCTTTGAAACATTTCTTTTCTAAGTGTAGCATAACCCAGTTAGTGATATGAAACTCAACAAGGATGTGGTGACAATCCTGGAGGGTTTATAACAAGCTTGAGAGGTTGTGAGGTCTCTTGTGACATGGGCATGAATGTGTGGAATATTTTGAACAAAAGTGGAAGATTTGTATTGTTCACATTTCTTGTATTGTGAAGTGGATGGTGGAAGAGTGATGGGTAGATCAAAAGGTGCCAAAGGTTGATAGCCATAACATGCTTCAACATGTGAATAACCTGTAAATTTATATATTGCTTGATTATAGTTGTGTTGAAATACATGACAGAACATGCTACAAAATGTGAATAACTTGTAAATGTATATATTTATCAATTATAGTTGTGTTGTAATACATGTAATTTTGTAAATAGGAATTCCATAATGTGTTGCTAGAATAGTAGACAGAAGAGGCATGTACCAAGTTATGGCTACCAACCTTAGTCTATGGATATATTTGGGAATAAAAGGAAATAGAAATATGCAGCTTACATCCAAGTAGTTTCCATAACGTTTTCCAAAATGTGATGAGGAATCCATAATCACTATCTAAGGCTATGTTAGGGGACAATCCAAAATGAAACTAGATCTTAGAGAAGAATAGTGCGACTACTTGCTTAACTGATGTAATCTTATTACATGGATTTAGATAGCCATTTTGGAGAATCTGTAAACCACAATAGAGATACAATAATTTTTTATTAGCCTTGTGGTAAGGACACTGGGAAATACATGTATATGGACTCCCAAGGTTGAGAAAGAAGCGATAGAGCTGGTAGAGTACCTACTATTTATGGATACAATATGAGATAACATAAGAAACTCAGTAAAATCTCCCATTATGAGATGATATGAATTTAATAATTGATTATGTCTTATTACTCCACATCTCACCATTGTCACATGCAAAAGATTAAGAATAGTATGACAATCCAAATGGGAATTCAATGTGGGTTAGTTTATGAGATAAGCACCAAATTCAAATTATTTTAGTAACTTAGTTCCTTTTGGTTTCTATCTCAATTTCTTCTCTATTTTCTAAATCTATGAGCCTTAAAGGGAGGCTCTCTCCCTCGACTTCGATTTTGCACTTTTACATTTATGTATATCTTGGGGTTTTTTTTTGTTAGTGTCCTAATTATGTAATGGATTTGCTTTGATGTTGTCCTAGTTGTATATTGGTGATCCAAAATGATTCCTAAAAATGATAGGAATGTAAATCTCTGTAAGGGAGGAGAGTTGGGAATGGGAAATGAAAGGTCAAGTATTTTAGCCTTTATACTACCCTTATCTCTACCTATATTTTCTTGTTACATCAACAAGTGTGTATATATTATAATTTAGGGGTGGAGGAAGAATAATTATATTCCTATATTGAAGGTGGAATAGATAAATATACAATCGAAATGGATTGAACCATCATCATCCTTTAACCTGTAAATATTGAAAATTTACGATAGGTTAAGTCATTTATTAAGCATGGTAAATAATAAAGATAGTGCCATTATTGTTGATGGAGGAAAAGGCTGCAAAATTTGTACAAGATGTTTCACATTCAGGGCCAAATTGTCCCCTTCCACCTCTATATAACAAGTAGTGCAATAAATGAAAATATGCTTAAATTTTTCATTCAGGGATATATATGTGAAGGGTTTTCTATATAGTTGTCACTTAGGGATTTCCAACATATAATGAAAATTTCTATTTGTGAGTCATAGAGGGTTTGATATTTCCATTTGCAAGCTACCAAGGGATTTGGAATATACATTACTGAAATTGATCATTGTTAACTAGAAGCATGATTGAAATTTAGCATTTGCATTAAGGTTTCCCTTCTTCTCCTTTGGTATCTACTTTTTTACATTTTTAAATATTTATATAAAGATTATTTTCTCTAACTAATTCAATTTGATCCTTCTAGCATTTGCAACGGAATATTTTAGGGCTAATGCATATGTATTTATCCCTTGTATTATAATGCTATGGGATTGTATATTTAAGCTCAGGCACCAATGGTAAAGAGATCCTAGTGGGAGGAACGAAGCATGGCATTTTGTCTTAAGTTATACCTAATGGGTGTCAAAGGATATATTACTTCACCCCAATGAAAACTTCACCCTATAATTATTGATTTACTGATTCCATTACTTCATTTGTGTAGGTCATTACTGTGCGTGGAAAGTTGAAGACCCAAAAAATGGAGCTGGGACATGATTTTATTTAAATTGAAAAATCCAAATCATTACTATTTTTTCTACAAGATAGGAAATGCTAGTCATTGTCAGGAAACAAAATCATTTATATTTGATATTTAAAATAAAATAAAAATACAGTTCCGTCGCTATAGCGACGCCACGACATAGCAATTTTGTCGAAACTTTCGATGCCATGGCGTCGCTACACCAACAAGGGTTCGTCGCAAAACTATTTTTTTCTTTTTTAAATAATAAGAACCCTTGCTATAGCGACGCATGTGTCGTCGCTACAACAACAACATTACGTCACTACAGCAATGCCATTCCATCACAACCTTTTGTTTTTTTTCAAAATTGCATACGTTCGTCACTCTACCGATGAAGTTTCATCGCAAACATGTTGTTATTTATGTTGCTATAGTGATGGTATGTTCATCGCAAATGGTATTGTTGCAAAAGCGACAAAATTCCATCGAAAAAGAACTCTATTTATTCATCGTAAGAGCGACACATGCCCTTCATCGCAATAGCGATGAAGTTATAAAGCTATTGCTTTAATGGCAAAAATTTTCCACGAAATAAAGGGGCCATTTTCATTGCTAAAGCAACGCACAAGTGTTGCGATAGCAACGAAATTTCATGGGAAAAATGTCCACATGTACTAGTATCCCAATGAAACTATTTGGGATTTTTATCAAATATTTAAGACACTAATGGCAAGAGTCATCTTTGAGATGAGCGATATTCAACATAACG
The DNA here is from genome assembly GCA_001517045.1 of Pseudotsuga menziesii. Classification (NCBI taxonomy): domain Eukaryota; kingdom Viridiplantae; phylum Streptophyta; class Pinopsida; order Pinales; family Pinaceae; genus Pseudotsuga; species Pseudotsuga menziesii. Next base: position 40,141 of record LPNX010055660.1, read on the forward strand.
AATGGTTCATCACGACGTTACTAACTCATATCAAACTACCATTGATGAAGCAAAATATCATGACACAGAGCAAGGCTCTGGAGATCGCAATGAAGTTGGAATATTCTCTAGTTGCTGAGAATGCGTTTGGGATGAATCAGATCCAGACACAGCTGGAGAACTTGACGCTCCAGTTGCAAGATATCAATACAGGAAAAGAACATCGTGAAGAATTATGGTGTACTCAATGTCATGGAGATGGACATACTAAAGATAACTGTCAGATTACCAAAACTACCTATTGTTAAGAGCGTCAAACCCATTGAGTTGTGGCAATGTTCCATGGTGCCGTATTTTCCAAGTTTATGGGAATCGAAATGAAGATTGCGGATATATGCAAAAGATGGTAATGAAGCCTACTAACTTATACTATACATTCTATCAATCCATCAGGCATGAAGATAAGGTTTGTCACACATATGACCTACTCCAGGATAGAACAATGTACATGTACTACGTAAAGGGAGAGGACCATCAAACAATACAACAACCATAGCCATAGGTGGTACACCACAACATCAACCATAGTTCATACCACAGCAGCAATCACAAATGCAGTTTGTACCACAACCACAATTACAACATCAATTTGTGCCACAACCATAGTATAATTAGATGCAGATGGATCCGCAGCAGCCATAATATGTTTAGCCACAGCAGTATGTTCAACAACAGTTGAATCCCCTACGACAACAATTCAATAAAATGCAGTATTAGCAGCAAGGAGGATTCCAAGGAGGACGAGGTGGAGGCTTTGGTAGAGGAGGAGGATGAAGTCACAGACCAGTGCAATGTTACAATTGTGGCGTATTGGGACATTATCAAAGAGATTACCCACAATTGCAAGTGCAGTGTATGTATTGTATCACTGTTGATCACACTGTTGAGAATTTTCCACAGCTGGTCACAAAGTGGCAGGTGAGGAATGTGCCTCAGTTGCAGAACCAGAATCAAAATCAATTGCAGACCCATAATCAGCTTCAGAAACAGAACCAAAACGTGAATCAGAATGTGAATCAACATGTGAATCCACCGATGAACCAAAATTAGGGACTGACTATTGCGACAATTTCAGCAGAATCACGAACATAAGTTGATGATTTTGTTGTCATTACTTGTGGAGGAGTGATGAAGGGATATGGTAGCCCACACTCACAAATTCGGTTGGCTGCAAAGAAGAAGGTTCAGTTTGACGTTGATGCTGAAAGAGACATATTTTTTGAAGAACGTGACGCAATAGGAATAAATCTCGGTAAGTTTCCTATCTATGAGATGCCGACTGCTTTTGATTCCACTTTGGTAGAAGTACCATCGTGGTAGCATGGTACCTGAGATGCTGATGCTCTTTCCAAGATTGAGAGTTTGTTGCATCGACTGACCAAGGGATGAAAAGAGTTTGCGGTGAACTCTTTACATAAGAAAAAGACAAGAAAAGAGATGCACATGAATATTCAGATTGGGGACTATGAGGTATATTCAGTCATCTTGGATTTAGGCTCAAACGTCAATATTATGACAAGGAAGACATGGAAAAAGATGGGGAGCCTGAAGTTGGCTTGGTCCCTTGTACAATTGTGAATGGCTAACCAGGCCAGGGTAACTCCAATTGGGCGAGTTCTGCACCTTGTTGTGGAAGTCGAAGGGATGAGAACTTATGCAGATTTTGATGTAATTAGTGTTGTCGATGGTGGAGGCTCTTATCCCGCGTTGATGGGAACTGGATGGGCCAATGATATCTTGGTGGTAATCAAATTTAAGAAGTGTGTTATGACTTTTGAAAACCACAACATCAGGTTCATCGCTCCGATGGATCCAACTGAAGGGTGAAGGTATGTTGAATCGGTGAGGGATGAAGCTACAAAGGGATGGGATCATGCATATAAAATCTCAGAGGATTACATCCATCCGATAGTCGATGGTGAGCTCACTAAGTGCAACTCCAGCTTTGCGTCTTCTGACTCTGATGATGCATTAGAGAATTGGTAGAATCACATGCATGAGGTGTCACTAAGGAAGCACTATTACATTTCGACCCAAAATCCGACGGTTACTTCCGACGGCGCATGGATTTTTTCTTTTAAAATCACCAAGAATAAGAAAGTTAATTTTTTTTTTAAAGATTTGGTCATAACCGTCGCTTAAGCGACGGCTAGGCTCATAAGCGTCGCTTAAGCGACGGCTAGCCTAGCAAGCGTCGCTTATGAGCCAAGGACCCCTTAGAGATAGTTTTTCTTATGTTTTACATGTGTTGTCCATGTGATTAAGCTCAATAAGTGAGGTTTAGGGCCTAAGGTTTTGTTGGAATTTGATGGAGACTAGGGTTCTCATACATGACCAACAAAAGAGACATTGTAGTTTAAATGTGTTGGTGTATCCAATCTTCCCAAAGATAAGAATGTCTCACTTGAATCATGGCCAATAGTCTATAGATTTAAGGGAGATATATTAGGATTTCCACAACCCCTTTAGATAACTTTACCAACATCCATTTAACTTATATTGTTCTTATACTCAACAAAATACAACACTATCAAATTAACTATGGGAATTAATCATTATAACATCTTATAATAACTATGCATCACCCAATGGTTTAGACATAAATAAAGGAGATAATATAAAACCATTTGAAATATATAATAGAAAAAGACATAGACTATCAAATGAAATATTCATTTATTCATCCAATTGCAAGACTTGTAATAGAGTTACACAATATCATATGAGATAGGCCATACAACCATTACATCAGCAACCAAACAAAAACTAGAGGCAACTAAATACTATCCCTTTCTCATAGCCCCAAAGGACTTTTATACAAAATATAGGGGTTAAATTTTATTGTGTCAATCCAGTTACAAAAGGGTTAATGGTTGATCATGACAATCCATTACCCACATCATCTTATTAAGTACATTCATTTAAATACTATAGTCAATTGTATTTGAATTTAATTTCATTCCTTTATCCTATATAGTATATATACATAAATCGATCAATCATTTCAAAAAATACAT